>CAJNDT010005556.1:40000-206865 GCA_905221615.1 Symbiodinium sp. CCMP2592 | reverse complement strand
CTCTCAACTGTCGCCCATCCCTTAGCGAGATTCTTAGTTGGCCCAGCCATCTTGAAATCATCAACATAGATGACCAACAGAAGGTCAAGTTCAGCGTGATAGAAAATGGACTGCCAGATCTCGGGCAATACCGGGGTCCACCCTACGGTCTTCAGCTGGTCTTCACAGTGTTTTTCCCAGATTCCGCCAGAATCCGGGTGACCGTAGAGGGCTAACATTAAAGGTACGACTGGATCGGAAAAACCTCGCCATTCCTTAGGCCACCGGTTGCGCGGAAGTCTGACCCAAGTTTCTACCCCTTTAAATAATGCTTGTGTGTAAGCCTGCTTCGCGTCAGCTTGTTGCTTCGAGTACCCTGGCTGGCTACCGAAGACGTCGATGACTTTAGCGGCCTCCATTGAAGCGGGGCTGGATCCGAGTTCAGAGAAGATCGCATGATCGTTGTGTTCATCTGAAACCCGATTCCCCTGGAACACGCTACGTCCCTTCCACTTCCGGTCAGGGTGTCCTTCTGGAAGTTCGTCGCCCTTGATGCTGCAGATTTCGAAGATTCTTCCGAAGTGGGTTTTGATGCCTTTCCTGATTGCGTCAGCGGAAACATCACGAAACTCACGAACCTTCGAATGCAACCAACAAGATTTATCGACTAGCTTCTGCCACTCTTTGTCCATAGCTTGCTTGGCTGCTGGGGTGCGATCAATCTCAGCTTGGTTGACGACCCTGGCTACCAACGCATACTCAAGAGCAGAAAGTTCCCCTAACTTTTCCCAGTAGAGGGTTGCCATCCTGACACGATGAGGCTCGTTCTGACAAGTCATCACGGGCATAGCTGGAGAAGCGTCCCTTTCTGCCTCTGCTCGGGCGGCTTCCTCGCGACGGCATTTAGACTGATACCTTTCGATGTCAGCCTCGCGCTGATTGCGGGACATCATGTGCCACTCCTCGCTAGAGGTGTCTGGGGGTCGCTTCGAGCCCTTCTTGTTTCGAACAAGTCTGATCCCATCCCAATTGTACCCTTCAGGCACAGGTTTACCGTCGGGCATGGTGTAGGGATCATGTCTCTTTGGAGGCAGTTTCGGTTTGGAGCTATCTGACGGCTTGTCAGTTGATGATCCACGGCCATCCCCTTCCGGGGGGCTGGAACCACTACCTGACTTACCATCAGCCTCGGGGAGTTTGTCCTCATCAGGAACAGAAATGGGTTCGGAAGCTCTCTGCCTAAGCTCTTCGAGCTCTCCCTCCACGTCTCTGCCCTCTGGGTTCCAAGGATCAAGTTCCTTAGGACCAAAGATGTCATCGATACCACCTGAAGGAGGCAGTGTCGTCTCCTTAGCTGGGAAAACACAGTCTTGGTCCTGAAGCTTGGGTGGATCACCCCCCTGATCCTCGGAAACCGCAAGAGGAAAAACCATATCCCCTATCGGAAGTTCCATGCGCTTGACCCGAATGATTCTCAGGTCGTCATTGTCAATTGCATCTTGGCTACCCTTTAAGGGAGCTACGAGGTATTCCTGTCTCCAAATGAAGCCAGGTTGAATGTGGTATCCTCAGAAGATACCGTCTTCGGCCTTTGGGTCGAACTTAGATGCATTTGTGATGTTCTCTTTGGGATTGTTCCAATAGAGAACCTTGGCACCAAAAGGAATGAGCTTACCGCTAAACCCTTCACCGAACCTTTCGTCCCATGGGATCTTAGCGGTGTCCATCCTTTTGGACAAGTTTAGAGCCATAGTGTGATGTTGAGCAGCTAAGGGCCAGAGCTTCGTTGGAAGTCCTGCCTGCAGCAAGTTCGCCCGTGTGCCCTCGAGCACAGTTCGAATCTCTCTCTCAACAACAGACTTGCTTTCATCGACGTAAGGTCGTGAGGTGTTGTGACGAACTTTGTATTTTCCAGTAGCATTCTTGAGTTCGGGGGCATTGTCAGAGTAAATGATACCTGGTTCATCATCTACAGCGAAGTAGTGCAACAGGCAATCATAAACCTCTTCCGACTCCTTCGTACCTGCAGGGTACACATAACGAAAGTTAGTGAAAACGTCCTTAACCACAAGAGCAACTTTCTCACCTTCGATCCCAAAATCACGCAAGTCCTTGGTCACAATGTGATCAATCGTCACGTGGTCTCCGAACTTCTTCGAAAAGATAGTGGAGCTCCCCCCTCGCTTTCTGGCATGTGGCGCTAGCATTTTGGCCTTTTGGCATACCTTGCAGAAAGGGTTCTTAGGACGGTGGGTGAATTTGTGCTCCGGGCTATTGGCCTGCAGCTTGAGCTGGGCTGAACGTTTTTCGTCTTTTAGGTCAGCTTCAGCTTCTCTTTCGCTGTCAGGCTCCGGCTCGGGGTCATCAACAGGTCTTTTAAAGATCGTTATACTGAGAATGCAGGCATCAGAGGGGAGCTTGGCTACCCGATTGTCCAACGTCCTTACATCCACGTCTTTTTCGATCTCCTGCCATTTCTTGACATAAGTCCAAGTACTCCGGATGACGTGCTTTGGAAACCTTGTAGCAGGCGTTCTAAAGGTTTTGGGAAGGTGCCCCACGATCATCTGTGGAAAGGAAGGATGCGAAACCCAACCTGGTTTGTTCAAGTACTCCGCCTTTATGCCTAACGGAGCAGCCTCTTTCAGTGCTTTTTCGATCCTGGGGTCGAGGCCACTGCCCGAGGATTCGCCTTCCGGCTCGGATTCTGCTGCATTGGCGTGCCGTATTAGGCCGCTGAACGGGGAAAACCCGATGTTGCCTGGATGACTGGCGAATGAGCCGCTTTCTCATCCTTGGCGGGAACGGCGATTGTACCATCCCCAATTACCGGGACTCGCCCGCGCAGCTTGCAGTAAAGTTTCCGGCCTTCGGGTGTCACGAAGTAAGGCGTCTTCCCTGCGTACCAATGGAAATCGAAACCCTCATCCATGCATCTCCTACCAACAGAGCACACCGGCGGTGTTGAATCTAGCACGTAGCATTCGAGGGTTTTGTTGATTTCAGGGACCTCTAGCTTAACGGCTTCATTACCTTTTACCGGCCCGTTGGCGGTGATCAAAGAAACAGGACGTGAGGCAGGTTCAATGGGTACGTCGGGGAAGTGAGTTCTGCAGTCCGACTTGCTGATGAGGTCTTCTTCACTTCCGGTATCCGCTAGGAATTCTAAGCCGGGGACCAGACCTGCACATGACGGACGTGCAAGTCGCTCGCACTCCTCGCAGAGGAAGCCTTCCTCCATGCATTCATACCCGCATCCCGCAGGCGTGTCGTGAATCATGCATTCGATCATGGTGGCAAACTGCTTTGCCCACACAAGAGCCCTTTTCAGATCCTTAGGATTCGAGCGTGGACATGCCTCGACAGTGGGATAGACTTCATCATAAACCCTGGGAAGGTAGGCATGCTTTCTCTGCTTCCCTTCCGGTTCGATGGCAATCATTTCTACGGTGCTGTCGAAACTCACCTTAGGGAGTTCTTGCATGTAGAAGATCGTCTTACCTACCCATGTGCTGCCGGGTCCTTTGGTTGGGGTCTTCCTCCAGTTGTAGATCTTGTTTCCAACAAAAGGGGAGACCGGCAAAACCTGCTCGAGCTTAGCTTGGCTCCTAAGCTTCTTGGGGTTCACAGGACATGAATTGTCAGGAACATACCAATCTGTTCGGTACTTCTTGTGATGACGGATGATTTTGTTGCCGGTGAAGTCTACCTCCCAGTAGTCCTCGTCGTGTGACGCTGCCATAGCGAGCTTTGGCGAGATCTCAAGATCCGCTGTATTTTCGAACGCGATGGCGCATGCGGCCGTCTTTGGGGCCTTGTCACTTGACTTGGCCCGGGGACTTCTCCCTCTGCGCGGAGCAGGAGAGTTGGCCCTGGGTGACCCTGGCTTTGGAGCTGCCGGGGCTGCTTCGGACTTAGGTGCTGGAGCTGAGGGCTTCTCTATGTCCTTATGCTGGAACCGACATTTATCACCCTTGTTGCAGTTGCCTTCTTTCCAGAACTTGCATGTCACGTTGATTTTCTTCTTCGGCTTGTCGCCTTTGGGGGACAATGATCTCTTCTTGTGAAGGAAAGGGCAGTTATTGCCTCGCTTGCAAGTTCCTTTGAGGAAATCGTAGCATACTCCCTTTGGGCTAGGTGTCCTAGGCTTGCTGGGAGACTGTGATCTGCCTTTACTGGGTGATCTTGGCCTTGGGCTCTGCGATCTGCCACGGCCTCCTCTTGAAGAGGGGCTGGAAGTTCGGCCAGGAGACTTTGAGGCAGGGGCACCGTACTTATCTCCGTGAGATCTTGCGATGCGGTCACGGTTCTTGCGTTTGCGCTCTCGGGTCAAAAGATCCTTAAGTGACTTCACAAGAAACCTGTACGTGTGCTGATCCGTGCCCTCTGCTGCCCTGTCGTAAATCTCAAGATCGTACTTTAGCCTCTTGGACTGCCTGAGTTCACGAAGGAAAATGTCTCTTAGGGTCGTTTCGTCCGGTGTGTGGCTGAGCCCAGACATGACAGATTCCCAGTTGCTAATGAACACTGAAAGGTCGTCATTGATTAACCTTACTTTCAGCAGGTCCTCCACGGAGTACAGTGATCCAACCTCCTCGTTCGTCTTGAAGTACTGATCGAAGAGGTAGAGCACCTGCCGTCCTCGTACCGCCCTGAATTTCGCCGCTTCTGTCTCCTTAAAAATGAGGATTTCTCGGGAGAGTTCTCCCCTAGCGACTTTGGTGAGTGCAGCAAGAAGTTTCGTGTCAAGGGTGAGGAATTTCTCGGGGTCTCGAAGGGATTCCTGCGATGCGTCTTTGTCGTAGGCCTTCATCACCCATTTAAACGCCTCATCAGGTGAATCTGATGCTGCCCTGACCGCTTCCCTAGCTGCCGTTTTCCACGAACGATACGACTCTGGACTTGGAAACTCCGGAAGGCTGATAGACTCTGCTTCTTTCACTTTGGGTTTGTCAGCATCGGTTTTGCTCTCACCCCTTATGTTTCTTAGGCTTTGAAGAATTGCCATTTGGGTCTCTAGGAGACCTGTGTTGAAAGCATCCGTCCCTGGCGTGCCGGAATCGGCCGCTGGAGGGGCCGCTGTTCCTGGCGCTGCCTGGGAAGGTCCTGCCTTGGGGATTGAAGATGCTGTTGCAGACGGAATGGACTGAGCATTCAAACCTCCTGGATTCATTGACTCGAACAGACATCTGGCGCCTTGGGGGATAACGTTCGGCATTGAGAACATGGGCGCTTGAGGAGCTTTGGGGACGACAGAAGGACCTGCAGGGGTGCTTGGAGCAGGCACTGGCTGACTCTTTGGAGTAGCTGGATTGTACTGATCCAAGACCTTCTCTAGTGCAGTTTCCGCAGAATCCAACTTGTCCTGAAGCTCTTCATTCTGTTCCCTACATACAGCAAGGGACGCCTCATACTCTTCTTTCTGCCTGTTCCTAAACAACTCAAAGTGTGCTTGGAACTGTTCAACCATGACTTCCTGGGAATTCTCGATGTGCCGTCTCGCCTGTTCTTCGAGGTTCTGTGCAAAGCGTGATTCCGCCAAATGTTGATCCAATGCGTCTGTGATTCGGCTGTTTTGAAGTTCCGCTAACTCTTGACGCAACCTTTGATCTTCATCATAGGAATGCGCTTGACTCAAAGTCATTTCCGACAACAGGAGCCTTTCACGATTTGCCGCCTTGAACTCGCTTTGTGCCAAGGCTGCTTGCAGTTCTGCTACCACTTCAAGGTGGTTTCGTTCTGCTCTGTGCTCCAAGTCGGCTGTGTGAATTGCGGATGCTTCTTGATAGGTCAGCATGTGTTGCCTGTGTCTTGCTTCTGCCTGAGCCTCTAGTTCTCCGACTTCCAGTCTGATCTGGTTAACGTGTACTTCAACACTATACTGTGGTGCGAAGACGTTGAATTGTTGGACTGAGGCTGGTGCCGGGAAAACTAAGCCGGGGGCGCCGCTCCCTGTATGGCCACCCGTGACCGGGGGCTGTAAAGGGTTCACGGTGCTTGTAACTGTATCCATACTTGCAGGAATAAGTTCCGGTTCGCTCATGCGCTGATTGATTGTATTGTAACCAACCAGTTGTGACCAGGCCGTAGGCTATACGGCTGATAACCTATAGTTGTTGTAAGCCACTGCACACACGCACTGTTGTATATACCCGTCCAAGTGTTTACAAGCAGCGCAATACCATTAGGCAACTACGCACTTTTCCTGTAAGAGCACTTGTGCCACAATGCCGTACACACAACATGCTACTTCACACGTGCACAAATTACAAGCTCTAACTCTTAACCATGCCGGCGCACTGGGCTCATCTCCAGAACCCGGGGGCAGCGAGCTGCTCCTGTAGAAGACCCGCCCCCATACAGTAAGTAACAGTCCATCAAGAAGGGTACTGGTAAGGGCCTCATGTATCCATACTGTACATCTTTTGCAGCTGTTAGAGTGGAGCAGCATCCAACATCATTGGGGAACTAGGGCTTCAGGGTCAGGCTTGAGGGTGAGCCTAGTTTTATGGGCAAGACTCGCAGGCTCAGGACCACAGGGGCTCACTGAAGAGGTCCTTGAAGGACGCTGGCAAGGGATCGGCTTGGGGTTTAGGGTTTGGCGCATGCTTGGAAACTGCAGAAACTTGACTTTCCGTAACCTGCTCTACTGTAAGGTCCCAATACAAATCCTGGTCCTAGTGCAGTGGATAGGGGCGCGACGAAAGGTTGCCGGAGTAGGCTGTCGGGTTTCTGGAGTGAGGACCAAGTAAAGGGGCGACCTGCTCGATTTAGGCACTCCGAACTTTCCTCAGATCATGTTGGAGTTGCAGTAGCCTGTAACACCAGGAAGAACCAAGCAATGACAAATTAACAACAGCAGCACCCACAGCCCAGTCCCAGCCCCAGCCCCACAGCCGCAGCAACAGCAATCGTAGTGCTCTTTGTAGCCATCGTCGTCATGGCAGCCATCGCAGTCGTAGTCATAGTCGCAGAGGCACTGGTAAATAGTAGTTATAATAAGCATGGATATGATAGCAGCACTTTGTTACAACTTCAACGTAGTCTTAATGATAGCCGGGTGAGTTTGACAACCTTCGAGGCAGCCAGTGAAGTCTAACCGCAAAGCCCGGGATGAGCCAGGGTCCTGCTGCCGTCGCAGAGCGTCGTTAGCATCTTCACGAAGGGAGTATGATCCTGCAAGGATGTTTTGCCGAGACTTTTTGCGACCAAGTTTTAGGTCTTACTATAGTAACTAGACTCAAAGCCTGCAGTCCTATTCTTTTTTGTTCTTCCTACACACCAGGATCTTTCCTCAAACCCTACCAGTACAGCCAGAAAACCCAGACCTTCCGTCGCAAACCTCGAAAGCCTTAATTCACCTCAGCCTAAACCTAAACAGGCACCTTAAAGCCTAAACCCCTAAACCCAAAATGCTAAACCCCCAACAGACACGAGCCTCCACCGGCTCCTAGTACAAGGATCAGATATAGAAGCTTCCAACACTGCAAAAACCAATACTCGTCCTAAGGGGCTTCTCAATAATTACGAAAGTATACCCCAAGTCCTACTCAACCTATCATGGGCCCTTTATTCGCGGGCTTGAGCAATTACAAGGCATTCTGTGCAACACTCCTTGCTTGTTGGATAGGCCTTGGTGCGCACTGCTCTTCTGCCATGCAACATACTGCGGCCCCTTTACTCCCCAAACATGCATTATCTTGATCCTTTAGCGACTGCAGCAGAGGCACGAAAAATGCATTCAGGGCTGCTTTAAAATTGACACGCCCAATTAAGCCCGAAGCCCGGGAAACCCTAGGCTGTGATTCTGTAAACCTTATCAGTCCTGAAAGCCCTAACAGTACAAGCCTTGAAACCCTGAAACCCCCGATACAAACCTTGTAGAACCTACAAGGCCCCAGAAAATGAAAAGCAAACCCTAACACCCCCCCCCCCCCCCCCCGAAGAAAAAACAAAAAACCTACACCCTGAAACCCCAAATCCTGAAACTTGGGAAAACCCTAAACCCTAAACCCTAAGTCGTCCTGTCTATCTCCCTCCTCGATCTGCCCAGTGGAAGCGCAGTGCTTAAACCTGGGAAGCTCCGTCTGCTCGCGCCTTTTTGGGGTTTTAGGTTTATCGTGACCCCACATCTAAAGGGGCGTCCCCTAAACCCTAAGCCCTAATACCCCAGCAGCTTAGAGACCTAAACCCAAAACCCTGAGCATCAGACGAGAGACAAAGAGCTTCGACAGAGAGACAAACTGCTTCAAGTTCTTAAGATTTTCGGGAGGGTTTAGAGCCTTTGACAGTTTGAGCATGTAGGTCGCATTTAATATAGCTTGAGAGCTTTAGGGCTTCGCGGAGTTCAGGGGCCCATGGGAGGGGAGAAAATTCGGGCTTCCAGTGTGGCTAGCGGTGATTGTAGGAACAACTTCGATTAAGGCAGAAGCCAGAAAATTGGAAGATCATTAGCCTCATGCCCGTACAGTAAAGCAATTTTGGGAATCACAGCATGAATCCTCTTTCCAACTTTCTGGGGTTCACTGTAAACAAATTCTGTACGTAGGCCTGATTCTGCTACGTGCCTCTGGAGATACACTGCCAGAGTGAAGTGGGCAGCGTTCTTGCACATGTAGACTTGGGCATTGTAAACCCTGAAGCCCTCAATGCGAAACCGCCCCTTTTAGCGAGGCAATCGGACGGCACCAAAACCACAAGCCCTCATGCTCCCATCTACCCATATCGTATATACTTATAAGGCCTTAAAGTATAGACTTTACGGCCTAAGTACATGGGTGGTTGTCAAAATTAGGGTCCCTTTTTGGGTACCCTAAGTATCAGGTGCCGTATCATATTAGGGCCCCAAAAGGGGACCATAACTTTGACAACCACCCACATGCTACCATGGGCACAGCAATGGGCACATGGAGCCTTAAGGGAAAATCCGGCCCCGATCTCGAAAGATCTTGACTTGGAGCTTCGAGTTTGGGGCTTCAGGTTATTTAAGGCTTTAATGTTTAGGGTTTAGGCTTTACTGTTTCGGGTTTGGTCTTTGATGTTTAGGGTTTAGGGTTTGGGGCTTAGGATGGTTTAGGGTTTAGGCTTTAATGTTTAGGGTTTAGGGTTTGGGGCTTAGGATGGTTTAGGGTTTAGGGCTTTAGGACTGGAAGGTAGCAGCCCCGACAATCCTGAGCCCTCCAACTTCGAAGGAAGGGAAGAGCAACATCGGACTTCCCCCATGTCTCCACTGCCTACTAAGCCCTAAACCAAAACCCCAGACCCGAAACCTTATCCCTGAACCCCTGAATCCTAAACCATCAACCTTGCAGATCTATTGGCAGGGAATGAGCTTCCAGCAGGATGGATGAAGTAGGCTTAGTTGGGGCCATGTGCTGAGAAGGCTCTTCTGGGTACTTCAACCAATTCCTCAAGGCTCGCTTTAACGGTTCTTGACAAATTTCTGCGAGGGTTCTACAAGGGTGGGGAGTAGTGCCTGATAGGGTTTGGGCTTTAGGCATGGCAGGCTGTGAACTGTGTTGCTCAGGGCTCTGGCCCTGCATCCCAGGCATCGAACACAGCGGCGGTGAACTCGCAACAGGCATCCTGTTTCGGCCCACTTTTAAGAAGTAGTTGCTGCAATCTCGGGTTCCTTTAAGTTCCTGTAAGGGGGCGCAAGGCTCCAAACCCCAAAGCCTAAACCTTAAACCCTGAAGCCTGAATCCAATGCCCTCTTACTTGACCCGTGATTGAGGACCACCAGGCGGAACATCAACAGAATTTGGAATTGCTTCAGAGCTGTTCCGTCTTACAGCCGCCAGAATGCTATAGCCTTGGGTTCGGAGGCGATCGGGCTAGCCCTCCTGAACCTCATGGCGTCCGGTGGCACTGCCGCTGTCACATCTGCCAGACGGTACAGAAGGTGGTGCCTAAACCCTGAACCTGTGGGGACTAGAAGGGGATACTTCGTGCACTAATTATTCAGAACACCCCTTAAGTCCAAGGCCACGGCCTCAAGAATGCAAATACACAGTTTAACTTACACTGGTGTTCGGTGGTCTTCACGGTGCGCTTTACAGCCGAAGGCACGACAATGTGGGATTTGGCGGCTTAGTACAGCTATATGTTGTCATGTTGTTCCTTGCCTTAGACATTGGCGTTTATTTTGGAGGAATTGGCGGTTTCCGAAAATAGGGAACCCACCCCAAATACGGTACCCCTAATTTTCGGAAACTCCGAATTGTTGCAGAGGTTTTAAGGCGTTTAAGGTGGAAGATTCGAGGCTGAGAATCTCAAGGCCTGGAAGCTGTCGGTGGAGCCGAGCTATCCGCAAGTCGCTGGCTCAGTTTGAGGTTTAGGGCTCAGTGCGGAAATTTCAAGGAAGGCTTATATAACCCGACACCCGCCTCTTGAAGCAAGGGCTGTACAGGTGCAACTTCCCTGAGGACGAGCATCGCTTCAGGGGATCTGGGGAACTTCACTACACTTGGACGCTCGTTTGACTGAGGTAGGATGGGTTATAACCTTGTATGGGGATTGTGGAGAGCTCCCAGAAAAATACTATGTAATTACACGTGCATACACCCGTCAAGCTGAGTCTGACAGACTCTGGGTACATCATCTACCATAGTTCGTCTTTCGACAAATTTCTATAGCTCTGCCACGCCCTCCCCCATTGAACGAAAAACATTATAAATGAAGGAGGTGCAGATCATGAGGCTTGTCCATCGCAAGCTGGCTTCGGAGATGTAAACACCAACAACCCCCTACCGGAATCTGGGATTGTGAATTTGTTGCTGGCTCGGGCTGGAAACCGCTTGAGGGCATGATCTTTTGAAGGCTAGTACCCACATGTAGAAGAACCCTCAAACAAGGTTTGGTGCTCTGAGCCTGAAAGGTCTTACGGACCAAAACCTCATGGCACAGTCGCTTCAGGTTCGGGTCCGCGCCATAGTGCATGTACAATATGGCTATCCCACAATGTGAAAGCACTCTCCACTCCAACTGCCCGACGCAGAACCACGATTCTCATGTGTATCTAGACTTGGGATGAGGTTCAAAGTGAGATGTCGAAGCCCCTAACAGACGCCGTAAGAAGAACGCCTGACTACAGTAGAGGGTCGCATGGCAACGAAACTCAAGCTCCTACCCTGGACCTTATAACCTAAGCCAATTCCTCAAGTGCCTATCCGAAGGCCGGAGGAAAATCATTCCTAAGCAAGCGTCTGTGCCCGAAAGCACCGTCTGCCCTAAGCCCGATCTGCGTAAGAGGTCGCCGTCCCCGTTCCACCATAGCATAAGGATACTATGGTCATTCCGACCTCTAAGACTCTATGTTGCTTATGCAATCCTAGCCCATGCCACGCACAAAGGCACGGGCGCATCCACATCGGCTGGCTCCACCTTTCATCTGTGGGATTTGTGACGGGGGCACCAGGGTCTTTTGAGGGCTCTTTATGGGTTTGGAGCCTAGACCTTCGTAAGACAGAAGCACAGCAAACTCCTGAGTACGTAACGCTGCTTTGCGGTGATCAATCCTGCATGTTTCGCTTGACCAGCCCCGTTCAGCGAGGGCTGCAATGCAAAAACATGCAGAGATCGCTGGCAGGTTTTTGGGGTCCCATGGTAGCTGCCCAGAGGCTCCATAGCAGTTCCTTTTTGGGGATTCATATTTAGAATCCTATAAGGTACTCCCAAAAAGGAACTACTATGGAGCCTCTGGGTATGCCAGCAATGACAGAATGCAAAGCTGGACCTGAGCAAGTCACTCTCCAGGATGAACCCTTTTCCCCGAACTCAAGCTGATGGGTATGAGCACCACGCCGGACTTTGCGATGGAGGTTGCGTGACCTGCAGGAGATATATGTAGTCTAGGATGTTGCTCAATCTGAGGTCCGTGGCTGGGCTTCGGACTGAAGTTTGGGTGAACCCTGAACCCTAAATCCTCAGATCTGGCGGCTCGCGACCACCCTTCTGCCTGGGTCCCGCAAGGCTCAGGAGAGGTGGTGTAGATTGATGCAAGCCTTGCTCCCATTCCTACCGATTGCAGGGGCCCTGAACCAGCAAACCTTCGGAACATAAAGGTCTGAATAACTCCGAAAAAACTCCCCTCGTAGCCCCTTAAGGCCATAGTATCCGAGGCCCCCAAAACACCGATGTTGCTGTTCAGGCTCCTACATAAACCAGATCGCCAGTCTTGCCAACCTTGTTGGATGTCCCAGTCGCAGGTTGGATGCCAACCCACGAAACAGTGGTTCTGTAAGGTTAGGCTTATAGGGTTCAGGCTTCTACAGTTTAGGGTTCAGGAGTTGAGGGAAGCAACCTACGAAACAGCAAGAAACGACGATGTTGGAGGAAACCATTCCTACAGGAATTACCTGTGGGGCACAAAAACATCCTAACTTTTTAGGGAATCATACGTATAGAAACTAAACCCTGAACAGGTAGGTCTTTGCGGCTACAGGTAGAATGCAGCCGGCAGCCCCAGCCCAGACCCGTCCTAGTGCACCCAAGTGAAGCAAGAAACCAGGGTCGTGAGCGTTGAGCTTTGATCTGAAGAGGCCGAAACGCTAAGGAACCTTGAAACAGAACTAGCAAGAGGGCTTGACTCCATGATGACGGTGTGCGTATGTTACTTCTTGGAGCCCCCTTCACAAAGAACACAAACACTGGGCTCTTCTGCCTCGGTGTCGAAGACGGATGCAGCCTGGTAAGGACTTCGGGTTTCAGCTTTAGTGCTGTACAAGAGGGGCTACATGGGTGTTATGATGCTCTTCCGAGGGGCCTGAATACGTAGAACGGTTAAGGGTTTAGGGGCTTAGGGTTCAGATGTGAGGTATACAGATACTAAATATGGTGAACTGTGCGTTACTATCAGGAACTCCAAGCTGCGTTTTGTTAGTACTGATTCAGGCTACGATATTATGTCGGGCAAGCCGAGAAGGGGCAGAACACATGATCGATTTCCTCTTGGTGGATCTGTTGCAACACAACAGTAGAAACCCATGAATGCGACTAAAGCTCTGAACCGACATGAAACTTACACCAGTGCTTAGATGCTCCCGGCTCCCCCCCACCGCAAAAAAAAACAAAAAAAAACACACCAACCCCTAAACCCTTTAAACCTTACACCCCTCGTCCCTGCAAACCCTAAACAGACGAACCCTGGAACCTGAACCCTCAACTTGGACCCGACAAACCCCAAACATTCAAGCAGGAAACCGTGGCCCTGAACCCCAAACCACTAGAGCCCCATACCTTAGAAGGGGCCCCCACCCTGTAGTAGTGACTATAAGGACTATATTAGGGCCCTATTATTTCCTATTATACCACTTTGGGGGCCCCTCCTAACCCATACCGTTACAGAATCCGTACATTCTCCTTCTAGTATTTTTTCAGAAACCCTCATGGTACCGTTTCAGAAGCCTTCTCTAATGCCCGGTCGAAACAAGAACATGTATAGCACCCTTAGCTCGCTCAACCCTTAATTGAACTAAAGCACACTTAGAACCCTAATAACCACAATGCCTTCAATAATCCCTTGGAGCTCATGTTTCAATACCGTGGCAAGAGCCATAGTCAAAATACGCATGTCATTATTCAAAAAGGCAAAATCACAAGAATATCCATAATAGTAGTAACCATAACACTCGCACCAACAAAAATAATAACAATAGTAAACGACGATGGCCGCGATAATGAACTTGTGGTCGTTATCGTCTTCATCATGATCATCATCATCAGCAACAACAACTGTATCATCGTCACCATCTCCATCATCATCACCATCATCATAAGCATCATCACCATCACAAACAGCAATAATAACAAACACATCGGTGATCAGACTACGATAATATTAATAACAGCAGCAGCAATAATGTGAACAGCAGCTGTTGTCATGACTAATATAAAAAACAGAACAAGCAGTAAATAGTAAACAATGCAGGAACCTGATTAAGAAATCCAAAATAGCAGGATTCATACAAGGAGCCCTAACAAAGGCCCAAGGTTTCTTAATCAGGTTCCTACATTAACTCTTAAGATCACTGGAAACCGAGGAGGCCCAGCTCGCCTGAAGGGAGCTGGAAACCACATTGGGCCTCGGATACCGTGCTAAGATGGCGGGTCATCGAACTATTCAAGGCGTCGGGCCGGGTTTAGGGGTTTGGGATTTGGTATGTTGGAATTACTCGGTTGGGGTTTAGGGGATTGGAGGAGCCTCGGGATATTGAAGCTGGGGCTTGGAGTTCAGGGTTTGATGAAGATTTAGGCTTAGGGTGTTCGAACTGCTCAAATTGGGGAGGGCTTAGATGGTTACTTACAGTCTCTATATTTCTGCCTGCGGGTCGTCAGCTTCGCTGTGCTAAGCTGATTAGGAACCCTCCCAGGATAGCAACGTAAGTGAGCTGAAAATGGCCACAGGTGACATCGGCATAAGATCTCTGGAATACTGATGCGTTTGGGGTTCTTCTGTTTATGACACATTCACCCTGTCGGACCTTCGTTGGGGGTTCAAGCCGGAGGCAGTCGGGACCGCGGGATGCCGGAGTGGAGGTTTCACTCGGTTCGAAACCGCGGGATGTCGGAGATCACGTTCTATAGGGCTTGGGGTTTAGATGCAAGCGAATGCAACCCTTCCCCCTAACGAGTCCAACCACCTAATAATCACAAACCTAATAATCACAAGTTAAGCTCGACTAACTAGTAATATACCATCCTAGACCCAAATACCTAAGTATCGGCTCGCTCCGACCCTTCAAGTTCACTGAGGGGCAAATGTCCCTCCGCCCTCTCGGCGTTGGACAGCGCCGGATCGAGGTCCGGTGCCTTCTGCTCGACATGGCTAAGCCAAGCCTTGCAGAGGAACCAGACCAGGGACAGAGGGCTGAGGGTTGAGAATTCTATAGGCTTTAAGGTTTAAGGTCTAGGGTTTCGGCTTTAGGGGCTCTAGAGCTAAAGTCGGGAAGTCAAAGGGATAGTATATGATCAAGTCTTCAGCCTCTTCGTTGCAATCACGCGGCGGGCCTTTTTAAGGCCAGCGTTCGCTTGTTGTTTTCAACTTGGGGAGGAGGGACTGGGACGAAAGCTAGAAGCGTTAACAATCGAGGCCTTGCCAGCGAAGCCAAGCATGCATACACGCCAACGGCCCGGTTTTCCACTCAGAAGCGGCTTCACAGAAATTTGCGGAGGCGGAAAACCAGACGCGCCACTGTCGATTTGAATTGACTGGAAGTTTACGAACAGTGGGGGGGAGGATTTTAGTGGCTCTCACTAGGGGTTCAGGAGTTAGGGTTATGTAATTGCGGTTCAGTAGGCGTTTAGGGGTTAGGGTTTATGTAGCAGTCTATAGGGTTTGGGGCTTAGGGTTTGGGTTTTACGGTTGAGGGGTCAGGGGTACTTACCGGGCCGTATTTCCAGGGAATCTTGCAATTTGGGAAGGGGCGTGTATCGGGGAGGTCGTCTTTGCGTAAACTCCCGGCGGAACTCTGGCTTGAAGCAGTGAAAGAAGAGATTCGTGCCGCAGTCAAGAGCTTCGAACCCGGACGTTGGAACTCTTTGCAGAAGATGAATAGGAGTCAAGCAGGGGCAACGCCTTGCCTGCGGTTTTAGCGCAAGCACGACTGTGCCATGCCGAGCAGGGCCGTCGGCAGCTGCTGTAAAGTAGGAGGCGGCAGGTTCTCCAAGGAACGTGCATATTGTTCTCGGTGTATTGCCCAAGCTGCGCAAGACCTGCAGGAGGTATTGGGTTGCGCAAGCACGGGGTTGGGGTTTTGTTAGTTCCTTGGTTTAGGTTCGCATTTTGGGCAAAAGGCCTGCAGCATCGATCCACGGTTGTTCACGAGCTGCATGTGCGTTGCAGGTGAGAACAACCGATGTAATGGCATTGAGCAGGACGTCTTTCGGGCGGGCGTCCAAGTCTGGCACAGAAGTTGTTTGGCTCGTAGGCCAGGACCACACTCGACCAGGCGCTCGTTGCACCGCCTCGTCAGCTGCAGGATTAAATGGCGACTGCTCGGAAGCCAATTTGCTAAGCTGACACCAGAAAATGCCACTGAGTTGCCGCGTGCCAATATAACAAAGACGACCGGTCCAGGCGATGGGTCCATTGACAGACGTGTTTGCTGAGGAATCTGTTGTCCGAGAGGATAGCCGTGGCGCAGGGCCGTGTAGTGGAAGCGCGCGGCACCCAGAGTCGCTTGAAGCGCACGATCAGAGCCTCCAGGAAGTCCAAATATTCTTCCTGGGTGTCTGTCCACTCGGTCGGGCTGCTCAATTCTTTCCTGGATCGCCTCGTTGTCGGCAATGGCAGGCTGTGGCGTTGAGCGAAGGCTGTCACCATTTGGCAGTATTCTCGTTGGTCTTGCTGTGTGGGTACTGCACGGACTGCAGCAGTGTCGCTGTGGAACTTTCTTAGCCTCGGGCAACAACGAAACCCAGGCGGGGGTTGGATCAGTGAGGGGGTGGAACAAAAAACATGTGGTCTGGCGGTCGAGGAGCTCGCAGGAGATATGCTGCAGGTCGACGAAGCCGAATAACGTTTCCCAGCCGGGCAGGTGCAGATGTATCACAGCGTGCGCGCTAGGCAGCAGTTGAAGAAAAGCACGCTGGATGGCCTGCGACCGTCTGGCAACATGAACGGTTCAGGGTTTAGGGTTTAGGCTTCAGGGTTTAGGGTTTAAGGGCTAGGTTTCAGGGTTTTAGGAGCAACGAGAAGGAACATGCGCGCCCTATGGGACAGCAAGCGCACATCGCGAACATCATTGGGGGCCTCTTGGATCCCAATCCGAGCCAACAGCCCGCATCAGGAGCATCATTGGGCGGCTTCTTGGCGGGCCAACAAAGGCGCATCATGAGCATCATCGGAGAGCCGTTTTTGGAGTCGGAAGCACCAGCTGGGGAATAGCCCCAATATACAAGCAAAAAATGCCCACCTGGGCGGGGGCCCTTCCACACCGCTAGATGCAACCTTTCGGTTGGCAAGGAACTCAGCTAGCCACGGAGGCTAGCTTTCGTGATTTTTTCGGCCGATAGCTTTGGGTAGTTATAAGAGGGCTTATAAGTCCCCTAATATGGGTCATAAGTATAGTTACCTTACTTTTATGAGGGTGGGCGTTCTCCTACATTGTTACTCGAGCTAGAAAAAAGGAGCCCTATGCGGCAGCTTTCCTAATCATTCGCAAACTTCGCTTTTAAGCGTTGTGTTCGAGGATGGTGCCCTTAATCATTGAGTTTTGGGGCCCATTGTGCTATCATTGTAACGAGGAACCCCCAAAATAGTATTGAAAAAGATGAAGGCCCCCAAAATACCAGCAAACAGGCTCTCCGTATCATCTCCAGCTTCCTGGATGCAAGACCGAAGGACTCTGAGCAACTTGCAGCTTGCTACATCCTTCTGTTCAAAAGCAGCCAATGATACCCCAAACCCTAAACCGCTGTGCTTCTGGAACCTAGTTCTTTTTCAATAACAGGTGCACTTGAGACATGCAGCGAAACCACGAAAATCCTTCAATTCCTCGAGCCTCGCGCTCCCCAAGCTCTAATATGTTAGGACGGCACGTACGGCAACATGCTTTTCTCAAACTTCTCTACCGAGGATGATGCCTGCGAGGTTTCCACGCAGGGTGAAGAGGTCTTTATTGATTTGGCTCGGCTCCCGCATTCCAACCCCGCCACGAAAGCACACTGGATGTAGGATCGTATCCAAAACCCCCTGAACGCTGAACTCCTAAACCCGTTATCGCCCGAAACCCCCAACACTTCACTCACCTTCCGGAACTTGCCAGAATCTGCATAGGAAACTACTCGCACCTCGATAACCCTAAAACCTACGCGCCCTAGACCACCGAAACCCTGAAGCCCTAACACCGATATCCCAAAACCTGAACCCCTAGTTCAGGTTTTACAAACATCAAAGTCCTCAAACTCGCCACGAATACCGGTGCAGGCCTGCCAAACAGCAGGCCGATCGCCCTGAACGCTCACTTTGCCTGCCGCAGGCTTAGAAGGCTCCTATCCGACCAGAAGCTGTTGGGTTTAGGTTTCTTTTTTTAGGGTTTAGGATTTAGGGTGCTCCTATGAAACCAGAAGCTGTTGGGATTAGGGCTTGGGCTTGGAGTTCAGGGCTTGGATTCCTTCAATTTGAAGAACTATAGGTTTCAGGTGAACACAAGAGCTGTGGAGTTCGCCTGTCGAATGTTGTAGGTTGGGACCTGGGCTTACGGTTGGGTTGTTATGGTGAGCCCCGTGTGTTAACTGGCGCATCCTTGAGTAGCCTGCTTTGCATCAGCTCACGGGCCTTAACAATTAGAATAGGGTTTGGGGTCCAGTACACTACAAATATAACAAGGAACGCCCAAAATCTAAGTAGGTCCAACACCAAAGTGTTACTAATTGTTCAGGTCCGGATACTACGTGATTGAGAATAGTGCATACTGCGGAGCTTGACTCGGTTTGCCACAATGAGGGTATATGGCAAACACGATGCTTTCCTTGTACAGCCAAAACTAGGCTCCCTAACAAGAGCCCATAGGGCCTGCCATAGGGTCTGAGGTGCAGACAACTTAATACGGTGAATCAGACCTTTGGGAATCGACATCTGCTTCGGATGCCAGTTAGCTACATACTGATGTAGTGGAGCATCATTATCCGTTTCCTCCAATCCACTGCGACTGTGTATGTACATATACACACACACATACATATATACATAATTATACTTATATATATATATATACACACACACATGCGTGTGCATATGTCCATGTATGTATTGATATGTATGTTTATGTATATGTACATGCCTTACATGTGCTGTACTCGTAAACCAGTAACCTACCCGAAGGGAATGCTAACCTACAGCACTACTATCCTGAGACAAAGAACCTAATTGTTGGGTCCGTTCGACACGTTTTGCATTGTCTGTGTACTTGGAGGATCAAGGGATTTCGCTGCTAATCTTATTGTATATGACGCATCGCTATTAGAATACAGTCATCGTATTTATGACCCTAGCTAGTAACCCCATGATCCTTTATGCCTTAATCCCTTATAGATCCTAACTTATAGGAAACCTAGCGACAAACTCCTATTGGGGATTGCAATTATAATTAGTAGAATACACCCCAAAGCCCCATTCTAACTTGTAAGGCCCCGAAATTAGTTTCATGCCAGTTCTCCTGCCATGTCTTGCTTGACATCTCTGTATCCGGTCCGGCATGAAGTCTACCCCGCCTCCAATGGCACGAGATCCGGCCAACAACCTTGCTGGTAGGTTAAGGAGCAGGGGTTTGGGGTTTAGGGGCTGCTGGTCTTTATGCAGGTTGGCTGAATTGACTTTCGGCTTGTTTCGACCCGGCTTCCGTCCTAATGGAGTTCGGAGTTCCAACAAGTTGAACATTACCTAAGGTAAATCACACTGAGAATCTCAGTAGAATGATCCTTGACCTGCCAAAACCTTTGTCGGTTCTTATTACCTGAGCTTCAAACATGGATGTTATAGGCCGGGATCCTACAACAGAAGTAGGTTCTGGTAGGTTAAGGATTATAGGCTCCAGACGCTAAGTTACCCCTGTAGGATGATCCGTCAAGGCTCCATGCACAGAGCACCAGACATTTCTAAAGCCTAAATACACGCCCGCTTAAAGATTCGGGCTTTATAGGCATCAAGGTCTACGGTTTAGGGTATTGCATGTAGGACGTCAGGTGACGAATCACAGTCGCAGACCAACCTAAACCCTAATGTTAGTGTAACTCGCGCGGCAAACCAAAATGCCTTTCATCTGCAAATCTGCATGCTGCACCCTCAACAACCTCCAAGTCACAAAGCCCAGAGGCGCAAGCTTTAATCTATCCTGAATCCGGCTGCAAAGCTGAAACGCGACTGATATGTTAATCTTTTGAACAGGGTTTGGGGGTATATGTGATGAGAGAGCTGCATAGAAGGGTACTTGTGTTACAAGTGATTCGAAGAACCCTAAACCCTAAACCCTAAGCCCGCAGCCCTAGACCCGAGCCCTCAGTGCGATGCCACACGACAACTGCGAAGTTTGATCGCAGCAGGACCTTGGATCCGCTAGAGGCTGATGCGAACCTTCCAGAACTAACTGGGACTTTCCGAAAAAATAGGGGACCCCAATGTAGTACCCTAAGTACTAGGATCCTTATTATAAGGACCCCAAAATAAGGTACCCCAACTTTTCGGAAACTCCCAACTTCGAACACTCCTGAATCTCGGGCTTTCATATCAGCTTTGTGCTTTTCAGGAGTTTGTGGGCTCTATAGTAGGCTTTAGCACAGGGGTCGTAACGCTTCTGTGGCTTCTTTATCGCATAAGCTTCTCGGGACTCCACTAGTTCACTAGGTCAGCGGCGGCAAGAAGTCGGCCTGTAAATAATCTGGGGGCCTGCGGGCAAACACACACGATCAGTAGACAGGGCTGATAGAGGAACACACGTCGCATTTGTTCTTTTAGGAGCTGCAGGGGCCACAAAGGTTTAGCGTCGGCAGGTGTGGATTCATGCAAAGTACGGTTCAGTATATATGATCCTGCATTTTTCAGCGGGGCCGAGTATGCTCAACAGTGACCATACCTATAGTCTCCATTGTAGCTCCTTTTTTGGTTCAACTAATTGTATATTAAGGATCCTATAAGGCAACCCAAAGAAGGAACTACAATGGAGACGATAGGTAATCAGCTGAGTTCGCCTTGGCAGGCTGTCAAAGTTCATGCTTTCGGGTTCAAGGCTGGGGTCTTGTTCAGGCAGGTTAATTCCCATTATATACAGAAACCATATTATTTTGCATCTACTATAATTCCCGAATATAGCATAATTTCAATGAATTTCCTGGACGAGAATCCAGAAGGGATTAGTGAAGAGCCCGCTGAGTCATGCACAACCCGCATGTCCGGATGTTGGTACACCGGGTGCAAGAGGAGGACCTGGCAACACTTCTTCCGTGTCGGGCTTAGCACCGTGATCTGAAACCTTAAACCCTAGCAGATACCCTAAACCCTCCTAAACCCACATTTCCAGGTCTGGGATGCGAACAATGCTAGGATGGCCTCCTGGACCAGCCCAACCCTACAAAGAGTCTCCCTAGGGCTCCAGTTATCCAAATAGTAGGTTACTGGGGCATATAATATATGACAAAGGGTTTTTTCGGGCTGCATGTATCTAAATAGTAGGTGACTGGGGCCTATATATAGCATATGGTTAGTAACCTGCTAATTTTCGGCAGGTCCGATCTTCAGGGAACCTGCTTTCATGATGCGACGCGTGGGACCGGGTTATAATAACTCTGACCTGTGGTTAAGGACAAAGCTTTGCGACCTTACTTGACCTACATCTCTAAGCCCGAAACCTTCGAGGCTTCAAACTTCAAACCCACAACCCTAATGTAGGAACCTGATTAAGAAACCTCGGGAGGTTCCTTATATGAATCCTACAACTATTTTGGGGTTATAGGACCAGGGTTTCGTAATCAGGTTCCTACATTAAACGCTCAGCCAATTTTCATCCACCAGCTGCATTCTTCGCTCACATTCGCCTCAAGTGTCGGCATCGGAGATCGTGAACCCTCGAAGATCCCTGTTTGTAACCTCATAGCAACCACTGCAGTTACCTCAAAAAGGAATCCTTGCGTCATCTGCGATGGAACTGGAATGCTCCGACATATCCACATCGTTGAGCTCCAGTTCCTGTGCGCCCAAACCCTCATAATTACCTCAATTCCTAAACCCTGAACTCTCAATACTCGGAACCCAAGAGGCAGAAACGCTAAACCTTGAGCGAAGTTTTGCTTGCGGCTTGACCTCCAAGGAGTCAACTGCATAACCACATATGTGCATGCGCCTGTATGTATGTAGTCGCGTAAGTATGTAAGTATGTAAATATGTGTTTATACGTATAACTATACATACCTGCCTTAGACAGGTTATGACTGACCTGAGCCCACACAAGCAATTCTTGGGCACATGACCCCCTGTAAAGCTTACGAGGAACACGACTTTCCTACACTCGATGACTACTGCGAAGTAACCTAACTCCGATCCTTCTTTCCAGGGCCCAAGACACCTAGGTCGTGCTGATGGGCAGAATCCTGCATGCTGCTGTACTTCACACAGCCGAGCATCCTTCTGTTTCGTTTTCGGGCAAGGCGGGATTCTGCTTTTTGGGCCATCAAGCATCATGTGGCCTGGTGATCACCTTTGTGGTCCCGAAATCGTGGTAAGTCTTGCTTTTGCAGGTGCATCTCGCTCCGCGGGCGCCTTAAGGACATTAATCCAGCGCCGAACGTCTTGCGAAGGCTGGCATGGCTGGCATGGTGCTACATAAACCCATGACGCAGCTGATTCGCAGCATGACCAACAAATCCCTTCATGCCGTAGGTACCCATTGCAGCACATCACTGTCAGCCATGCCGATGTTGCCACACCGCTCCAGTCCAAGACGCAAAGATCGACAGGAGAGCCTCGAATGATTGCTATATGCAGGTGCTGAATAGGGGTAGTTGTCAAAATTATGGTCCCTTTTTGGGTACCCTAAATATAAGGTGCCGCATTATAATAGGGACCCAAACAGGGACCCTAATTTTGACAACCACCCATATGCAATAAGGATGCTGATGCTGTTATCTTTCCTGCCCTATGTAAGTGTGCTACATTATAGACGCCAAAAACCCGATTCCAAATACTCAGGCGGCTTTGTCCGGTTTATCTCTATGAGCTTTCTCAGGCAGCAATAGCTCTCAGAACACATCGGAACTAAACAGCCCAAGGCTCATGTCCAACATCGAAGCATTCTGGACTTAGGGGTCATGGGAGTCGCATTCAGGCTGTAGGGCTTCGGATTTAGAGTCAAGACGAACAGAGGGAACAAAAATCAGGCAACACGCACATGACGACAAGATACACAAAGACCTCTGAAGATGTCATATTGCAAAAACAAACGCAATGCCTTCGAAGCGAAGGACTCTTGGCAATGGCTTCAACATGTCGGTGGGCCTGTTTCACCGAAAGAAGTGAACGTCTATGCCGTCCATGTTTAACCAATACACCCAGCTTCCAAGAAGTATCCTACGGGGCCTCAACCGCTCAGGTCGTCTGGTAATCTACGATCTTGAAACTGCATTTCACCGAGCTTGAGTAGTTAAAGGGTCAGGGATCAGGTCATACAGTACCGGGTGTTTTGAGTTGGGGTTGGAGCTGTGTGGGATTGAGGTTGCGTGCTGGGCCAAGATTTATCCCACTTTGGATTGTTGGGTCGCTGAGGTTATATGTAACTGACACCTGGCTCAATCTACGAACACCGCATCAATACGAGCCAGTGTAGATTCAGCTGCGTTTCCAGCGAGAACGGACTTCTTCTCGAACAAACTCTACCTAAACATGCTTCGGTCAACTGAGCAAGGTTTCTCAAAGCCGTTTATTCGATCAAGGCAAGAAAGATTCAACATCGCAGGGGGCGGTGGGCTGAAAACCCTAAACCCAAGGGACGGTGCTTGCCATTCGCGCTTGGGAAGACTGGTCGATGCACAAGCATCACCACAACACAACAAAAACCACAACCTGGACCCCACAAGTATGTAGACTAATAGCCTTTTAGAGGAGTTGGGCCATTATTCTACCTACTTTTGGGGGTGTAGGAATTCACTACCTCAGAACCAAATAAACCTAAACTCACGGTTCACGAGTCGAGGAAACGGAAGACAACAATGAAATGATAGCTTGATAACTTCTATGATGCTGTAGTCATCATTCAAATGAGCCTTGAGGTTTTAACTGAGGCGTTCCCGGGTCGCTACAAACGGAGAGTTGAAAAGGAATATCTGACACCCCGAACCCTTAAACCCATCTACATCCTGAGAATCTTAATTCAGAGATCCGAAACACTAGATGCTAAAGCCTAGACTCAAAACCAGCCTCAGACCTTTGCGGCCTGCCTCGTGGTGAGTACCCAGACACTCTTTAAACAAGACAATCTCCTAAAAATATGTGTGGAGCCCCAATTTGATTCTAGGCACAATCCAGAATTATTCACCGGGTGCCCTCTTTCATACTGAAGGATTCTTCCTGAAATCAGATGTTTATGAGTCTCTGGGTATCTGTAATCCGCAAGCAGGAAATGGAGAAAACGATTCGAAGCTGCCCGGCTCGAGGCCGCAGGGCCTAGTTCAGAAAGTTCAGACGGTGGCCTCTGGCAAGCATTGCAGATGGGCTCATCTCTAAACACAAAAAGACACAACGTGATTAAGGTGTAGGGTTGAAGGTTATTGGGAGATTTCGAAGAAGTCATGCAACCAAGTGAAGGGGCCCGCATGCCTGATATACGCGCTTCTTGAGTCGCGGCAAGAATCTGCAATTTGCAGGTGCGTCTCACAACACAAGCGCATGCGCCTTGCGACTGAGCGCTCAGGGCTTTATCCGACCTCTAAGCGTGGCTGGCAGTGCGTGTATCAATTCGAGGAATCGCTGTTTCCTGTGCCCATCTCCTACGACACCATGCTTCTCCAGAAGCACAGTTGCCTTTGTAATGGGTTGCAGAACTGTTGTGCAAGATAGGACAGAGTGCAAACTTGGGGTATGGGGAACTGGACCTAGCTGCTGTTGAGGGTTTGAGGCTTAGGGTCGGCATGTGAACTGGACTTCTGGGGCTTGCTTTTGCGCTTTAGGGCCTTCGTGTTCAGGGCCCCGTCTTTAGGGCTTATAAAGCTTAGGATATTGACGGTATAGGGCAAGCAAACACCCCTGCCAGGACAACTGCAGACGCCGACGACTCACCAGAAACACCAACCTGTCAGACAAAACCAAACCTCAGGTCCCCCGAAGGACCCTTCAACACCTTGTTGAAAATTTCTGAAAACCTCTATAGAACCCTGCAGATTCCTGGTGATCACTGCGCACCCTTCAGTCGTCAAGAATCTTCAAATGCGTGTCTAAGCTGCAAATCACCCTCGCTTGCAGTGCATAAGCAGCACAATCTGCTGCAACCTGCCAGAACCTACTTTTGGGTTGTTCTTGGTGGGGTCTCGACCACCATCAGCACTAAAATGTACCCTATGCCCAAAAGAACCAGGTTAGCGGTTGGTTAGTGCTGCTATATAAGGTTTGGTGAAGTTCTGTTCCTGCACACGCACACACCCCCACACACACAGAATCAAGGACAGACGCAAACACACACACACACACACAAACTCTGAGACTCAGAGCCTCAAAACCCTGAGTCCTGAACCGTAAACACCAAAGCGGTGCCATGCATGCTGCAAGCTGGGTGTGCCACACCAGAATCAGACGTCAAGCGGACTAGCCAGAAGAAGGCCCGGTTGGGCCAAAGGTCAGTCCGCATCGGTAATGTAGGGGCCGTCATGAGGGGACTAGGTGGTTGGATACGGTATCGTATATATATATATATATACCCATATATATATATATATATATATATATATTCTGCATCTATGTAAATGCATGGCTTATACATACATATGTGTATATAGTTTGCTCTGTATGACTGGATACGGATGGACCATAAGAGGAACATCTTTGAGTTTGTCAGACCCCCATATTACTCTGAATCTGCTGGATGTGATATACTCTGTGGCTCTTTCAGTTCGCACCATATCTCCCCACGCCAAGCGGCTGGCAAATCGCACAATCAATACACGCAGTGAGTATGCTCAATAGCTCAGAGCCACTTTGCTCCATCTTCAGCTTCGGGTTACGTAATACCTTAACCCACCAGAACCTACCTTTTTGTCGGGTCCCTATAAATTTCATATTAGGGCTTTTAATAAGAACCTACAAAGATGTAGGGTTTGGTAGGTTGGGGTAGGGTTGGGTCTTAAGCTGCTTGTTCTGTGCGAGGCGAACGAATGGCTTCCCAGGAGCTAATGCGACAGCATCAAACCCACTCAAACATGAGTTCTGTATCACGATACTAGCAAAAGCGTCCCCTGAGAAGCAAAGATCATTCATGACATGCACACACGAGGTTTCGGGTGGCATTGTGAACATCCTGCATCATGCAAGCCCTCCAGAACCAACATCGACATCCCCTGGTTGGCTAGGCCCAATTACAACCCACTTTTTTTGAAGGGCCCAGATAAACTCCATATTATATTAGTGTTTATAAACAAAGTAGGTTTTGGTAGTTTAAGTTAGCAAAGGGTAGTCTGAGTCTGTACCTGTGTGGTACAGGAGTCGATCCTGCCCTGCTCTACATAACAGTCCATGTACACCACAAATTGCCCAAGTCATCGTTCTAAGAAAAGCATTCCCGAGATAAAACAACGAGACCACCTACTATCAGCTCGTGGTGGGTGCGAAGCATTCCCTGCGTGCCGCCACCACTCGAAACCTTTGCCCGCAAGCCTAAACTGTAAACCCTAAGCCTCGGGTCGGGAACTCCCAAGAATATCCCAAACCTTGAATCCTGAACTCTGCGTCCGGCCCCAAACCCCGAAACCAGAAACCCTTAAAAAAAACAAAACGGAGCCGGCCCCAAAACTTACGAGCTCTGAGCCTTAGACCCTTGCTGCGTGGGGAGATTCGGACAAGCAAGTTCCCTTAGCAGCACGGATGCAGCCGATAGGTTCAGATGATAGGGGCTGAGGATTCCAATCACAAAGGGATCTATATAGGGGTCCGTTGACTTCGAGACTCAATGTAACCCAAACCCCGTAGCCCCAAACCTGCAAAGTAGAGTTTAGACCGTAGAGCTTCAGGTTTTAGCTATCGGCTGTCGTTCTCCAGGAGTGGAGTTATGGGGTCTAGCGTTTGGGGCTTGGGGGTTATGGATTTTGTAGAATAGTGTTGAAGGCACAACCCCATCGTTACCCCTCTACAAAGCTACTGCCCCTAACTATACCTACGTGCTGGCAGGGGGGGGGTTCGGAAAAGACTATCTAAATTAAGCCGCTGAGCCGTCTGATAATGGTCCTACTTCGGCCTGTGTCAAGAACCCATTTGTGAGACTCCCATATCAACATAGAGCATAGCTTTCCCATTCAAGAACTAGAACTAGCAGTAGCTATAGCAAATGGACGCGATAGACCCTGCATCCTACAGGCCAGTCGCTCCCAATCCTTGTCTAAAGCTTGAGAGTATACGTCTAGACCCAAGAGTAACCTAGGAAAAGAAGGGTGCCCTTTGTGGTTTAAAGGGGCTGACAAGGGACCTGAACACTAAAATACGGGAATAAGGGCCTACTCTAGGTCCTAGACTCAAAAAAAGCTTGCCGGTGGCTGCGTGCTGTTCCGGGTCTCAGGACGGATACGGGGAAGCAGGCTTGTTGTCAAAATATTCTGATATAGGGGTCCTTGATCATTAGAACAGGATTTTGGTATACTACACCATAAGTATAATCAGGAGCCCCACAATAGTATTGGTAATTATGTAAGCCCCTCTATGATCCAGGATCTAAGGTTTGCCAAGCACCTTAGCTGTAGGGTCATATGTGTCGCTCCCATGCCTACAGTGCTGCACCGCGACAGATGCTGCATCTCAATCGCCAAGAGCTTCCATTTTCATTGAAACCGAAAACCCCAGCAGGTCGTGTGGCCGTGGCACGCCGTGAACCGCAAAACTCGCACTTCTTAACCTTCCCCACAATCCAAAGTCTTTCTCAGACTCAAACCCGTCGAAATCGCTACCCTCCCTGTCCCTCAAACCCATCGAAGCCGCTACCCTCCCTGTCCCTTGAACCTTAAACCCCCACAAACCCCATGGAGACCTCAGAACGTAAAACAACCCCTCTGCCCGCTGTGCACGACCGATGGAGCTCAATCTTCCCAAAGGGATAAATGGCCTTTAAACACGGATCCCTGCCGAAGCCGCGACATGTGAGTAGTTGTCAAAATTAGGGTCCCTTCTTGGGTACCCTAAATATTCGGTGCAGTATTATAACAGGGACCCAAAATGGGACCATAATTTTGACAACCGCCCATGTGCTGATCTTGGAGTGACGACTTAACGCTCCTGAATAAACGGATGCCTCTTAGGATCAGGGTTCTTTTAAGCGTTTCCTTCAGAGTTACTAAGTTCTTCAGAGAAGGTAACACATATACATGTGTATGTGTATATAAAAAGAGATGTATTAAGATGTAGTACATACGGTTAAAACTTTCAGTCGGCTCAGAAATATCCTTCAGTAGGTTTCGGGACTCTCTTCAACAGGCACTTTGGATTGAAAATAGGGTCATGGCTTCAGGGCTTGAGGTTTAGGGCTCGGAGTTGAGGGTCAGGGCTATGGTATTGTGAAACTGGGTCAGCATAAGGATTCGGGATGAGGGCTGAGGGATTGGGTGCTCCCCCCTAAACCCGTAACCCTAAACCCTAAAACCAGAAACCCTCAACCGACCGGAAAACTTCGAGCTACAAACAACACCCTTGCACACCCCGATAACAGCCAAACTCCGCCAATGTAGGGTACTTAATAATCAGAACTGGGGTTAGGGGGATATTGTACTACAACCACTGCAAGAGTATTGGTAATTCTTTAGGTGCCTGTATTATAGCCCGGGACTAAAACCTCTCTTCTCCATGCAAAGACCAGGTCTTGTAAACAGCAACCACTATATAACCTTGCCTTATACCCCTGATTGACCCGACAAGCCTACGGTACTATCTTGGGGGGTTTTGGGCTGAGTGCTTGGCGCTTGTAGGGTTTAGGCTTAGGTTGGAGGGCTGCATCCGTCTGGGAAACAATTGGCGAGGGAAGAGCTCTTCTGACGTATTACCAAACTATGTAATGTAGGGGCCTAAATGGTTTTTGGGTCAGGTAAAACAGAGGTATAATGAGGACCGAAATATTGAGTCTACTTGTAAATATAGGCCCCTACAGAAAGCCCTTACGGAAGCAACCACGGTTGAGGGTGTGGGAGGCAGTCGGCAGGATCGGTGGTCTGGCTGCTGATGCTTTGACTGAGCACTGCACTGACGAAAACACACAGTTTTAAGCAGGACCTCGCCACCCTACAACTCCGCATCTTATGCTGTGCACCATACCTTCGCCTACAAGGCTTCGCCTTTGATTTGGGTGTCGGCACGGTGTCGGATATCTCTACACGAAGCTCATAATCGGACACTGCAGTATCCGAAACAGGCTCAAGTAAGCTGTGGTGAACCTCGAGATCGGCACTAACTTTGCACTTGTTGTTCGAGCCTAGACCCTAAAGCCTAAAACTAAGCCGATGATGGATGCAGCCTACAAAGACAACGAAGCATCGGGCTCATGGTTTAGGGTTTAGGGGTTTAGGGTTTAGGGGTTTAGCTCATTGTCTTCGAACCAACATTGATCTCGCAGGGGTTCAGGGTTCGGGATGGTCTCAGAATACAATGATCCAAAGCCTGAACCTTGGGAATCGGGTTTAGGGTTTAGGGTAGGGTAGGCAGTAGCGCAGAGAGCTTGGGCAATGCAGTGCATCTCGGCATAACTGAGCTGCCACGATCGGCGGTTTCTTCGTCTGGCAGTAGAACTCCGAAGACGGCCGTGAGCAATGGAAGGAGCAAGCTGTAAGGCCCCTTGAAGCTTTCTCTAGCCACTACCTGGACCCCGAAAGTCTGTAGAAGAATAGCAGGTTACAGGTGTTGGGCCATTGTTTTAATTACCTACCTTTAAGGGTTGAGGCACTTGACATGCAATGACTTGCAGGGCAACCCACGCGGTTCTTCGGACTAGAGCTGCCTCAAGAAACGTCGGCTTTCCCAGCTTGGCTCTTAGGACACTTGCAGCCCTTCGGGCTTCGGGCGTGGTGTCATGTAGGGGTCTTAATGGGTGGAAGAGGGTTCTGGTGCACTAAGGGCCCTAAGAGAACACCTAAATCCCAAAAGTAGGGGAGTTTCCGGGCTGGAGCTGAAATTACAGGTTTGAGGTTTGGGGTAGGTATCCAGCGCAGCAGATTTTAGGCTCTTCTTTGTTTCCGCCTGCCGAAGCAGGAAAAACCCCTGGGAGATTTTAGGGTTTAGGGTTTATAAGGCTTAGGGTTTAGGGTTTATAAGGCTTGCAGTTCATCGATTCTGGTGGGGAGTTGATCTTCGGCTGCAGGCGTTTGCTGAGCAAAGTTCGACGCTTTGAGCCCCTCGAAGCCCAGGTTAGCTCTCGGCTGAGCTGCAGCCCGGTTGATTCCGACATAAATCGTATAGAACCCTAAACCCAGAAATCTAGGCAGCTGGGCTTGCAAGGCTTCGCATCCCTTCTTAAGGGATGCGGAGTAGCCACCGCACATTGGATTGGACAATGCAGAAACCACATGTGACGATGGACGCGATTGAACTGGGTGGCTCTTAGCCTGCAAAAAAAATCACTCATGCAGCTAGCAACCTTAGCACCGAAATGGTCACCAGCCCTATATTTAGAATACAGAGCCTTCAAATCCCCTGAAGACTAAATCTCTCAAGCCCATGGACTTAGCTGGCGAGCACAAGTCTAAGCTCCTTTATTGGGTAGTTCGCTACATCAGGGTCCCTTTGTCGGTCCCAAAAAATTAGATACCTACCCATACAACGCCAAAGTTCAAAAGGAACCTAAAGAAGTAGACATGAGGGTTCCATGCGTAGGACGAACATCACAGGGCTTCGGTCTTGGGGCACAGGGCTACTACTTCGGGGTTTAGGGGGCTGAGGCTGAGTTGGTAAGTTTTAAAGATTCTAACAGTTACTCATTAACAGTATCCCACAGCCCCTAATGCATCTTACCCATCCTGCTGAATCGAAAGAGCTGCTGAGTTGGCTGAGCCTTAGGTTTGACGTCTAGGCCCAGAAATCTTTTCTTTACAACGGCTGCCCTGCAAGGACCCTAAACCCTAAACCCTAAACCCTAAACCCGTGCAAATCCGACCCTGCCCCAGACGGCGAAGTTAGAACAAACTGCTTGGGACAACGACACCAGCCAGGCCGCAGGTTCCGGTTTACGGGCTTAGGGTGTAGGGTTTAGGGGCTTAGGGTTTAGGGTTTAGGGTTTAGGGGTTTAGGGTTTAGGGGTTTAGGGTTTAGGGTTTAGGGTTTAGGGTTTAGGGGTTTAGGGTTTAGGGGTTTAGGGTTTAGGGTTTAGGGTTTAGGGGTTTAGGGGCTTAGGGAGGGCTATGTGTATGTAACCCGAAAGGTTTGTGTACTCTTATATCCACCATGGTGCTACAAGTACTACGTAGGAACCGGCTGAAGGCCCACACTTCGTACATGGCCTTCTGCAAAAGGAAAGTTTCAACCTCAAGCCTGCCCTGAATCGCAGCGCATGAAAGCAGTGCCCAAACAGCATATGGGAGTTTCCGAAAATGGGGGTACCTCATTTTGGGGTCTTTCTAAAAGGGATCTTACTATTTAAGGTAAGGGTCCCCTATTTTCGGAAACTCCCATATGACTTGATAGGTTCGAAACCCTGCATCGTGCGCTGACTTGTGCTGTACCCACTGGGATCACAGGAGCTTCAGCGATCCCTGTGTAGCCAGCTCTTGTTATGCTAGCCCCCTGGAATTGACCCATACACCCCACAACGTGCCTGATGCGATTTATCATTGCCCGAAACAGGCACAAAACCCTCAATAGCCAGATCTAAGGCTAATTGCTTCTGGATTGGGGTTTGTAGGGCTTTGGGGTTCTAAACGTTCTTCCCTTCGCAATGAGAAGGCTAGATCAGAGGTTTACGAAAGTCGAAGTCCAATCCCAACGATGCGTGGCTGGTCTGCAGGGTCTCCCTGGGATTGAAAAGGTTTGCAACAGCATCCCGGATGCTTTGTGGATTCCCTTTTTGTTTGAACCCTCTTTTCCTTCTGCCCTGTTGGTTTGTCGGAATGCTTTGTGGATTCCCTATCTTAGGGTTTCGGCCGAGTGGTTTTGCAAATGGGCTTTGGGTCTGTGGTCTTGGCTTCAAACCTGCTACGTCCAAGCTTTTAGTCTTTGGACCCTGGCAAGCAGCAAGCAACCAATAGTATAGGAGCCTGAAAAGTTTCTCACATAATATATATATATATATATATATATACATATGTGTGTATGTAGGGCTCAAATCGCCTGCAGAGGTCAGGAACAATTGTTGCCCCAGTGCCCCGAGGCACGAGTTGAAGCCATACCCGAGCCATCACCAAGCTGGCACCGCAAAGAGCGATCTAAAAGATCGCGGGCGCGTCGACGACTTCGCGCGGCAAAGGCCACCTCCCGTCTGCCAAAACTGGACGATCTGCTATTACTCCATTTCCACCATTCTGGAGCAGGCAGAAAGGGTATGGGCAAGACATGGAAACAACGAGGAGGATATCGCAAAGAAGATGGACATGGTCAAGGATCATGGTCTGGGGATGGGTATGGACAGCAACCCTATCTCTCCAAGGAAAATCTATGGAGAGGAGCGTATTCACCGAGGGCGCCTTGGAGGAGAGCAGATGCAGACCGGAATCCGGCTTTTCCCAGTTACACACAACTGACCCCCAAGGAATCCCTCCCAAGTGCTACGACGTTGGAGTCTGCTTTCTTGCCGGATGCGGCCCTTCCGGAGATGCAAAAATCTCTCACAGCAGCAAAGAAGGCGGAAGGCAAGGTTCGTGGCTTAGTGACCCTCCAAGAAAAGCATGCCCAGCAATGGCAGGCTTACAAAGACAAACTGGAGCGTGCTTTCGTACAAGAGCACAAGAAGTACATGATGGAACGAGAGCGAATCCAGAGAGACTTGGAGACAGCAGTTCAGCAACAAGAAGCTGCGAGAAAGGAAGTACGATGTGTGTACAATGGAGAACCATCCAAGCCGTCGCAGGCGACCCTACAGGAGAGGGCCTCACTGTCGGAGTGGGAGACGATGAAGAGCCACTGGGAACGATCCCAGGAGATGGACATGGATGGTGTCTTGCACAGAGCCATGCAGGAGCCTGCGATGGACATGACTCCTCCAGGGAGCAGAGACGTGGACATGGGAGAAATGCCACGGAAGCTTCGTCCAGAGTTTATCCACCGCTTGCTTATGGATCCTGGAGTACAAGCGGCCTTTTGGGCCCATTCTTCAGGCCCAGGTGCACCGCCAGGTTTACCTGGAACCCATGGAGCTGTGACCAAGGAAGCCGATCAAGAAGTACCTTCGTTCGGAACACGGATGCCAGCAAGTGCGGAAGTTCCGACACCACATGGCGAGCATCCTGGAGTCGGAGGTGTGGCGGAACGCTTGGCCGCGGAGAGCAAGTCTCCAGGGAGACCGGAGCCAATCCCCGGAACACATCCGGGACAAAGAGACCCCTCACAGGTCCGAGTACCATCATCGGAAGCGCCACCAAGACAGGATGTCAAGTCCGCTACGAAGACGACGCCACAGCGAATTCCCTCCCACCAGGTCCTTGGGGACAAACTCGAGGAAAAGAGACAGAAAGAAAGGCAAAGGAATGCTTTGAATCCCTTCGGCCTTGGAAATATGGGAAAGGGCAAACAGGCTGGAGGACCAGCGATCGCTGTCGAGACGGACCGCGACAACGACTCGGAGGAACTGGACAGGGCGGATCGCTCTCCGGGATTGGGCAACTTAGAGTGACGAGTATGATGGTGCTCACAGGCGCATCTGACTGTCACAAGGGTGGCTGCAGGCTGGGGATGCGAATTTGGTTAGAGATTTCAATGGGGAAATCTCAGCCAACTCGCTACATCCTCGGTCAATGCTACTATCCAACGGACATGACGACAGCGCCTGTGAGACACCTTCCTTCTCACACACCTCTGTACAGTTGTACATTGTATCAGTTTTTGCCTCTATGCCATTCCCCTGCATTCGTGGAGGTGCTTCCTTGTCCATCCATCCTTGCTGACGTTGTCCTCGGCTGCCTTTGGGACTCCTTGGGTTTTGGATGTCCTTTGGGTAAGCCCCTGCCTGGATTTGGGGACCTTGAGCCCCGAAGCAGCAATCGCCAGCACATCTACCACACTGCCCCTTCAGGGACCTTTCGAGCGCTAAAGAAACACATCGGTAGCTCTGGGGTGTTCGCCGATTTTGAGGTCCCTATTAATGATAATGAAGGAGGCATCGAGGTTTCGAGGTCACTGAGCCTGCCAGAAGAAGTTCATGATCTCGGGCTACAGGTCTTGCTCGCTGTAGCTTCTTTTGTTGTGCCCATTGCAAGAGCTTTGCTCCTCATGCTGTTCTTGGCCATTTGGCGTCTTCTATGCTCTGCTCTCCCTGAGCGCCACGAACCTCTTGGCAGACTGTTGCTTCTCCCGAGTACAGGGACAAACCCTGACATAGCACTTTGTTTGGACATTGGCCCTGGCCATCGAAGCCTGTTGCGGTCAGGCTACAAAGGGTATGACCGACGAAGCAAAAGCTGTCAGAGACATCGAACTTTCAGACCAAAGCCTTCTTTCAGTCTTGCTTGGGTCTTCGTTGCCAAATGTTTTGCCTTGTCAATTCCAGCCCAGATCTGGAGTGCACCGGCAGGTCTTGGAGTCTTGGTCGGTCTGTCTCAGTGCAGGCATGCACAGGCCATGCAACAAGAGGTTGAAATTGAAGGAGACCTGCAGCCCACGCCGCTTCCAGTGCTAAGTGAACACCAGAGAACACACAATGTTGATACACTTGGCGAACCAGCCTTGGCCATCCCAGACGCTTTCACAGCTGTGGCCTCACGAGCTGCAGCGCCTGTTGCATCAGATGAGAATACTGCCGAACCCCGGGACATTCCTGTTGAGACAGAGCAGCCTGATGCAACAGCAGAGTTGGGTACAAGGTTTTTCACTGTCCTCTGCCCGCAATATCATACTGAGCTTGTGCAAATAGTGTTTCGAATTCCAGGGACTTCCCTTGATGAGGCATTGCATGAAGTCAGGGGTGGCTTGTCTGACCTCAGACTTGAATATGCAAATAAAGTCAGCCCAACCATCCCGCAATTGGATCCTGGGTCCGCTTCAGTTGTCTTGGGGGGTTCATGGCATGACAGTTATCACGATGCCATTTTAGTCCTGGATTTTCGGGCTCTCCACGGCCCGTGCTATGCACAGCACTTTTTCTGTGACGGTCGGTACAGTGACCTCCAGGAAGCAGCTGCCATTCAAGGGATTGAGGATTTTGATGTTTACTTGTTTGGGAGTAGTGACCCACTCAGTGAGGGCGATTCGTTCAGAAGTTTACATGGAGGCGTTGTCCAATTCAGACCTAAAGGCAGCTCACCAAAATGGTTCGGCGATCTTTCCTCTAGGTTGCAATCACCTGCTACTTGGTCGCATCCTACCTTCGAACCCGCAGCCAATGTACCGCAATGGCTTGTTGTTGGGGATGTAACTCATGACCACCACAGCTGGGTTGTTGAGGAGCCCGTACCCCAAATTGTAGAGCTACTACAGGCCTCCCAGGATTCGCTTACTTTTGCGCGCCCAAGCCGTGGCATTTTTCACAATGTCAAGTCGCAAGGGAGCAACTGTTGCGAACTGCTTGCTGTCCAGCGAGCACCACCGCCTTCAGGGGATAATCATCCAGGTTACTTCCTCTTCCTTGACGGCCGACAGGTTGGTCGAAAACCTACATATGTTTGGCTCTACGATCCCGTTGTCAGCTTGGGGTACTTAGCTAGGTTTGCTGGGATTACACGCCTGCCAGATGGATACCACTTGTCTGTAGCAAGTGCCATTCCTGCCCAACAGGAAAACCATATCAGAATCCGAAGTGGAGACACTATAGTGTTTGGGTTTCGAAGTGAAATCGAGTCCGACCTTAGTGATGGTGCATCTGTCAGGACCTCAGACAACACCGAAGCGGACACAAATGCGACGACACAGCCGCCACCGGGTTCTGACTGCAGTGATGACCTCCTCCATGATACCTCCTCCGAAGGAAACCCATCACAGGAGACTCGCAGTCGATCACCCAGGCACAGGGAGCGATCTGCCGCCGATGAGGCCAATGCTAAGAGCCACAGTAAGCATAGCCGCAAGACCCCCTCAGGTTTGTTGGGGCTGACGATTGAATTGCTTAATGATGAGGTTGAACTTTTCTCAACCCATACTGACCCTGTGCTTAAGCACTTTGGTGACATCAGGAGTTCAGTTGGCCATCATGCCCTAAAGAGAACACCTCCTCCCTCCCTACAACAACGCCTTGTAGAAGCAGCTGGGAGTGTCCAGGGTTTCCCGGCTGAGTTTGATGCCCTAGAAGATGAAAGGGACCTAGACTTGCCGCGACTCCATGTCACTGTTCCCCAGGGGGACGACGACCTTACCGAGGAACATGGGGAAAGTGAGGTAGGTGCTGTCACTGCCCACTTCATTGTGCTCATTCCGGATTGTCTGCCAGAGCATGTTGCCTTTGCATTACCTGAAAACCTCACAGTCCCGGAAGTCCTGAACATCATCAGTGACGAAATTGATGAGCAGCGGTCGTTGTACTACCCAACACTCCAAGAGGCCAATCCGCAACCAGACCGTCACTGGGGCACAGTCATTGCCTCGCCGCCATGGGCTGGAGATATAGCCATAGGATGCTTCGATACTAGGCAAATCGATGGTCGTCTCTTCGCCCTTGAAGTGCCGCGGCGAGCAACGGCAGAGCAGCTCTGCAGAATAGCCAAGCTCGACGATGCAGATACAATTGCGGTTTTTGCGTATGGTAGCCATCTCCCTCTGGCTCCTGGTGAACACGCAGTTTACATCCCTGGAGGTGTTGTTGTTTTTGTTCCCAGGCCTGCGCAGGTACCGCGATTATGCAACTTAGAGTGGATCCTAGAAAGGCCTTTCTTATGGGATGCCGACCCTGAGATGCCATACGGCGCTGTTGGGCATCACTTTTGTTGCGTTACCGGGTGCAATCGCCTTGTGACACACGATAGGAACCAACATGGAACGTTGCACACAGCAATTGCCAGGACACTGCAATTTGCCGAGGATATGATCCTCGTTAGGGCGGCAGACCCGACGGTTGCTGACGCAGCCATCAACGGGCACCACTGCCTGAACGTCATAGCTGCTATCCCCAGAGTAGCCTGGCCACATGGAGTTCCTCCTGTCTTTGGGCTCCTTGACTGTCGACCAATCTTGCAGGGATGGTCTCTTATAGAAGCCCCTGCAGGTAGAGCCACATATTCTGATATAGTGTCTGTTCTAGACATCTTCGCACCTGAAGGTTGGATTTCACAGATAGATCCAGTCGGCATCGATGACAATGGCCAGTTCCAGGTTAGAGAAGGACAGGTCTTCACTGCATCTTATGCACCGGTCTCAGATGATGAAGATGCTCCGCCTGAGTCTTCTGCTGCTGTCCCTGTTCTCAGTGACACACAGAGCGAAGAGGACGAGGTAGATTTGTCTGTTGGACACAACAACAGAGGACAGCGCTCCAGGAGCCGATCTCCACACGGCGCCGCACTAGGTGTTCTGAGCGCGCAGCGCCGTGACTTGGCGCACCACCAAACTAGTGTGACCGCCGCCAAACGGAGCGATTCACAAATTGAGTCCCCACCAGTTGGCCAGGCACACAGTGCCTCCATTGCAATCACAGAACTCCCTTCCAGTAGAGTAGCCAAGCATTTCAGCAGTTCTTGTTCCGAACGTTTTTCGTACACCTGCCGACTTGCCTCTGTCCTCCTGAGGGAAAGGTTGCCCTTTTTGCAGGATTCTCACAGCCTGGAGGACGCTTTCACGGCAGTATGCCGAGCAACGGGCCTTCCTGGAATCCCCTGGGTTGTGTCGCATAACCTTGGCCCCCACAAAGAAAGCCATTCTTCAGCACAGTGGCGAGAAACCAACCTGCCTCTGCTCGACGGTGGCACTATTGTGCCTTGGGTGTATACAGCACCGCCGGACCGTCTGCCTGATGCCATCACCGGTCCACAGGGTGGTACGGCCGACTCCGAGCACAATGCAGAATCCCTCCGCGCAACCTTTTACGTTGTCGCTTTGGGATATCAGCCGCAGCGAGTTGATGTTGACCTGAGCGTACCCACTGTCCCGGCTGCAGTGCTCGCAGAAGTTCGGACGAACAGATCACAGCCCGACCGAAGGCGCTTCCCGGTCCTCACAGCAGTACATCCCCAATCACTTCCTGGCGTAGGGGTGTTCTTGTCTGAACCCATGTGGGATGTAGATAGCCCCCACTTCTGTGTAGATACTGTCGCTATTGATGGGCGTTTTTATGTTAGCACGGGACGCACAGTCGCAGACAGGTACGCCCTGCTCCTGGCAGCTGACTTGCCACTGAACGCCCAAGTCGACATCTATGTCGGAGACTCGGATTTGCCCCTACAAGACGGGCAGGACTGGCTTGTAGTGCATGGCGCAGTTGTCTCCTTTGTTCCGCTTCAGAGCCAGATGCCAAGCCGAAGCTCCTTAAGGGCCGTCCTTCAGGACACTAGCTTCTGGCTAAATGAGCCCTTCCAACCGCTGCAAGTGCAAGCTGATACCTACTGCCTCGTTCATGATAGCCAGAGCATCCTCCACCTTTCTGGGGGTGATCCCCCGATGCATTACAGGAGACGAATAGCAGCTTGCATTGGCTCTGCTGAGAACCGCCTCCGCCTCTTTCCAGCGAGGCCAAGCGTCAATGATGCCGAGGTCAAAGGTTTCCCTGTGCTTACCGTAGTTGGGGTAGCTGAGCTAGGAGGGGAATTTACCCGATCCTCCTCCTGTGTCCTCCTTGATGCAAGGCCCCTACATGGCACTTGGCACGAACTCCATGTTCACAACGGACGGCTGGATTGTCGGGCCTTGTGTGATGACATTGACAGAAGCGCACCAGCTGGATGGCGCACTGTCTTAGTCGGAATACCCAGCGGCGCCGATAGTCATCAGGTTACTCCGGGAAGGGTCATTGTAGCCGAATATGTGCCCACAGTGCCTGTGAGGGCCGCCGCACCAACTGTAACTGCACCTCCACTTGGGCATCAGAACTCCAGTGATGGCTCTGTTGCAACTCCGGGACCACAGAGTGATGGTGCTCAAGCCACACCTGGCTCTAATGCCGCTCGAGGTGACGGTGAGGAGTACACAAACAGTGAGCAGGCTCATTCAGCTCCACTTGCTCAACCAACGCCTGCGCGAACCGGCAGTGACCCGCCAGCATACATGAATTGCATTTTTCTGATCTGCGGACAGAATTACTGTCCAGAAGTAGCTGAGGTCCGCCTAGCAGTAGGTACGAGCCCGGAGGAAGCCCTCCAAGCAGTCAACGCTGCCAGGGCCCCTGACTTGCGTTGCTACCTTCCTAACCTCTATGTCGCTCACCAGCAATCGATTGAAGGCATAGCCGTCCTTGTTGCTGGGCCACTTTGGCCAATCAGTGGTGCCATAGTTGTTGTTGATGCCACACGAACCACTGGACAGGTTAGCGCTGTGCATCTCCCTGGCATAGTCACTAGTCAGGGAGTCTTTCGGGCTGTGCAGGTACCCTCTGCTACCAATGAGCTATATATCAAGGATCTCCCGTGGCCTGTGCCACAAGATCTGCAATTCGACATCAGTCATGGAGAAGCATTGATAATCGTGCCTGAAAGAGCGCAACATTTCGTCACCACAGACTTAGCGACAATGCTCCAAGATGCGAGCTGCTGGAACCCCAATTGGGTACCAACTGTCACCTTTGCGGAAAGAGCTTGGATATTGTCGAATGAGGCCTCTTTTCTTTATACCATCCCTCCTGGTCGCCGCACGCTCGTCCGAACTGACATTGCTGCGATCTTGGGAGTTGTTCCACAAAGCATCCGCCTTTGTGGACCGGCACCACCAATCACAGATTTTGCTGAATGTGGAGTGCCAGCACAACATGTACTTGCAGTGGGTCCGTCTAACACCGCAAGAGGAGCTGCTCCCCCCTCCTACACTTGCTTCATAGACTGTAGGCCACTGCTACTGCAAATTCAGACTTATAAATCGGCGGCACCTGTTCTGGGGTTGGCAAGAATTGCACACCTTCTCCAGAGGTGCCCAACTGGGTACACTCCCTGCTCACTCAGCAGTGATGGAATTTTTCAGCGGATAACAGGAGATCTGCCTTTCGTTGATCGAGGTACTATCACCTTGGCGTTCTTGCCAAATCAGGTTATGCACCAACCTGATGAAGCGTCTGGGGGCTCGCAACCGCCTTCGGCCCCAGACAATTACCCTGACCAGGATGATGCCAATGGATCTGACACCGGGACTTCCCGTTCTGTTGAAGCAGCTAGTAGCTCGTTTGCAGCGTCCAGTGCACCTGATGCAGGCACTGGTGGCTCCAGCGGCCAACAGATAACTCCCACCAGAACCAATGCCAGTGTCTCCAGGCCTCAAGTTCAGAGTGACACTCCTGCCGGAGCACGCCAAAAGAGTGAAAATACCACTCACCTTTTTGACCTTGCGAGCCATCCTTTTTTACCTGGCTGCATGCAACGATTGCCTGGAGCTGGCCTGGCACTCTGTGTCATCACTGCAGCTGCTGTCTTGCAAGGGTTCCGGGCCTTTTGTCGCACTTTGCAAGCACACCAGGGAGTGCACATTCATGTTTTGGTCCTTCTATGTGCGCTTGCCTTCCAGAGCACCCTTGTCGCAGCTGTGCCAACAACACATGCAGTACCAGACCATGTTGATTCTGCTCTGTCCATTTGCAGACTTGGACCAGCCCAACCTCCAATCTTTGTAGACGGTCCTGTCATCCCTAGAGCAGTTCCCACACCATGTAGGGCGCGGGCGCCTCTGCCTACAAGAGAATTCAGCGTTGAGGACCTTGGTCCCCTTCAGACACTCCTTGAAGAAAGTCGAAGGGCACAGCAAGATGCGCCCTTGTTTGATGCCTGGACCTTGTTAGAGGTTCTCCTTGAGCATGCGGACGCGCATACAGAGCGGGATGTTGGATCACATGCTAGATACACACCGGATCCGCCACATCCGGGAGGCACTGTAAAACTTGCCGAACATTTACCAACAGGGCTCCAGGTCGACCTTTCGAATGTAACCCTCGGGGTATCTCGGACACTAGATGACGTAGCCTCCCTGTTGGGCACCCGCTGGAGCCTACCTGCAAAGTTGCCACATGGCCTCCCTCTACACCCCGCTTCAGTAAAAGCTATAGCAAGCCATGTTGAGCCACCACAGCATGAAGCCCTTCCCTTGCGGTATGACGTCTTCACAGATGGCTCATACGATGGCAGTCACAGTAGTTGGTCCTTCGTTGTTCTAGCCGTTTGGGATCGTGGGACTAGCCTCGTTGGGTATGCAAGGGGAGGTGTAGCTCTGCCGGGCTCTCGTTTACACATTGGTGCGAGAGAGCAGGAGAGAAGACGGCCCTTTTCTGGGCTACTGCCTGGGCGATGTTGAAGCAGTCAGATGTCCCCTGTTGGGTGAACAGTGACTCCACTGTAGCCCAATGCCAGACACAAGGGACCTTCCAGATCCACCCAGATGATCTGCTTGCTGGTGCTTGCCGCAGTCTTGCGACAGCTGCTGAAGCCTTGGCAAAGCTACAAAGCAGTCAATTTAGTCATGTCAAGGCCCATGATGGCAACCCCTACAATGAGCTTGCTGATGTCCTAGCCAAAGCTCATGATCTGGTAGATACTGCCATACCTGAGGGGGTGCTGAATCTTGCAGCCTGGTTTAGGTCAGGGGATTTACCATGGCTTTGGGTGTTAATTGAAGCGACCTTGCGGCCACAACAATGGCCTACTTTCCAGCATGGCAACTTCATTGACAAGGGGAGTGTTCAGCCATCTGATTTGACAAAATTGAACAGGTGTTTGGTGCCGGAAGCATCCGGTGACAAAAGGTCGTCAACTGCTACAACAGCGATTCTGTTCCAGCCCAAAATCCTGTCGATAAATGTGCAGACACTTGCCGAAGATGCTGCAGTTGGCATCGTAGGCCGGGTCCCGTATGTACGGGAGCAGCTTAGGTATGTGGGGGCATGCATCATCGGACTCCAAGAGACTCGTGCTAAGCAGTCTGCAACCATAGTCTCTGAATCCCACATCCGTTACCTCTCGCAGGCCGATGCCAGTGGTAGCCATGGTGTTGAGTTATGGCTGGCCCGCGACGTGCCTTTTGCTTGGATGGGGTCAACCCCCCTTTTCTTCATGCAAACGGACATGCGAATCATTTTCGCTGACCCTCGCACCCTTATAGCAAGGTTCTCAAGGTCGCAATTGCGGTTTGTAATTGTTGTGGTACATGCACCTACAGCACAGGATGCTAATAGGGAGCATTGGTGGAAGCAACTGAGAGATCGACTTGCCAATTGCACTCGGGGTGACTCGGTTTTGCTTATAGGGGACCTGAACTCGCGCTTCATCCAGCCGATGCACAACCGGGTTGGCGAAAAGCTGTGGGAAACAGGTCCGGCGCCTCCCCTTCACCTCCTGAAAATTTTGCAGGACTTTGACGCATGGGTTCCCTCTACTTATGCGGCTTGCCATCCAGGTGAGGACTACACGTGGCTCGCACCAGGCAGCGGAGCATCGTCCCGCATCGATTTTATCATCATCCCGTGTAGTTGGGATGTTTCCACGGGCGGCTCTTGTGTTCACCATGAAGTCGACTTTGGACAGGCAGGAGCCGATCATTTTGCAGTCTCTGTTGATGTGAGAGCTTGGATGCACACCAAGCGCGGGAACAAGCGTGCTTCCCCACGGTTGAACAGAGCCTGTTTCAAGGATCCGGCTTCGCAGGAAACGATACAGCAAATCTGTGACTCCATTCCTGAGGTCGGATGGGAAGTAGATGCCCACACGCACTATTCCATTGTTGCCGACCACCTCAGCTCGCGTTTAGCCATTGCCTTTCCAGCTCAAAGTAAGCCGTGTCGGCGCTCATTCTTTACCCCAGCCACCTGGGATCTAAGGCAAAGACGAGTCGAGCTGCGTAAACACCTCAGTTGGGCAAACCGCAACATTCGAACTGCCGAGCTTGCCGGTTCCTTTTGTGCGTGGATTGGCATTGACACTTTGGGTAGTCAGCTGTGCAGACGGATCGCCGCCTTGCTGCGAGCTTTGCACACAGCGACAAAAGGAGTTGCCGAATTGCGACGCCTGCAGCCAGTTTTGCGTAGGTCCATCCAACATGACCGGAAGGCTTACCTGCATGAGGTCGCCAAAAGTGCTGCCACCTCCCATACTAAGGATGTGGTGGCTAAGTTGAGGCCCCTGCTTGGCCCACCCAAGAGACAATGCAGAGGAGTCCAGGCGTTGCCGATGATACGGCTTGAAGACGGAACCTTTGCCGAGGACAAGGATTCTGCCGATCAACGGTGGCTACGCCACTTTAGTGCTGTCGAAAGTGGCCAGCCTGTCGATGTCCAGACCCTCATTGCTGATTGTCTGGAGAGACAACAAAAGGCTGATACTGATAGCTTGTGCCTCGAGCGTGTTGATTTGCCAACTAGGCTCGACCTCGAACGCAGCATGAGATCTGCGCAGTGTGGCAAGGCGGTCGGAAACGACGGGGTAGTCCCAGATCTCCTGCACCTGCAAGCAGCAGCCCTTGCACGGCCGGTCTACCAAATCTTCCTTAAGGTTGCATTCCGCCTGCAGGAACCCATTGCTTGGAAAGGTGGCACTCTTCACTCTATTTGGAAGGGGCGGGGAGACCAAGCTGACTGCGAGAACTACAGGGCCATCCTGGTCAGCAGTTCCATTGGCAAAGCTGTGCACGGCATGTTCCGCGCCAAATGTTCCCCATACCTTGAACGGGCATGCACGCCCATGCAAATTGGCGGAAGGAAGGGCCAGCCGGTCCAAATTGCCACCCACGCCATTCGAGCCTTCCAAAAAGCATGTGTTGACAGACGGAAATCTTGGGCTATCCTGTTTGTCGATCTACGGGAAGCATTCCATCGTGTGGTGCGCCCTCTGATTCACGGAGGAGACCTGAGCGATGAACACCTCGCTGGAGTGATCAAAGAGATAGGTCTCCCCCCGCAATCCGTCCATCAGCTTCATGCGTATGCTCGAGATCACTCCCTTCTTGAGGATGCTGGAGCATCCGATTGGACGTCCCAGGTCATGAAAGAATTCATGGAAGACACATGGGTGACCTATGGCAACAGTGCCCACATAGCAGCTGTCACTGCGGGCACACGCCCGGGGGACAATTTGGCGGACCTAGTTTTCACATTCCTCTTCGCGGAAATTTTGCATCGAGTCCGAGCCAAGTTTCAGGAACTCGGCATTTCCGTTAGCATCCCTTGGCACCCTGCGTGGCTATGCCAGCCCAAGCACGCCGTAGCTGCAGATACGTGCAGTCCTGTCGATGCGACATGGATGGACGACCTCTCGGTTGTCACGAGTGATAACTCCGCACAGAAACTTGTGGGCAAGCTACAGTTGGCAACCTGCATAACCTTGGAGGAATGCCCCAAAGCGGCTCTGTTGCCAAACCTACGTGCCGGCAAGACAGAGGCGCTTGTCGCCCTCTATGGTCCGGGCTCCACAACCTTGGCCAAGGAGATCTTCCAAGGCAAAACGCCCCAACTGCCCATCGATTCACATCTGTGGCCACAAGCCCGATTGGGTTTAGCCTCTTCCTATAAGCACTTAGGAGGTTTGCTCCATGCCAGAGGTGGGCTAAAAGTTGAAATCCGTGCTAGACTTGGCAGCGCCTGGCAAGCTTTCAACAAGCATAGGAAGCAGGTTTTTGCGTCTCCGATAGTCCGAGTCTCCGAAAAGGCTGTGCTCTTTTCGTCCCTTGTGGACTCGACCTTGTACTACGGCAGTGGAACGTGGTCTGGTGTAACCAGTGCTGATGTCGCCAGATTGCAGAGCAACCTTGTCGATATGGCCAGATGCATAGTAGGCAATGGTAGAGGGCGCCCTCCTGACTGTCATGAGAGTCACTTGAGCCTGCTTGCTTCAGCTCGGATTCCCACGGTTGCCACTTCCCTGCATGTAGAGCGTTTACGCCATTTTAAGTCTACGGTGCTGAAGGCCACTGCTGAACTCTGGGCCATCCTGCACCATGAATCAGGCTGGATTGCAGAGGTCCAGGCCTCTCTTAAATGGCTCAGCGACATGCACAGGCAGGCCGGATCATGTCCGCCGTACTGGGATGACTGGACCACAGCAGTCACATACATTCGGGAGCAGCCTGAGGCGTGGAAAAGGGCAATCAATAAAGCCAGACAAACTGCCATCCTCAATGAATTGTGGCAAGCTGAGCTGCAGAAGTATCGTGGTTTAGCTTTCAGAGCTTTCCTGAAGGCTGGTGCATGCCTGCCACACGACGTGACCCAGAGGGCCAGCAGTCCAGAAGTCTGTGGGAGATGCGGGATTGTCTTTGACGATCTCAGAGCGTGGTCGCACCACGCTTTTAAACGGCATGGGCGACTCAACCCAGTTCGTCGGCTTGCTCACGGCACGCAGTGCGCAGTTTGTCTTGGTCAATTCCGTGCAAACCAAGGGCTTTGCAATCATCTGACCTACTCCAGGAAATGCAGGCATGCCCTCATCAACGCTGGGTTTGAGGGCATAGTTGAGCCAGGAGTAGGAAGCAAGAAATTCGATCAGGGAAAGAAAGTCCTCTTGCCTGCTGTAAGAGCACAGGGGCCCCAAGGACAGTGGGACTTTACGCCTGCTGTTGATGAACAGGATCAGCCATCCGATGCCATTCTTTGCAGGCTTGAGGATTGCTTCTGTAATGAGGGCGAGGCCTATACTGACTGGAGCACTCTAGTCGAGGCGATCCGGGCAATTTTCTGTGGAGAGTGCCTGCAGCTTTCACGACTGAAGGCTACTGCTCGACAGTGGTCCCAACAGCTGCAAGCCGAAATCGATAGAGATGAGGAATGGGAGATCCGTTGGGTTTCCTGGCATCTTCGACTTTCCCGTCTTTTGCAAGAGGTTGATTTTGTAGAGTGGCTCAGTGATGAAGGCTGCACGCCTTCTCTTGTTACTTCCACTTTCAGGGATGCAGAGATCCTTACCCCGTGGCTGGAACTACACAATGTTGCTGTTACAAGTGTGCCTGTCCCGGTTTCTTGGGGATGGTGCTTCTCAGGCACTGGAGTTTTGCCTCCCTGGGCTGAATGTCCTCCTGACTGCATCCGAGACACCCTTGACGGCGGTAACTGGATTGATGCAGATAGAACCGACGGCCTGATCTTCCTCTCAGGAGCTGGACTTCGAGTCTCCTTCTGTCCACCTCAGCCCATGCGTTCTTTCAAGTCCCTTTCTACTCCTCTCCAACATCTTCGCCTCCTTTCCGATGCTGTCAGGGGCACTTTTCACCTTTGGACGAAGCGAGTCCCAGCGTGCATCTTGCTTCCTGAGACCTCCTGCCAGACAGTTGAGGTCGTTCGCAAATGTGCTCCCTTTAGATTGCACAGTGATGAAGGTGAGCTCTTTGCGAACTTCTGTCCTCAGGATTGCCCCCTTGTTCGTTTCACCTCTTAATTAACTGCAGACCACATGGCTGCGTCCAAACCAGGACACTACGCCCGGAAATGCGAAAATGCGAATGTGTGTATGTATGTATGTATGTATGTATGTATGTATGTATGTATATATATATATATATATATATATATATATATGAGCGTATTATATGTATAAATACACATACACAGTAGTGTATCCATAATCTGCACATCGCTTCTGGTTCTTGAAACAAATCAGAAAACAAATCATACCCCCAAGACCCTATTCGAGTTCAGGCCCCTGCATTACTAATCCCAGGGATGGTGTAAGTGAAAAGAATCACTGACGCAGCTCGTCTGAGCCTTTGTTGCCTGACAGGGCAGCATGGTTAGGCTCTGCTTTCGGGCTTCGGATTTAGAGTTTAGAAGGTTTCCTTTACAGGCATACCCTGAACCCTAAACCTGGACATATGTGTATAACACATATTCGAGAATCCAGCTCTGAACCCAAAGCCCTACACCTCACCTTGATCTCAAACCCTACAAAATAGTGGGCTCTGACCCCTCAATTAGGAGGCAGAGCCCTTGAACAAATACGTCTTCGGATCCACAGGCATTTCCTATATAGCTTCTGTCCATAGGTCTTGTCATGATAACCCCTGGTTCCCTGGTACACAACAAGACGGGTAGCCCGTCCTCTTCGGCTCGAAGAAGATTTAGGGTTCAGGGTTTATTGTCATTTAAGGTCTAGGGATTCTTGGTGTGTCTTAAGGTTTAATCATCTTTAGGTTCTGGGGTTCAGGGTTTAGGGTTTGGGGTTTAACAGCAACAAGCTTGTACTTGGGATTGGACAAGTAAAACAGGGTCGTCTCCCCCAGTTCACCCGAGCAGCGATCAGGGTCTAGGGCTTAGGGTTTCGTGTTTGCGGACAAGCCTCGGAAGCCCAGCTGCCAACGTAGTGGTTTGCTGCCCGTATATCGTAGCTGTACTTAGTTAATGTAGCTGCCAATCGTGCTGGACTTCCATGGAAGGCTCGCATGATCTTTGGTTAATCATCTGCTACAGCGACCACTTTCCATACGGCCTTAAACAAAAGACCGCCCACCAAAGCTTCACAACTGCGGCTATCCTGTCAGCCGGATATCATGGACATGAGGCAAGCCGTAGCTGCCTTTCTCCTGAGGGAGACTTGCCCAACACCCGAAAGAGCGGAAGATAAACTCCCACCTCTAACCCAAAATCACTCGTTGTTTTAATACAAACCCAGGAAGTCACAGAGAGGAGCCCTAAACAGGGCTTCGGGGTAAGAGCCTCTACAGACAGCATTTAGGCTTTAACGTTTAGGGTTTGCAGATGATGTACTATTTCGGGAAGAGGGTGCAGGGGAACCTCTAGACGAACGGCTTAGGGGCACCGGGCTCAAGGGCCCAATGTCTTCGGATAAGTCATTGCTTCGCCCGCCCCAACCGCAAACCTGCCTGAAGAATGACAGACTCTCCAAACACTGCGTGGAGAGAATCCGACACCATTGCCTAGTATAGGGGTCTTAAAATGATTAGAATAGTAATAGGGTTTGCACGATCACAAAACTAATGAACCCTAAGAACTTATTGAGGCCCCTTTCTTAAGCCACATCAGCCAACCCCGGGACTGAAAAGCAGACTCGCTCAGCCACTGCTGTGCCTTCCGGCGTCGCGTCAAAAGAAGGTTCCTCTACAAAGTCTCTGCATATATTCTACCGCCTATCCCCTGATGTCCGTTATGTCATGCGACCATGCTTAGGCTTATATAGTGGTTCAACAGGAGCTCAGTTCTATCAGTGTTGCTAAACGGATGCTTTGGGCAGCGTGGCAAACTACTGCTGTCAAAAAGATGTGCAAGGGGCCTTGCTAAGAGCACCAGAGAACGCAGAATCCGTCGAGAACCTGACTACAGACCACACGACCATTCTCGAAAAGCCGGCGGTAAGAAGTTAAAATGATGCGGGATACCCGCGAAAGATCCTTGCGAAGATGAAAAGCGGCGCCGCAAGACAGACATCCCGAACAGATCCCAGAGTGTACAAAAGAAACCCTACACCCAAACCCGAAGCTTCAAAACCTTAACAGAACTACTAAGGGACACGATAACAACGACTGCCCCGCACTGCCAATATCTGCAAACGATGACTGTGTTAGACAATTGGAGTATTTCAGTAGAGCGGGACCCCACTATAAACATGGAAATAAGCAATTGGACCCTTACCGCAATGATACATAATTGGACACCCCAGAGTCTGAGGAGCCCCCAATTAATACGATACCGTTGTACCACCCATAGCACTACCTTCACATAGTTCTAGCATAGGAGCCTTAATTAGGATGCAGGTATAGCCTAGCATCGTCTAATATGGAGTTTAGAGCATGCTAGACCCGTGTATAAAGATATCATCAAAGCGTCTGAGCATGTAAGATTCCATGTCATCATGACCCCCACCAAAACCTCTCTACGACTCAGCTCTGTAGGCGATATACTGTTGAACCCAGATGAAGCCCAAAGAGGCTAAGGTCGCGCGGTCCTAGCTAGATTCGGGGTTTAGGGTTTTGGGTGTAGATTTCTAGAGTTTCAGAAATTACATGCCAGGTCTAGAGGAACCTCCTTTGACCTCCAGGCTTCGGAAGCCGCATTCAGCGCGAACCTCTTTGATTTCTGCTTCCAACCTGGTTTAGGGTTCAGGGTTTAGGGTTTAGGGGTTTAGGGTTTAAGCTTCAGGGTGTGACGGTTGAGGGGAGTAGGGCTTAGAGTCAAAAACCTAGGGTTTGTACGGCCTAAGGAAGGGGTTGGAATTTGGGGGCTTTGTGATCTGGGGGTCTAGGGCCTAGGGGGCTTTGGGTTCCAATGTGGCTTTCGGATCTATGACTAGGGTCATGGTTTTAGCGAGCCCGGGTCTGAAAAACAACAGCACAGACATCTCCTCAGAATCCACGTGCAAGTAGAATAAACCCCTTAGAAACATACTCGCGACGTTAAGGTTCATGGATTGAGGTGGGGAGGCTTTCGGTGAAAGTTTGGGTCCAAGAGCTCAGCGTTCACATTCCACTAAACCTGAAACCGCAAACCCTGAATGACGTCCCCTTTAGGGTTCGAATTCAGGTTAAGAAGCTAGGTTTCTCAAGGTCTGGCATCTCCTCAGGCCGAAACGTTATCGGTTAAGGGCTTCGAGTCTATTCGGCGGAACCGGGGCTTGGGGTTGGCCTTCTTCGCAACTACCGGTTTACGGCTTTGGGGTTTTAAGGCTCCTTTAAGGGACCTCGAAGGTTTCTACAACAAGGAGAGGACAAGCGTCGTGGGTCGTTGGCGTTGCCTTCTGCTGCTGATGATTTTGGTTGAGGGTTTGGGGCCTTGATTGTCATACCCATAGGCTCCATAGTAGTTCCGTTCTGGGATTACCCGAATTATAGGATTCTAAATATGAACCCCAAAAAGGAACTACTGTGGAGCCTATGGGTAGTCACTGTTGGGGGACTTTCATGCGATGACCGCGGATCGAGCGTCGGAGCGCTTCGGCTTTTCGGTCTTCTTTGAGTTCACCTATAGTCTCCATTGTAGCTCCTTTTTTTGGTTACCCACTTTTATGGTTAGGATCCTATAATACAGATTTTGGTTGACCAAAAAGGAACCACAATGGAGTCATGGAGACTATAGGCAAGGACAAGCTGGGGCAGAGAATCTGCAAAACCATCGTGGTAGCTGTGTGCTGGCCCCAAACCGTCCGAAGATCCCGACCAGCGTCCCAGAGACTCCAATATCCCCGAATTACGGAAAACTATAATAGCATCCCTAATCAGATTTGAAGTATATATTCCATAATTAAGGGATATTCGAGTCTCTGGGGTGTCAGTCTTGCCATGGGAAAGCTGCGTACACGCAGTACGCAGCTTAAGGATGGCTCGGCTTCGGCTCAACGACGAAGCTGGTGCGGCCGGCACCCTAAACCCTAAACCCCGAAACCCTAAATCCTAAACCCCGAAACCCTAAACCCTAAACCCCGAAACCCTTAACCCCTAAACCCTAAACCCCAACCCCTATAAACCCTAAACCCCTAAACCCTAAACCCTCAAAGCCAATGCACCACGCAGTGAAAGGCAGCCGCAATGCTTCGCCCCTGCTGTACAAGGAAGCAGACCAAACAACGCCCATCAGAACCTTGTCAAAATCAACCCTAAACCCATAAACCCTAAACCCTTAAACCTTGTTAAACGCTTATGTAACCTCATCACGTCCGATAAACCATGGGGCTTGCAAGAGTTGCGCTTAACCCAAATCCCATCCAGAGAAATCGCATCCCAAAGATACCGGACATCTAGAGTCGAGGCTTTAACGGCTTTGGGATTGAGTTTAGGCCTTAGTGTCGGCGGGGCAGTTCCATGGGTCCAAAGTTTGAGTCCAAAGCAAATCGTTGTCAGGTACTGGCACTTGGCTTTAGGATTGTCGGTTTGTGGGCTAGCACTTTGTGAAAGCATACGACTTGTTGGTGCTTGGCTGCACTTGGATTCTTAGGGCTAAGGTGGCTTAGATACCAAGATGTCCATTGCTAGGCGGGTCATTGAAGATGTTACTTGCTTCCCCTCCCTGATTTTTCATGATGTCCCATGCTCCTGCATAGTACATCCTTGGACCCTAGAGCTCACAGGAACAAGGCTCGGGGAAACCCCATTAATCAAGGCGGAAGGGCATAGACAGACATATGTGTATATATATATATATACAGTATGTAGGTGAGCGGCTTTCCTGATGTCTTAAGTCATGGCTTCCGATTCCACAAGCCAGGCGGCTGGTTCGCAAATTTCTGATCGTGAGAGTTGTTCCTCAAGGCAGCGACAGGACCATATCGACTTCCCAGCTTTCCGGCTTTTGCGAATGAGGCTTTGGGGTTTACGCTTTTCAGGTTGACCTATATATCGCTCAAAAACCCTGAACCCTCAAGCACAATGAGTCTCAACACTGGGATCTCGGGTTTAGGGATTTTAGTTCGACGCCCCGTTCAATGAAGAACAAGGCAGCGCCGGCTTCTGCGACCCATGACCCCGCGCGGCGGGGAGGGGGGCTTGGGTCGCAGAAACCGGCGGCGATAACTTCCTGAATCTTAGTGTAGGGATACCTTTGTTTTTATCTCAAGCCCCGCCGATACACCCGATACACCGCTGAGTGTCGGGCTGTGAACTCATCTCATCCTAGCCTAAATGCAGGCAAGCGGCATCACCAAGCAAAGTAAGCTCATGATGTTCATGCGCTCAAGGAGAGTGTCCATCCTTGAAGACCTGAATTCGAAGCCAAACACAGACTGTTGCTTTGGGGGGGCTTTGTGCGGCAAGCATATGTTCAGGAACCTTAAGGAACTGCAAGGAATAATAGTAAGCTAAGCCATTACACCTGAGCTGTAAACCGTACTACGGTCCTGTAACAGAAGCCCCTACGAACACCTAAACTTCCAATATCAACATCTACATATCTGCAGCCAGACACCAAGAACTGTAGCTTCCGTATGATGACTTCGCCACCAAACCCTAAGACTCCATGTGCCCATATTGCCATATAGTAGGTACTTAGGCCTTAAAGGGTCCCTATATGGGTACTTTAAGGCCAAGTACCTACTCTATGGGCACATGGAGCCTTTGGGAAAAAACTATGCCATGACCACGAGATTCTGCCTCGCTGCTACCTACCCAGTCCGACAGCCCTTTCTCTGATCATCGTATGAAACCCCACAACCCGAAAACGGTTTAGGGTTTAGGGTTTTGGGGTTTAGGGTTTTGGGTTTAGGGTTAACCCTCAACCCCAGCCGAATGCTTCAGGCATCCATGATAACCTGTAAGGGGTCCTTAGATCCCCCCCCCCCAAAGTGGCGATGTGGACTTGAAGGGTCATACCCAACCCCTTGATTAGGGTACCCAGATTCTTGGGCCAGGATCTATTATAAAAAGTAGGTTCTTCGCTCGAGGCAAACTGGACGCCTGACACCTTTCCACCACCCATTTGGCGGGTTGCGGGAACTCAACCCCTGAAGCAACAGATAAACCAACTCATCTAAGGAAGCACGATGGAAATTCCATATGCTGGGATCTTATACAAGGTAGCCTGAGCAAGGCATCTCACAGTAAGTTTGGGGAATTTAAGGCCGCAGAGACAAACCTCCACATGAACCACAGAGCCCGAGCTCAGCAAGCTTAAAACAAATGAGGGCTGCATCATGAGCATCATCTGCACACCATCATCGTAATAATTTCAACACCATCACCGCCATCATCAGCAAAGTCATCATGCTCACCGTCACCGTCGTTACTCTAACGCGTGTTGTGCCATAGTCATCACAACCATCGACATCATCATAATCGCTAACATCGTCATCGTTTTGGTTGTTATCAGCAACAGTGAATCCTGTAGTGGTAACGAGGTAACGAGAAGCAGCAAGAGCACGACCTTCATGTCGACGCGCGCCACCATCCGTAATCATAACCACTGTGTTCTGGACAGACTCCCGGTTCGATCATGTTGCGACTCCTGCCAGAGCTACTCCAAGGCCTGCTACTTTGATTCTTACTGCTTTGCCGCCAAGGCGCTCGAACTGTTGCATCACGTCATTGTTGATGAAAAGGTTGCTGTTAGCCAAGGTCGTTTCCAACAGCCTGGCGTCTCGAGTCCTACTTTTCGAAATTGCAAATCCCAAATTTGGAAGCCGACGAATTAGTAGTAGTACTAGTAGTAGTAGTAGTAGTAGTAGTAGTAGTAGTAGTAGTAGTAGTAGTAGTAGTAGTAGTAGTAGTAGTAGTAGTAGTAGTAGTAGTAGTAGTAGTAGTAGTAGTAGTCGTAGTAGTAGTAGTAGTAGTAGTAGTAGCAGTAGTAGTAGTGGTGGTGGCAGAAGTAGTAGTAGTAGTAGTAGTAGTAGTAGTAGTAGTAGTAGTAGTAGTAGTAGTAGTAGTAGTAGTAGCTGTAGGTGTAGCAATAGCAGTAGCAGCAGTAGTTGCAATAGCAGTAGCAGTAGTAGTTGCAATAGCAGTAGCATTGTAGTAGTGGTGGTAGTGGTAGTGGTCGTGGTCGTGGTCGTGGTAGTGGTAGTGGCAGCAGCAGCAGCAGTAGCAGCAGCAGGAGTAGCGGTACGTAAAGCTTCAGCTCCGCTTACAGCACCAAGCCTAGTTCGTCTTCTTCCGGTAAACGTGGCTGCTAAAGGTCAGAGGCACCGATCAAGGGCGGGCCATGTGCACCACTTCGAGCGTCTGCTTCGCAAACACTCAGCAACGTCGGACGTGCATAGTGCTTCTATGTTGCTGTTGCTGCTGCTGCTGCTGTTGGTGGTGGTGTTGGTGTTGGTGTCGGTGTGGGTGTTGGTGTTGTTGCTGGTGCTGTTGTTGTTGTTGCTGCTGCTGCTGCTGCTGTTATTGTGACTGTTGTTGCTATCAACACTAATGTTTATGATCGTTTGCACTGTTGCTATTGCTACTCTTCTTGTTCTTCTGATCAACTAGGCATTAACATCATGGTTGATATTATTACACACCCATAACTCATCTGTCCCCACAAAAGCGGCGAAGGAGCTCTATAACCACAGACATAGCCGCAGTAAGCCCAGCTCTGCTTGCACCTCTGGGACGGCGGCATTAGGCTTTATACACGGCTTAGGAGGCTTAGGGTAGCTTCAGGGACTCAGGTGATAAGATTACGGCGCATGGGCTCGGTTCTAGAGAACCTACAGATGTCACCCTACACTCGTATGAGGTTTCTGGGTTACAACCTGGTGTCGCTGAAAAACACCAACAGAGGCCGCCAAAGCAACTAACGCGCAATACCGCCAGAAGCCTGATAACAGGCACACCCCCCTTCAAGGACGCAAGTAGCCTACAGTAAACCCTAGAAAGTTGGAAACCGGATTGAGGCCAAATAGTGCTCGGATTCCCTATACATTACTCTCAAGGATTGAAGGTATGGGGTTTCCAACTGTTGGGCTTCTACTGTAAAGGGGTCGAGGCTCCAGGACCGGACTGGGATTTATAGTATAAACGTATAGAGCCTGTGTCTGGCATTTGGCTGGCCTTTTGTTTATGGATTTCTGGTAACCCTAAACCCTAAACTTTATATGCCCTAAACCCCAAACCCTAGACCCTAAACCACAAACCCCAGTATGGTAAAGTAGAAAAGCCTCACGCTCCGGAGATCCATTTTCGGGAGCCCGGCCCCTGAACTCCGGCGCTTTACCGTTTAGGGCGAAAAGGGTTCAGGGTTTATGGGGTTTAGGGCGTATAAGGTTCAGGGTTTAGGGTTTAAGGCGTATTTAAGGTTCAGGGTTTAGAGTTTAGGGCGTGTATATATATATATGTATATATATATATATATATGGTTTGTAGGGTTTAGGGTTTAGGGCGCATCAAGGTTCAGGGCTTAGGGTTTAGGGCATATAAGTTTTAGGATTTGGGGAGGATAAGGTTCAGGGTTTAGGGTTTAGGGCTCATAAGATTTAGGGGTTTGAGCGTATGTATATATATATATATATATATATAGTTTAGGGTTTCGGGCGTATAAGGTTGAGGGATTAGGGCGTAATGCACCCTTCAGGTTGGAATCTTGCGAGGGCTAGGGGGTTCGGGGCTCTGTCGGGTATAGGGCTTATCTGGTCTATTCTAGTCTAAAGTCCCCATTTAAGGGGCTTCAGGAGCTCGGGGTTTGAGGCTTGGGGTTTAGGCGGGTTAGGATTATAGGACGTCCCTAAGCCTTCTCAAAGCCCGGAATTCAGTCCAAGCAGCGGGTGCGAACATGCGGCATCACGAAAACAATAAGCTGTGGCAGGCCTGAGGCACTTCAATTCTGTAGGCCTTTGGGCGTTATAAGGATTTAACTATTAACACTCAACCTTCAAACCCCTACACATCCCCTGAACTAAACCCAAACCCTGGAATACACGTCCCCGAGCCCGGGGTACGTTGCACGAAGGAACTGATACCGTCGTTGCCTCCTCGCTGCTAAATCCATTCCACTCACAGAAATCAATATACACCAAACAGCACCTTGCATCCATAGATCCCGAAACTCCAAATCCCTAAACCCCGAAAACTGCAAAGCCCAAGCCGTAAACCCCTAAACTTTAAATCCCTAGCCCCCAAAAAAAAGCCCTAAACCCGAAAATCCTAAATCCCCAAACCCTATACCCTGAAGGGGACGGACAAGTGGCCTCGCTGCTTGCTTCAGTTAGATGCCCTTGACTTAGACTATAACTGGAACAGGGTTCTGAGTATGTTATAGTACAATAAACAACGGAGACCCAACGAATCTTATGACTACCTATTCAGGCTCCTCCTGGTCTTCGAAGAAGGTAGCACGTCTGACTGAGCTCCAGCATGTCTGCACTTAAAATGCTAGAAGTACAGGGTGCAAAGACAACCCGGGTTTGGGCAAAAACGCACTCGCAGGGTACACGTGGGTCCCCCGCCCTGAGCTCCCTCACGGTTTAGGGTTTAGGGTATACGCAGCCAGCCACTCCTCCTCCATGCACCACATGAGTGCCCTTTTCTTCGTGGGTGCGGTAGCACATGAACCGCAGTGCGTTCCAGCTGTTGCAGGGATCTGAAAACCCATGCATTGCCCCATTTGTGGCTGGCAAAACCATCCGCAGCTACCAGTTTAAGCTCGTCCTCTTCGTCGGATTCCTCGAACGTTGCCCAGGCAAGCAAACTCTGCCGGTGGAGCTGTCGGTGCCGCAGCAGAGATTTCCGTCAGGCTCCCATTTTTGAGATAGGTGAAGAAATACCTTACGTGTACCGATGTACGGTAGGACAAAATGTTTTTGAGTGCTATTCCGAACAGGGCCACCCACTGCATCTTCTCGCCGGCCACTGTGAGGTCGCTTTGCTTGCGACATTCCTGTTGAAAGCGTGACTCACCGCCCGCGGTGGAAACCTAACATGGGTGCTGTCAAAATTGAAGTCCCTTTTTGGGTACCATAAATAATAGGTGCCGTATTATAATAGGGAACCAAAAAGGGACCATAATTTCGACAACCACCCACATGCATCTTACAATAAGAATCTTATAATGCTTACGGTTGAGGTTAATCATCGGTTTTCGCTTCCAGTCCGAAGCGATTTTCACGGTAGCCAGAAATCATCCTAAAGCGAGATAACCCTAAGCTCGAGAGCACGAGAGTCTTAATGAGTAAGCTGGCTTAAAAAGCGAAGCTGGACCCTAAACCCTTGAAATACAGCGTTGAATCCCTACACCGCTAGACCCTAATAATCCAAAAACCCTACCACAACTCTTGCAAAATCAGCAAGCAGCCTTACCCTTGACCGTTACCGACTACGCCAAAAGCAACCATCCACAGCCCTTAAAGCTGAGATGCTTAGTCTGCGAATCAGACTTCGCTGACATCGGTCGGGCACTGCGGGTCGCCTGAGATGCTGGAAGTGACCTCAGCTTGCCATTGTAGGGCTCTTTGCAGAGGGTTGCAGGATTCGGGATTAGGACAGGTTCCAGGGATCATTTAACATAAGTGGTCGGTTTAGGCTTGACAGCTCAGGAACTACGGAAATGTGGGCCGAAGGTCTTAATTCGTTGTCTCGGTCGCTGGGTCTAGGGTTTCGGGTTCATTTGCTTCGGGCTGGGATCTGAGGCGTGGCCTCTTCAGGGTTCAGGGATTCATGGCTGATAACTTCAGCAGTGGAGGGTTCAGCCGTCTTGCAGCTTAGGCTTTGCAGGAGTTCATTGCTCCGGGACTCTCTGAGCACAGGGCTTCGGGGACTTATGGCTTTCACTAAGGAATATATACTTCAAATATAATAGGATCCCTAATAAGATTTATAGTATATATCCCTTAAAGTAAGAGATATATTGAAGTCTCTAGAAGGCTTATAGGATTTAAGAGACTTGGGCATTTCTAAGACTCTACCTCGAGCCCGGCCTCGGCTAGTACTTTTCTGGCTCCGGATTCATAAGGGTTTCCGGATCCCATAGACTCCAATGTATCCCATACTTTAAGGAGTATATACCTTAGAAATCTTCTTAGGGATCCAATTATATAATTGAGGTGTATATATATATATATATATATATATATTCCTTAATTGAGGGATATTGGAGTCTCTGGGTTTAGGGGTGAGGGAAGCCCAAGAAAGAACCGTATAGCTCAGAAGCTGCCCCCACCCTGTAACAGTGACTATGAGGATTCTGTTAGGGCCCTACTATATTCCTATTATACCACTATTACTGAGTGGGGGCCGTACCCAACGTCTAGTTCGCTAGCATCTTGGGAGACCTCGCGGACACGTTCGGCACGATATCGGAACCCCTATAGAAAGCCAAAGTTTCGACTACCCTAAGGCCCCAAAGTAGTTCCTTTAGGGGGTTCATATACAGAATCCTTTCAAGTAATCCCAAAAAGGAACTACTTTGGGGATTCTGGGTATGGACCCTTGTGCCTAAACCCATAAAAGTCAAAGGTATCCACTAAAGCAGCAAGCTTGACGTGATGCTTAGAGTAAGAAGCATCCACGGAAAACGGAGCAGCTGGGCAAAGCAAATGCGGCAGACCGCCACGCTCCGAACCCCGAGGCAGGCGCTATGTTTCGGGTTTCCGTTTAGGGTTTCGGGCTTGGGGTTCAGGGTTTAGGTTTAGGGTTTCGGGCTCAGGGATCAGGAAGCCGATGTAGGGCCCTGCAAAGCACCCCAAAAGAGGAAGAGAGTTTAGTGGCACTAAAGTATAGTCTTAAGGAGGACGGCCGCCCAAAGCCATGCAGCGCGTCAACCTCTACCTTTTGAATCTGAACCTTCGTAACATAGCAACCCGAATGATCAGAATAGTTTGCTTGCTGGCACAGTGGTTTTTAGACTTAAATAATAGGAGCAACTTGGGGATACTATATTTATTATTATCTATCCAGAACTCTATATTTGGGTGGTTGTCAAAATTAGGGTCCCTGTTTGGGTCCTTGATAGAATACGGCACCTAATATTTCGAGTAAAAAGGGGCCATAATTTCGACAACTGCCTAAACCCTAAACCCTACGAAACCCTAAGCTTTGACTTCAGGCTCGAGGCAGTATCCGCAAGCGGAGCCGTTCTCGCATTCGCCCCTCTCATGGAACAGACCTCGGAAGTCGCTTCCTCTAGCCGGGCTTCGGTCTCACTACCTAAAGGCTCCATAGTAGTTCCTTTTTGGGGCTCATACTTAGAATCCTATAAGGAAATCCTAAAAAGGAACTACTATGGAGCCTATGGGTAAGCACTACATGCACAGTATATTACTTCATCTGAACAACAGAGTAATTACAGTGACCTAATGCGTAGGTAAGTGGGTTTCCGGTGTTAGAGAGCTATCCTGCAACCTATGCAAACAAGTAGGATAAACATCTTGACGTCTTTCTAGGGACCCCTTCCGGGCCCTCATCCAACACGGTACAGAACGATAGGAACTCGTCGCAGAAGGCACACAAGTAAAGATGATTTGTATTGCAAATGTACTATGTATACACATACATATATATATATATATATATATTTATTTATGATTGAAACTTTGTATTTAAATCTATATAATTATAGTCATAATTATGTATATGTACATGTGTATGTGTTCATGTATGCATGTATGCATGCATACATGCATGTATGTATGTGTATATATACATATATATGTATATATATACACACATACACATGTATGCGTATGTATGCATACCTCTTGTGCGTGTATGTATGTATATATATATATATATATGTACACACACATGTCTATATATATATATATATGTTTATCTATATGTACCTTCTCGTACAGTTGTATATACTGCCGTGAACGCCCTGTACTGTATCAGAACCCACTGTTCAAGAACCTTAGCCCCTACCCCCGGCGCGAGTCACAGAACTCAGGTTGCTTCAAATTAAGAACCTGAGGGCCGGTGCCCTAGCTTGTCTTATGGTCAGGGGTGGGAAAAGGCAAAAAAACAGTTAGTGGCAAACGCTACTTCGTTTTTGCCCCGGGCTTCGGCAGGCAGGGGTGGGGGCGGGGTTGGCGGCAGGGGTGGGCAAAAGGAAAAACGGATTAGCGTCAGACACTAATTCGTTCTTGCCCAGGGGCAAGTGAATTCTCCCGTGAGTGTCTTAGGACTGCCTATTTTAGCCGAGTGGAAAAGACTCTAGCCTTGACAAGATAGTAGGCTGCGATCTCTTGATCATAGGGTACCACCGCCCTAAAACCGTAGGTGATTGCAGCCCGAGGTAAACGGTAAACCCTAAACTCGAAACCACCTCCAGGGTCCTTGTGAAACAGGAACTAAACCCTAAGCCGTTGACCCCTAAACCTCTATAGGGTCCAGTAATACTCTGTACTGAACTTGGAACCCTAGCAGAATTTGTAATTTTAGCTGTTTCTTAGGGATTATAATAACCAAAAATTGAAAGTTAATTCTAAGAACCCCTATGTAAACTCTCAAAGCCAAGACACAAGGCTTCCTACAGAGCTCAGGGTGACCCAGAGAGCCGGCATTGTAGCGCTCACAGAGGCCGAGTTCCTGTAAGCCCAGTCGATTTGGCTTCGAGAGGGTTGAGGATTTAGGGATTTAGGATTCGGGGATTTAAGGCTTTAGGGTCTGGGGATTTTGGATTCGGGGATGTAAGGCTTTAGGGTCTGGAGGTTTAGGGTTTGGGGATTTTGGATTTGGGAATTTAAGGCTATAGGGTCTGGGGGTTGAGGCTTTGGGGTTTTAGGTTTGGGGTTGAGGGCTCGCTGTTTTCCCGGGCTTTATGATTTGGGGAGTGCCCGGTTGGACCTGCGACACAGCCCCGTTGACTTGTTTGCATTAACGGCCTACAGGAACTTGGAGGAATGCTTTTATTGCGATGTCTCAAAACAATCTGGTCAAGAGATACACGCCAGCAGCTGGGGTTTAACCTTACTAAACCCAAAACCCTCAACCCTAAAACCAGGGTGTTGTATAGCGAGCCCTAGACTCTACCCTAGACCCGGCACAATTCGTGATCTAGTACGGTAACTAACGTACAAGCAGAATAGTTGCTAAGAAAACTGAGCCTTGGTCTCAAAGCCCAAGCCCCTAGACCCTATCTGTCCTGGAAGCTCAGTCTTAGTCAGAACGCGAGACGAAACAGCCCAAAACGCCTTGCCTCGTATGGGCCCTTGTCTAGTATGGGCTCTACTTGGAGGTTCAGGGGTAGTTATAAGTGGGGTTATGCGCCCCCTAATTAATTAAGGTTACAAGCATAGTTACCTTAGCTCTAACCCTACTTATAACTACCCTAAACCCTAAACCCTCATCCCTAAACCCTATAACCCTATAGATCCCGTCAAAGTAACCCTACTTATAACCTCCCATGAACCTCCAAGTGGAGCCTACACGTTTGGGGTGAAAGAACTTTAAGGTCCCGAACTCAAACTCCCAAAACCTTCTAATTACATCCTAAATCCGGAATTCCCAAAAAACCTATCTATCTACCTACCTATATATATATATATATATATATATATGTATATATATATATATATATATATATATATATATGTATATATATATATATATATATATGTATTTATCTCTATATATATATACACATACAAACATATACAAAAATACATATATATATATATATACATAGAGAGAGAGGGATATATATTTATGTATATATATATATATATATGTGTGTGTGTGTATACATATCCCTATAAACCCCAAAGCCCCTAAATCCCAAGGCAAGCTGCATGGGGGCCCTTGGAACGAGAAGGAGGATGCGGCACTTTGGGCTCGGAAGTCTCCTCAACTTTCTGCTCTGTGCAGCCTAGGCATTGGGAGGCGTCGGGATTACCTGAACCCGCCAAACTCTGCAGAATAAAGAGTTTGTTCAAGGTGTTTAGCAACTATTGTACCTACGCGTTGGGTTTAAGTAATGTTTAGGGTTTAGGGATGTCTGGGGCTTATGGCTTTAGATTTTGGGGCTCGGGTTCGGGTTCAGGGTTTGGTGATTAAGATGGTTTAGGGCTCATCTAGGGCTCGAATAACCTATTGTCTTCCGGGCTCCCTACAAATAAGAAGACATATCCATTTTGTAGGGTTTAGGGCATGGCCTGGGGGTTGAGGGTTGAGGTCTTAGGGTTTGGGATTTCAGAGGGTGTGCTGGTAGTGCTACATGAATTCTTGACAATAAACTGGGGGTTTTGCATACGCTTTGAGGGTTTACTCTCTGTGAGGACTCCACAAGTACCCTTCAATTTAGCCTAGAGGTATGGTTTGTGGCTTCAGCTTTTGCAATATCGATTGAAGATCATTGAAGCCGTGTAGCCGGCATCGAGGGATGCAGGCTTCGGGTGAGTCGCAATCTGCATTGCAGGCTGCGCTGCGTACCCAGAACCTCGCTTCGAAATCGAGTCGACGACTGATCGGCTTAGAGTTGGGGGGTTGGGTTTGGGGTTCAGGGTTTACGGCTTAGAGTTGACAGCTTGGGTGTAACGATTCGGGTAAAGTGTCGTATTCAAAGGTATCCCATCTCGCCGAAGGGTCTAAGCACTTCTATATCGAATCTCTGGGGTGCCCACCCTGCCATGCGAGGGTTTGCAGACTGCTTTGAGCCCAAGGGTATCCGTTCGCGACAGAGGACTGTTTAGTTTGGGATTCAGGATTCATGGTTGGCTGGGATAATGGGTTTAGGGTTTAGGGTATAGGGTTTAGGGTTTAAGAGCCGGCAAACTTCGACTCTCGCTTCCCGATAACCCTGAAAGAAAAAGCCAACTGCGCACGTTTGGATGCGACCACTACGACTACGACTGCGACTACCGCTACCACTACGCATGAACACTACCACGACCCATACCCTGCCCGTACCCCTTCCCCTCATTCCCCCTACCTCTACGCTACCGCTATACCGCTATACCGCTATAACGCTGTACCGCGTTAGCGCTTTACCGCTATACCACTATACCACTACCGCTTCTACTGTTGCTGCTACTACTACTACGACTGCTGCTACTACTACTACTACGACTACGACTACGACTACGACTACTACTACTACTACTACTACTGCTACTACTACTTGGATGAACGATGTGAGGATGAGCAAGTTGATGAGAAGGTGTAGTGCAAAGCGTTGCGATCATTCGAAACCGCCGGGACTGTGTCCTGCGCAATCGCTAGGCTTCGACACGAACTCCGGAGCAGCGAGTGCAATGCAATACTACTACCACCACTACTACTCGTACTACTACTCGTACTACTACTACTAGTACTACTACTACTACTACTACTACTACTACTACTACTACTACTACTACTACTGCTACTACTACTACTACTACAACTACAACTACAACTACAACTGCTACTACTACTACTACTACTACTACTACTACTACTACTACTACTACTACTACTACTACTACTACTATGACACGACTACGACTACGGCGACTACGACTATACTACTCCTACTACTGCTAATGCTACTACGACTAGTATTGCTGTGCTGCTGCTGCTCTTGCTGTACGGCTACGGCCCCGGCGGCTACTGCTACAGTACTACGACCGTGCTATTTACTACTGGTATTCTACTGTACCACTACCGTACGACCCCTGTACTACTACTGTACCAAGACTGCGCTGTGCTATTACTACTGTACTACCGTACCGTTGCTAACCGCACTGCGACGTAATACTTCCAAACCCTTCTAAGCAGCTGCCCTATAGCCTCGAGAAACACCCACCCCACTCTTCTAGAGAGCCTATCGGCGGGGCTGGGCTGATTCAGGATGCAAGAATAGGTTAGTTGAGGGATCCCTTCGCCACAACAGAAACAAAAACACAGCGAACAACTACGCCCATCACTCGCACCGATACCACCACCAATGCTGCCACCACTACCCATGTCACTGCTGCCACTACCATTGCTAGCGAGACTGCTACTACCACGACCGATGCTGCTCTTCCTCCTACTATAAGTGTAGTGCTTAGTCTGCCTAGCCAAGAAACTCGCGACGCCTGTGGCGTGGGTGCCAGAAGCAAAATCCGCTGCTTGTGGGGATCTGGCCGACAGCTCTCCACCTGATGGACACTTCAGATCTTCAGGGATAGTGCTTCAGCCTCCAGGGCTTACGGGTGCAACGGATTTTTCTAATCTAGGCTAACAGAACTTTGAGTTGAGGATCATTGCACCGAGGCTTCGCTATGGTATGCACCGCCTGGTCAAGCTTAGTCCACTAGACGGCCTCGCTTCATGAATACCCATGAGCTACACGACGGTCAGCTTCTGGCGAAGGTAGAGAGGCTCATCGTCTGAAGCTATTCCCCAGAAGCACAGAGTTGCCTATGTCGTGCCTTTTCATCCAAAACAGAACAATGACCCATCAGACAAAAAGCCGTGCGTCTACGGGTTGCGAACACTACCGGTGCTCTGCTGCCACTACCACTAGAATTACTACTACCACTACTACTATCACTACTACTACTACTACCACCACTACCACTACCACTACCACTACCACTACCACTACCACTACCGCTACCGCTACCGCTACCACTACCGCCACTACTACTACTACTACTACTACTACTACTACTACTACTACTACTACTACTCCTACTCCTACTCCTACTCCTACTCCTACTCCTACTCCTACTGCTACTGCTACTGCTACTGCTGCTGCTGCTACTGCTACTGCTACTGCTACTGCTACTGCTACTGCTACTGCTACTGCTACTGCTACTGCGACGACGACGACCACTGTTACCACCACCACCACCACCACCGCCGCCGCCGCCGCCGCCGCCGCCGCTGTCGCTACTGGGACCGCGACCGCTACCGCTACCACTACACCCATCACTACCCCTACCACTACCACTACCGTACTCGGTATCATCACATCATCGTCGTTCGCCACAGCCACAGCAGCAAAGATGAGAAGCAGTGAAGAAGACACATCGGAAGCACTGATGCATTGCAGTCCGACCACCTTGCGGATCCAACCATCTTCCTGGTGCCAGCTCCGGTCCTTGTCGCAAGTTGGCCGCTGTGCACCTGAATGCTCTAGGGTTGTAGGCTCATGGGTGCAAAACAAGTCCTCTTGCTGTTGACAAGGTGTTCGGCTTCAGAACTTACTAAGCCAGCAACTATAGGGAATTGCTAATTTGAATGGTACTACATTTTTTGGGGGATCGCTCAGGAATGCTAGTGCTCTTTGTCAATTGTTCCGGCCTCTGTATCACATGAAGAGGAACTGCAGGGTACGGCACGGGGGGGGGGGGTCATGCGGGTATAGCTACAAGGGGATAATACAACCAGATTCTACTACTCGTCATGCAGAACTCTAGTCACCTAGTCAGACCCCCACCTTAAAACCCCATAAACCCTATAAACCGTAAACCCGCAAACCCTAAACTCTAAAGCCTTAACCATAAAGTGTAGATTTAGCCGGTTGCAGGCAGTGAGCTTGCGACTTTCGTGTCAGCTTTCTTGGGCTCCAGGACTTTGTCGTTTAGGTTTATGGTCTAGGGTTTAGGGGTTTAGGAGTTTAGGGTTTAGGGTTTAGGGGTTTAGGGGTTTCGGGCTCATGTAAGGTCCAGGTTTTGCAACTGGAAACGGTGAAACCGCTAGGGGTCTAAAACACCAACGTAACTAAATTGTATCCCATGATCCTCTCTATAATGAGGAAGACAAGTATAATGCGCTATCTTGTCTTATGCTTAACTAAGGTGTCCCAAACCCTAAAAATGACGTTTGAGGGTCCAATAGCGGTGCTGGAGTAACAGGACACGTGCAGGACGAAGTCTATTGCGATGCTCCTTTGATAGGGGCAGTCGCGGGGATGAGTGCTTTACGGTAGGGCTCCAGGTTTGGGATTGTGTAGGGTTTAGGGCTTTTAGGACTGTTTGGATTGTGAACTTTGGGTGTGTGGCCTTTAGGCTTTGGGGTTCAGGGTTTAAGGTTTCGGGTGGTCTCGGGGTCGATAGACTTCGAGACTTGTTTCGCTCTGTGTTCTACTGGGTCTATCCATGTATACCGTACATACATCGAATCTGCATGTGCTTTATAAGAATAGCTTCAAGGAGTACAACAACAACCTGAGAAGGCTAAGGGTGCAACCAGGAGCACTAAGCGTCTTCAAACCGAAACTCCACAAATGCCAAGCTCTCCAAGTCCATTCCAAAGGTCGTCAACTCCCCCCCCACACCTCGTATCCCAGCAATCATTACTCTGAGAAATGCAGGCCAGGCAATTGGAATAATACGGAACCTCGTTGTGAATCCTCTGGTGCATAGTTGACTTAGTTACATGTGTGTCCGATGATATAGTTTTGGCAGTTTGGGCATTTAAAGGACGCCCGAATCAAGTTCCTATATAAGCTGCCGTGGGTCAAAGGAGCACATGACCTTTAAGTGCCTGGACAGGAACCCATGCGAGGCCCAGGTAGAAGCGATGCATGTATTGGACCTCCAGAATTAACACTACAACCGAAGTCCCAGACCCCAAAACCCCGAACACCCCGAAAACTCCTAAACCCTCAAACCCCCAAAAACCCTAAGTCCCAAACCCTACAGCCCTAATAATGCCAGAACCCCCAAACCCTGAAGTCCTGAACCCTAAACCCTAAAGCTCTACACCTTAAGACCCCTAAAGCCCTAAGCCCTGAACCCTGAAACCTTACAGCCCTGAACCTTAAAACCCTAAAGCGCTAAGCCCTGAAGCCTAAAACCCCAAAGCCCTAGTAAGCCCTATAAAACCCTTGCATCTCAGCTGCTGAAAGGCTTGGTCAGGAAAGCTTCGCGCATTGGCGAAATCGGATGGAGGGGCTACTGCGGCAACAGAACCCCAATTTGGGAGTTTCCGAAGATTTGGGGTACCTTATTTGGGGGTTCCGATAATAAGAGGGTCCTATATTAGGGTCCCCTATGTTCGGAAACTCCGATTTAAGGCTTTGAGGGGTTGGGGTTTAGATTTAGGGTTTAGGGTTTTAGCGATTTGGGCTTTAGGGGTTTAAGGGTTCAGGGTTTAGGGTTTAGAGTTAGGGTTATATAAGCGTTTAGGGTTTTAGGCCTGCCTCGTCTCAAACCTGGTATGTGTATGCCTGCTTTAGACAACCACGGCTGCGATGCGATGACACAATCAATCTTCGTCAGATAGGAATAATTACCAATACTATTTTGGGAGCTCTTCATTGTAATTCTAATATATATATATATATATATATGACCCCGTAACTCCCAAAACCCTATTCTAATTGTGAAGGCCCCTATATTACAGAAGAATATCCGTTCCCGGCTAGGGTTACAACGGCAGTCCACCCTGTAGCGTCCATTGCCACAAGACCCTATTTGGAGGTTCACGGGTAGTTATAAGTGGGGCTGTAAGTCCCCAAACTAGGGTTATAAGCACAGTTACCCTAGTTGTAACCCTACCTATACTACCCATGAACCTCCAAGTAAACCCTAAACTGAATGCTGCGTATGACTTTCGTGTGAAGGTACATGAACAAAAGCCACGTATTTCAAGCCTGCTGGCTGGAGAACTGATCTGAAATCTGGCTGCAATGACGTACTCGCGGCTTGTGAGCAAGAAGTTCATGCAGTTTCGCTGTATGCGGCCTCGCATGGACATTGAGGGAGTTCCCGGGTGCAGCAACGGCCTCATGCCACCGGTTAGTTAGATTCCCCAAGTTTGAAAGCCGTCCTGGACCCGATGGACGATCCGTCTGCTGAAGCTGGCGCAAACCGGCTCCGAGATTCTGAGCCTGTGCCGACCTCAGCTCCCAAATCCAGAGGCCGGGAGTCGGTCGAACGAGGATGCGTGCTTTGGGATGGTCAGTTTATCTGACAGGTAGCAACTTCGAGCAACACACATACTTCGTCGTTGTGCTTCAGAACAATCAAGATTGATGCAACTGGCCAAGACAGGACTTTTACGCGAGATTCCAAGCAATACCCGGGTACTCGTACAAACAAAACATCACATGCACACTACCATCTCTTGCCAAATCACGGTTCGGTGCCCGAGTGCCGCTCCATCCGATTGCTTTAACAGGCTGGTAAGTGGCTGTTCTTCCTATGGAACAAAGGGGTCAGGAAAGATACAGATGCTGTAGATAGGACTACATTCTTGGATGTCGCATGAAAGTATAACATGAAATATTATGACGAATCACATTATCATGATTTCATCCTATATCCGATTACAGCATATTACATCAAATTCGTATGAAGGCATAGCTGCCCTATGTGCGCGGCATCTCTGGAGTGCTATACTGTCAACTTCCCAGTGCTTGAACATTCAAAACCTAGAGGCTCCATAGTAGTTCCTTTTTGGGGTTCATATTTAGAATCCTATAAGGTAATCCCAAAAAGGAACTACTTTGGAGCCTTTAGGTATACATCCTCGAACACTGATTCCTGTTTGTCCTGTATCCCAGGGTAGGTAAGGGTGAACCTTTGGGATAATGTAGCGCTATAGTCTCTACTGCTAAGCATTCAAAAAGACCGTAAGCCTGCAAATGTGCTATGTTATACTTCAGCTGCAATGCTGTATGCGGGCAGTCAGCTGTGAGTAAGCAGGCGCCATGTTTGTCAACAGCGGTGTGCCTCTGAACGGCTGTCGTGTTGCGAAGGGAGGGATGAAGGGGGGAAGTGGAAGGATGCCTTCGCAAAAGTCCGGACTATAGGGTTTATGTCTTTGGGCTTCTGGTTTGGAGTCGGGCTGTCTCTGCACGAGATTGCTGCTAGCTGCTAGCTGAGGTGCAATCGCAAGGCCAAGAAGCTTAGTGCTTGTTTTCCTTGTCCAGCACCTCCAACTTTAAGCTTAAGGACAAGCCCCACACTCTGAACCCTGAAAGCCCTAAACTCAACAGACCCCAAGTAAGCCAAGAAGCCCGAAACCTGAACCCTTGCAATAGGGCCCCCAAAAAACACATAAGCAAAAATTGGGATAGGGATATCCCATATAAACCCCCCTATCATGAAGCCCATTAAGGTAGGGATATCACTATACACTACTTATGCTTATGTGCTTTTTCGGCCCTTAATGCAACCTAGGTGCTGAATGAACTGGCCAGGCGGGGGGCACGCAAGAGCGACTGCCGGGTTGAAAGCTCCTGTGGCAACAACCCAGAGGCTCCAAAACAGGGTTTAGGGTTTAGGGTTTAGGGTTTAGAGTTTAGGGTTTAGGGTTTAGGGTTTAGAGTTTAGGGTTTAGGGTTTAGAGTTTAGGGTTTAGGGTTTAGGGTTTAGAGTTTAGGGTTTAGGGTTTAGAGTTTAGGGTTTAGGGGTAAACAATAATAAAAAATAACAGCAGTTCATAGTAGTACTAATACTACTAATCACAATAGTGATGATAATAGTGCAAATAATGTTCTAACATTACTAGTGCTACTTATACACTACCGTTATGGAATTAAGGTCCCAAAACCATGATGGGGGTGGTCTTGTGAGACCTAGTTCCATAATTGCAATATAAGTAGTATATGTGGGCTTTCTGGGCCAGGATTCGCCATAGTACCTTAAACAACGTGCCATGACCAGCCTTTGTGTGGGTTTTGTACTGGTAAACCCTTGTTTAAATTTAGAACCCTACAAAACAAGTTTTGGTAGTTCAGTTGGGGGTTTACGGCTTGAGCTTCAAGGACTTATGGGCCTGTTTAGGATGGTGGAGCTTCGGGCTTCCTTAGGCTTTGGGATGCAGGGTTTAGGGTTTAGGTTTCCCTAAACCCCAAGCCCTAAAGCTCTGAAGAAAAAAAGGCCGGTGTTGTTCAGCTACAGGGTGTGGCAGAGAGGATTGGAAGTCGACCTTCAACGCATATGCACTGTGCAAAACAAAAGGGCAAAAACAACACTCTCATCCCAACACTATGGTTCTGGGCTTTGAGGTCACAGTCGAGGCTTTCTCATGCTTTCGTCACATGTCAATGTGCATAAGCAGTATAAGAACATGACCCAGTAGATCCGTGTATCCATTAGATACCGTGTCAAAAATCACCTAACCCTGCGACCACATGCCCAAACGAAGCCGCAAGCCAAATGGCTGAAATTGTTGCGTTGTAGTTTCTATTCGGTTACAACCGAAACCCTTAACCCTAATACCCCGGAGTCCCGTTCCAGTTATGCAAGCCCTGGTCCTGAACCCGCTGGAAGACCGGCTTGGTGAAATTGACGAAAAGAGCCCTTGAGATTGGCAGCTTGTGATGACCTCGGACATGGAATCGGGCTCACGGCTTACGTTTAGGTGTTAGGTCCCATCGAAATGGCTTTTGGTCTTGGTACGAAGGGGTGGCCAATTTAGCCTGTGCCACACAGGGGAGTCAACAACGAATCCTTCCCCATGCTTTTGACGGAGCCCCGCCCCCAACGGAAACTTGAAACGCGTTTTGTTATTCGGTCTGCGTCTTGCTCCTGCCCTGGCGTTTGCTCCTGCTCCTGCTCTGGCTCTTGCTCTGGCTCCGAATCAATATGAAGTCTTTCACAAGGCCAGGATGACTTCAGATTGATTCTCCGAAACGTGTGTTGATTATTGGGGTGGTGTTTAATTTGAACAACGGGCGAGGGCTTTGGGACAAGTGCATTATGATCCAACTATGACAGAACGCAAGTGCGAAAGGATGAAAGCCGCCCATTTGGGGAGGGATGTTGTTCCAGAACCCCTCTTTGAGGCCCCGTAGCACCTTGAGCCCCGAAGTTGCTGGTAACCCCAAAAGGGATTTACGGGCTTAGGGTTTAGGATACTAGAAAATCTGATTACATACAGCTGTACAGCATCAGGATGTTTAAGTTTTAGATGTAGAGTTTCACGCATACATGAGATACTCACAGCTGCGGCATCCCCACCGCTTTAAACCAAGGGCCAGTCGGAGTAGAGAGTCTAACTTCTCACGATGAGATCCGAATCCAGGAAGGGACCCCACCATATCATGTAGCCATCCTTTCGGCAAATGATCAGTTATCAGAATGTCCAAAAGTAGATACTTGGGTTCGGGGACTTAGATTGTTTAGGTTTGCATGTATACTAAAGCGTATAAGAGGGTAACCTGCATGACCACAACACTGGGATGCCCATGTTGGTCTTCGAGAGTCTGCAGAAACAGACAACGAGAGCAACAACACAGCATGACGTGTACATAAAACATAAGTCACTAAAGATACAGACAGCCGTGAACGACAAGAGAAGATGCAAGTTTGAAGCCCTAAAGCCCCAAGCCTAAAAACGACAGCAGACCGAGCAACCATCGATTTAGAAATCAGGGTTGCGGCTGAACAATGTAGGGGCCTTCATAATTAGAATATGGTCTTGGGGGTTCCATTTTTTCTATTTATGGTACAATATACCCCCAAACCCCATTCCCTACATTAAGCTTAGCTGTTCCACGAGGTCACCACGACTTGAAACTCCTGGTGCGTACTCGGGCGCCGTGCCATGTTTCGACATCGGAGAAAAACTCAGAAGCTAGAAAGTCCAGCCGGAAAATGCTGAACATATAACACTTCAAACTTGTCTGCCGAGGTCGAAACCCAATGCTATTTGGGAGGGCTCCTTGTAACAAAAAACATATCCCCCAAAGCCCAAACCAACATCATTGAGGCCCTTATAGTATGCTACAAGCCGTTAGCCAGGGGGCGGGAAGAACTGGTTCGGCGGAACGAGACCGTGGTAACCATGTCCTTCTGAAGACGGGGAGAGAGAAAGATGCAGGGTTCATGGGGCATGTAGGGTTCTTCGGGTTTATAGGGTTTATGGGGCATATAGGGTTTGCAGGATTTATGGGGCATAGGGGTATAATACCAGGTTTATAGGGTTTACTGTTTACAAGGTGTAAGGCTTATGGGATTTGTCTTGCAAGATGAAGCTTTCGAGTGTTAATGCTTAGCGCTCAAAAGCTTTATTTTGACACTGTCAGATCTCTCAATGCTCCAACCCAAGAGCAGCACTGCAGGTTTGGGGTTGTTATAAAACCGTCCTGATTCTGTTTGACGGTCGGTCTGCTGAATCTCGTGCAAGAGGCTCACGAGATTGTCAGCCTGTGCTGACCTCAATTCTCGCACTGAGCCCAGCGATCGGGGTTCCGGGTCGAGGGCTCCAAGCTTAATGTTTGTAGGCCTGCCTAACCCCACAACTACCCCTGAAGAAACACGAATCTTCGAGTTTGCACAACGTACTGGTACCCGTCCCCACCGATGTCTGAAGATAGTCGGCCCTGACATGCATATTAAGAAAGACCGCGCATTTCAGAGACCATGAAACCCTGAACCTTGAACCCTAGCGCCTTCGTGATTGGAGTAGAGTTTTGATGTGTTTAAACCGTGAAAGAACCCTAAGGGCATAGTGTATGTACATTACCTAGGCTTCTACACCAGGGTTGGGCTTTGCGGGGCTTACGGCTGCTCGAGTCGAGGGTTTAGCGGCTTCGTCGGGGTTCGGATGTAAGTTAGGGTTAGCTTCGGCTCTGATTTCTTTGCAGTTATTCAACAAATCGTTACGAGATCATCCACAACCTATCTGGGTCCTAGGACAACCTGCATGTTAAAGGCTACCCGTTATGATTTAGCTATATTTTCGAACATTCTATGGGAGCCCTAAGACGTAGAACAGGTTTTAATATAGTCCTGTCATGGAGAAGTATATTATATGAACAGTTCTTAAGCCGCTATGAGCGCTCGAAAAAACAACCTCAAACCCAAAGCCCCTAAACCCCAAACCCCTAAACCACTGAAGCCCAAACCCCTAAACCCTAAACCTTAAGTCCTTTAGACAAAAAAGCGTAGGAACAAAATGGAAACCCAGAGGCAGGTCGGCCAGGTAGGCGGCGACGTTTGTCAACTGGTGAGGGGGTTGAACCGGTTGAGCACACACCTCCAGGGTTGGGGTTTAGGGTTTAGGCTTCAAGTTTTTTGGGGTTTGGGGTGGCGACTGTCGAATTTAGGGTTTAGGGTTTAGGGCACACACACACACACACACCTCCATCTAGATGGGCGTGCCGGCGGCTCGTTGAAATTTCCAGCGGAATGCAAGAGACCCAATGGAATATTGAGCCAAAGGCTTCGAAGCGCTTTAGGGGTTTAGGGTTTAGGGTTCAGGGTTTTGCATTTAGGGTTGGGCTACTCAAAGCAAACTTAGAAGGACCTCGACCCAACTTCAGGGGCTTAGTGCAAGACAAGAGCCTTTCATTAATGAAGAGCTGGAATGTGCGGCACACATATCCTTGCATGGTACACCTGCCTTCAACCACACTTCGTATGAATTATACTTCATCAACATATGAGCTTCAGAAATGAGAACACTCAGTTTTGTGATATATACTAATACGATTATGATACGAAGACTTCGGAATAGTATTGGTAATTGTGTACTACCGAGTTACTGTGCGCTTCTCGCAGTGGCAAAACACTGCAGCAGTTAGGCTTTTGATGTTGGGCATGTGGCTTTAGGCTCCGGGTTTTGGGATTTAGGTTACAACACGGCTTCGGGTTTAGGATGTAGAATCCCTGCACATCCTGCACCGCCATCTCTTGCACCGGCTTGGCGCATAGGGTTGATGTTATAATTATACGTTTGAATTAAAAACCCCCGAACCTTCAAGGAGTTCAGGGTTTAGGTCGTAAGCCTTTGCCCTGAGCCCAACCGGCGTTGGCATGCACCCGAGCCTGGCCTAGCCCGAAATCGGCACACGCGAAAGCATGTTCAGACTGTCAGCACCTAATGAGATCAAGACTGAAAGCACACAATACTGCACAATGATACAATACTGCACAAATGATACTGCGACTCTAATAACAACAGGAAGCCGTACAGCAGGCTATCCACATGTTGTCGATCTGCTGAAGGATTATGTGGGTAAACTGACGATGACCCGAACCTACACTACCCATGATCCCCCAGAATAAGGACGTATGGGGTACTTAACCAAGAAGCCTTAACATCATACACCCTCGTGAAATCCGAGCACCACAATGGCTTGAGTTTTTGATTGCTAGTGCGACTGGATTTTGCGCGGACCCAGAGTACTAAACCCGTTCACTATAGGGCACTTGCAGTCATTAAGGTGGTGCAGGATTCTGCTCATGAGGGCTCCTGCGAGGTTTTATAACTTTGTAAGCCTGAATGCTTTAAATTTCATCAGCAGTGTCTAGTACAAAGAGGCGTCGCAGGCTGTTAGCATGCCTTGAAGCAGATGGGTTGAACTTCTTCAGGGCTTGGGCCGACAGCTGAACTCCCGAAGCCCCTGGAACTAAGGGTCTAGGGCTTTGGGGTTTAAGGTGTCTATACTGAACTTAGAACCCTAGCAAAAATTAGAATTTTTGCCGTTTCTTAGGGATGATAATAACCAAAGATTGAAAAGTATTTCTAGGTACCACTAAGGTTTGTGTTTCGGGTCCAGGATCAAGAGCCCAGCAAGGGCTAAGCAGGCCGGCATCACAAGCAGAGGGAAAAAACAAGAGCAGAACGACTTGGGAACCAAAAGCTCGCACCTCGGAGGCTTGGGTCCCCAAGGACGTTGCAATCGAGGTGATGAGGCCCGAAAGATGCTTTCCAACCCAGCTTACAAGCCAGAAACGTCTGTGCTTACGAGAAAACGATTACAGTATTCTTGGCCTCAACCATAATGTACCCGCCATGTACGTGAAACTAGCATGCCGCAATGCACTACAGCAAGGCCTGGTTCGAATTTATTACAAAACTTACAAACACGATCGCAATGAGAATCCCAGCAACAAGAAATTACCTGCGATGGATAGCAGCAGCACTCCCGAACCCATTCTATGGAACAGCAAAGTACAACTGGCGAGGCGTGGAGCGAACCAGTACACAGCCTTGAGACTCGCCCTTAACCCGCCACCAACCTCACCTGGAACAGTTTGTCGGGGTCTAGGGGAGGGTGGGGGCTTGATGGACACCACTACTGCTGCTACTAAGCCTTGCTGGGCTGCTACTACTACTGCTACTACTACTACTACTACGATGACAAGGAAGATGGCTACTACTACTGCTACTGCTGCTGCTGCTACTGCTGCTACCACTACCGCCACCATATAGTTCTGTGTAGTTACTTCAACTAAGACTGCAACTGCAACACTACTCACTACTCCTGCTCGTGCCCCTCTTCCTCCTCCTCGTGCTCCTCCTCCTGCTCCTCCTCCTTCTCCCCCGACGACTACGACTTCTTCTTCTACTACTACTACTACTACTACTGCTACTACCACTACTACTACCACACAGAAACCTAACACCTTCGGCTGGAGCCCATTGCCCCAGAGTGAACCAAAACTCCATGTTTGAAAAACTATCCAATCGAAGCTCCACTTAAACCCCCCAAAGTAGGTAAAATAACGGTTTAATTTTTTAAAAAGGCTATTATTCTACATACTTTTGTGGTCCAGGTAAGGTGAAGTGCAGAACAGCTGAAGAGGCGCCCTTCCAAGCAGCTTGAAGGCTCGGATCCTCCTTCTCCAGACCACTGGAAGGTCCAACACGAACCCAACTTGGGTTCTTGCCAAAAAACTTAGTTTAAGTAAATATGCCAGCGTTCTAAAGCAGTAGGTACTACGGAACATATGTACATGAACTCTACTTCAATCTCCCTAACAAGAGCCCAGCAAATGGTGTCTCAGGGCTTGGGCCAGTCCCGCAGGTGCTGGATTGCGGACTTGCCTGGCTAAGAATTTCAGTCTGGAGGCATGGTCGTACAGCAGTTTGGGTTTAGGCTTGGGGGTTTAGGGGTTAGAGCAAGAAATGACCGACACTTATGCATGTTCTTACCACTCATCTCATACTTTTTGTTGCAACGATGAGGATAAGCATGATTGAAGGCTTCAGGGCTTCGAGGGTTTGGGTGAGCCTCGGGTCCCTTGCCCTTTGGACTGGGGGGTCAGTTGAAAGCTCGGGTCTTCGGGTTAAGGGCCTATTAAACAATATATATATATATATATATATATAATATAGTATAATATAATATAATATAATATAGTATAATATAATATAATATAATAACATATATATATATATATTCTACCTTTTGGGTGTCTGCTCGTTGCATTCCTCTTTAGGGTTTGGGGTTTCGCGTTTGAGGACCCTTAAAAGCTTCACTTAAAACCTGTTGAGTTTAGGGTTCAGGGTTTGAGGTTCAGTGTGTAGGTGTAGGGCTTGGATTCTGCCTCGGGATAAGTGCCTTTGGCTTCACGAAACCGCGGGGTACGAACACGATTCCCCTGACGCTGAAACCATAAATACTAAATGCCTTAACTTGAAACCGAAGCCTAACCCCAACCCCTGAACGGTAACTGACTGAACCCCATGCCATAAGCCAGGCATCTGAACCAACATCTAAGTCCTCTAAACCCGAAACCCTGAACCCTTTTCGAGGGCTTTGCGAGCCCCTGAAAACTTAAAAACGCGAATCACTTCAAAGCCATGATACCAGCGATTGATGAGCCTTCTTTTGGGGTTTAGGACCATTTTAAGGTTTAGGGTTTATGAGTTCAGGGGCTTCGGGTTTAGGAGTGTAGGGGTTTAGGTCCACCATCCTTCCTTGAGTTCCGAAGCTACCAGAAAGGCTTTGGAGAGGTTGGGCTTCGGGAGTTTCAGGCCCACCTTCGAGTTCTGGGGTTTACCTAAAGGCTCCAAAGTAGTTCCTTTTTGGGATTACCTTGTAGGATTCTAAATATGAACCCCAAAAAGGAACTACTATGGAGCCTCTAGGTAGGGCCTAAGGGTGAGGCCAACGTTCCGATGTAAACGAGACTCGATTGTGGGCCTAAACACTGACCGGCATTCTTCCCCGGATGTCCCCCCCAAAAAGTCTAGCAGAAGCATACAGCGAAAGCCCATTGAAACATTAAGGCCACTACATTACAGGAAACCCTGCGGCCCCGAAGCGTGCAGGGAGCTACGCTGCGCTGGATCTCGCGCCAGCATGGGGAAGAGCAGTTTCTGCAAGCAGGGGTTCAATCGAACTCGGACGCACAATTCAAAACGGAAACGCCAAGCCCCAAATATGTCTGTTGTATTCGGGTCGCGCTTTTAATCTTTTCAAAAACCTACATGGCATGGTCTGGGGCAAGGCTTAGGGTTTGGTGGTCCCAGGTCATACCACACCTCGAGGAATGAGTTAACCGAAAACCTCAGCTCAAATTCCCGAAACCGTTACCAGAGTTGCCCTTTCAAACAAGACAGAAAGGGCCCCTCCCGAAACCCAAAGTCCTACACCCTAGTCCCGAACAAAACCGTTTTCAGAAACTCCTTGTTCGGATACCTCGCTTCAAAGGACAACCCTGAACCCAACGCCTCCACCTTAGGGATAGGAGCCATGGACCCTACCTATAGTCTCCATTGTAGTTCCCTTTTGGGGTTACCTTTTAGGATCCTTAATATAAACTTGGTTAAACCAACAAAAGGAACTACAATGGAGACTATAGGTATGCTATGAACCCCTGCATAGTGGTCGAACCTGCAATCCTCTTGAACTGCTTTTCGTGCCACGAGTACACCCCATCCCAAACCCAAATAACTCACCTTTCTCAGGACTTATTTGGGAGTTTCCGAAAATAGGGGACCCTACTATAGTACCCTAAATAGTAAGATCTTTATGATAAGGACCTCAAAATAAGGTACCCCTAATCTTCGGAAACTCCTATTTCAAGAAGCCACTGAAGGAACCCTATTCTAATTATTAAGGCCCCTATATTATACTACCCTTATAGATCCCTTATAGACCCCTTTAATGGATCCCTTTAAAGGAACCCTGGGACTTCCCCTAAGCCAGCTCGAGCGTCAGGGCGGCGTTTCTGCCTGCGTGTCTGCACTCAGCGCAAAGAGCTTCTCCTGAAGAGTCCGGGCTTTCGGGGCTTTAGGTTAAAAGGGTTTAGGGTTTAGGGTTTAGGGTTCAGGAGTTTGGGGTTTAGGGTTTAGGGCTTTGACGGGTCTAGGTGTTTCGAGGGTTTAGGAATTTGGGGTTTAGGGTTTTAGGGTTTAAGGCTTTGACAAGGGTTTAAGGTCTATAGGTGTTTCGAGGGTTTCGGGGGTTTAGATGGGTTCGGGGCATCCGTTGACGATGCTCTCCGAGCGCAAACATCGCAGGTGAACGACGGTGATGTACACTTCATCTTTATATGTTCGCTTGCTTGCTGACCTACCCTTTTGCTTACCCACTAAAAAACCTTCCAAAGAAAGACACAGACTTAGAGATAGAAAGAGCAAGAGGAATACAGCCAGAAAAGACGGGCGCACACACACACACAAACAAACAAACAAACAAACACAGAGGCAAGCACGCACAGGGACACATACACACACACACACACCCGCGCAAACACACAAGTATCATGAACGTGAACCCCCAGTGAAGTTAGCATGACGGCTGAGGAAAATTGCGGAAGTGTCGTATGCATCTTCAACCTTACACAGTTAAGCTTTACGCCTCGTCAAGAAACCTAGGCCGGAAGCCAGAAGTCTTAAACCTTGCCTGAAAGCCTAACCCTGAGCCCTCAAAGTCTGAACTCTGAGACTTAATGCCTGACCCTAAACGTTAGGAAACCTTAAAGCCCCAACCGCTGCACCCCAAGTCTTGAAGCTCGTTTAGAATCCCCATGGTAAACACAGTAAACTTATAGCACACACAAACGCTACACCCCGACACCTAAATTAAACTGACCTACACCGTACAACCACTATAAATATTCACCCCTATCGTGTTCTCAGAATGCCAACAAAACCAAAACCTAAACCCTCACGCCCAAAACCCTAACCGTACAATGTAAGATAAAGCTCATACAGAAACGCCCGGAATAGCCCTTGTAGAACCCATATGATATTTAGGCCTGATAGGACCCCGGCAACAACCCTTACAAATCTCACTGAACGATACTAGCCGCGAAGACCCTCACAAAATCGCATAAATCCCACATGTAACCCCCCCCCAACCCAAAATAGTAGGACATAACCTCTTGATTATGATGAAACAATAAGTTATGTTGGAGCCGAAGATACACCCCAAACCACCTTTAGGGTTTAGGGATTAGGGTTGAGGGATTAGGGTTGAGGGTTTAGGGATTAGGGTTTAGAGTTTAGGGGTTTAGGGATTAGGGTTTAGGGGTTTAGGGATTAGGGATTAGGGTTTAGGGTTCCCCCGCGAAGCCCGGAAGAGGGCCTGAAGGTCGAGTTCACCATTGCGGAAGGCGCGGAGCTGAGGCCTGGGAGGGGGGGTGCTCTTTATGGGTTTACCTTAAACTACCGAACCCTACATTTTTGTAGGTTCTTATTATAAGCCCTAATATGGCAAATATAGGGACCCTACAAAAAAGTATAGGTTCTGGGAGGTTAAGGTAGGGTTTAGGGGGCTGTTTGGGTGTCGAGATTACTGCGCCAGGACGAAAGTTCGTCGCATCCGGTAGGTCTGCTAACACATACTTGCAATCCCCTTTCCCCCATAGACTCCTTCACGAAGTCGCGATGTCAGGCAAGGACGTCACTAATTCCTCCGTCGGAACAAAAAAACAGTGTATGTTTATTTTGGCATGGAAATTCCTCCGCTAGCCAGGCCAGGTAAAATGCACTTCTTCGTACTCCGAGTCCTCCGCCAAGCAAAGACATCTTAGTGCGACAAAACTTTCATCCTGCTGATGCTCACCCGCGACTAAAAGCGAGTAGGCACCCGTCCAAAAACCTCCTCCGTGTGACACATGCTGGCCTGGCCTGGCCGAACTAGCGGTCTTGGAATTCATGCTGCTCACCCGCGACTAAAAACGAGTAGGCACCCGTCCAAAAAACCTCCTCCGTGTGACACATGCTGGCCTGGCCGAACTAGCGGTCTTGGAATTCATGCCCCGTCCCAAAAACCTCCTCCGTGTGACACATGCTGGCCGAACTAGCGGTCTTGGAATTCATGCTGCTCACCCGCGACTAAAAACGAGTAGGCACCCGTCCAAAAAACCTCCTCCGTGTGACACATGCTGGCCTGGCCAAACTAGCGGTCTTGGAATTCATGCTGCTCACCCGCGACTAAAAACGAGTAGGCACCCGTCCAAAAAACCTCCTCCGTGTGACACATGCTGGCCTGGCCTGGCCGAACTAGCGGTCTTGGAATTCATGCTGCGCCAGGACGAAAGTTCGTCGCATCCGGTAGGTCTGCTAACACATACTTGCAATCCCCTTTCCCCCATAGACTCCTTCACGAAGTCGCGATGTCAGGCAAGGACGTCACTAATTCCTCCGTCGGAACAAAAAAACAGTGTATGTTTATTTTGGCATGGAAATTCCTCCGCTAGCCAGGCCAGGTAAAATGCACTTCTTCGTACTCCGAGTCCTCCGCCAAGCAAAGACATCTTAGTGCGACAAAACTTTCATCCTGCTGATGTAGGCTTACGGCTGGGCTCTTTCAGAATTTTGGGCTCTAGTGACTCTAGCATGGAGGCTTTAGGGGTTTGGGAGAGATTGGAGTTGACAGCTTCGGATATTGGGATGATAGCTCTTGTTGCTTCAAGGTTACGGTGCCCAACCTACCAGTCTGTACTTGCTCCGTTGGCGTAGCAGTAGTCGGGCTCGATTCGACGGTTCGATGGTTGTGCAGAAATTCCGCCCAAACTTATTTGAGCCGTCAGGTTTAGCTGTTTAGGTGGGCCTGCGAAGCTTAGGGTTTAGAGCTTACAGTAGGGTTTAGAGTTTAGAGCTCAGGGCTTTGGGCTTAGGGTTTAGGGTCTAGAGCTCAGGGTATAGGGTTTAGAGCTTAAGGTTTAGGGTTTGAGCTTAGGGTTTAGGGTCTAAAGCTTAGGGTTAGGGTTGAGAGCTTAGGGTTTCGAATCTAGAGCTTAGGGTGTAGGGTTTTTGTGAAGGGTTTGGAGCTTAGGTTCTTGGGCTTAGGGTATTTTGGACTCAAGCAGATTACAGATTGAGAGCCAGACACTTTCCTCTTGTCATGATGCATGTAGTTGGAGCCCTAACTCCGGCGCTGGCTCATGGATCGTACAGAGCCTTTGCAGCCCAGAGACAGAGAGACGTTTCGAGATTCTACAGACTACAGACTGGCAGCAACATGACAGACGTTCCAATGCAAAGCAAACACGCCCGAGTCATAGAGTTCATTATTCTGGCAGCACCGTCGATATTGTGAGAAGACATCCTTAAGCTCCAGGGTCCGACCATGTTGCTGCACGGACCGCGTAACCTCTGCGCTTGATGCTTTGAGCATCTTGTGCAGTTGAAACGACCGCATCAAAGAAACCTCATGACTGAGGTTGTCATCAATCGAAAGCGACAGTTGAAACCTCAACGCAATCGCTGACATGGCAGGTCTGTTAGCATGGCCCCGAACTAATATGGGTAGGCACGGCAACACCACGAAACTGCGTGGATCAACGAAGGCATTGAGGTTTAAGGCAAATGTAGGACCATCTTAAACACTGATCTGTGACTGTGCTCGGTTTAAACAATGAGCTCAGGCAGCAGGATGTGAAACAACAGATGTGTAAATTGATACTGGCCGACTGGCTGGGAGAGTTTCCCAACCTGCAATCCTAATGCCTGCCTTAAACTGCCAAAGCCTACTTGTTGTAGGTTCTTACTGTAAACCCCACTACAGAATTTTGGGAACCTACCCAAAATACGTTTTGATAGTTCAAGGTACAAACCCCTTTGAAGGGATGAAGTGCACACCACAGGCTTAGATTAGAACTTAGCAGCTTGGGAAATCAACAGTTCGACCGCAAATTGCTCGCGGCTCGGGTTCTGCAGCCAGCAAATCATAGTCGGGTTTAGGAGTCTCAATAATAACAACGATGGTGATAGCAACATTACAATAACATACAATAACAATGATGTAACTTACGGAACAACATTCTTTGACAATCATCGTCATCCCGTACTTGAGATGCAGAAAGGTGAGCTGCCATCACGGCACATGAACGGGGCATGCTGCAGCACAGCGCTCCTCTGCGGCTCGGATTCCACAGTGAAGTCTTGAAGGTGCCAGCATGTACATTGCTGAGCCGTGACCTGGTGCTACATATTCGAGAAGACTCCAAGGCCTAAGCTGAAACCACATCCATGCATCGAGCGACGAGAAGCCAGCTGTCCTTGCAGTTGCTTGTGGAACTGGCTGCTGGCGGCTGCCAGAAGACGTCTTCCGAGACGCAAACAACAACTCCCGACACTTCTGGCTGCTGTCGGACCGATGAAAGATCAATCAGCTGCGTAGGTTTTTGTAGACGTCACTGGTCACTTTTACACTCAGCTGGGAAAGCGGCTTCCCGAGTTTAGCATTCAGGGATTAAAGGGTCAACCTGTCTAGGTTGCTTGAGATACGTATCACCGCTGTAATTATCAGTACCCTTCTTGGAGCATCTTCTTCCCTCACTAACCCTAAATCCGATACACTGATCCCCATGCTGGGTATCGTGATGCAAAACCATATGGGAGCTTCTGAAAATTTAGGTACATCATTTCGGAGCTCGTATAATACAGATCCTACTATTTACGGTAGCATACTAGGGTCCCCTATTTTCGGGAACTCCCAAAGGGGAGATTCTTCAAACGATGTTTGCCTCATGCGGGGGTTCCCGCATCGCGGATCCTTCAACCAAACCAACACCAGCGCAACTATGTTCGGAGATCTTTCAATTCGCTCCGAGAAGTATGCATAGATCTAACAGTCGAAACCCTTAAACCAAAACCCCATATTCAAACTAAACTTTTCAATTAATTATGGTGCTTGCATGGCTTTACGGACTGCCCAGGTTTCACCCTGACCCAAGAACCTTTAAACGGCAAAGCAATTCTTAGTCGATCCGAAAGCAAAAAAGCCAGAAGCACCGAAAGAATGCTGATCTACCTCCGCTCATCACCGCCCGAGACAGCATCAGCTCAGTTCGTCTATAGCATGAGAGATGGTCCCGCTGCGCCATGCCTTTGCAGCGCGCGCATATGACAATGGATACAAGACTAGCCGATCGCATGCAGCCGTGACAATGGCAAGAAAGAAAACATGGGAGTTTCCCAAAATGAGGGGTACCTTATTTAGGGGTCCTTATAATAAGGATCCTAATATTTAGGGTACTAAATTCGGGTCCCTTATTTCCGGAAACTCCCACATCAGGGCATAACACCGAAAGCGAATACTATGCATCATATGTGTGTGTGTACATGTGAAGATATGTATGATGGAAACCGAGAAGAGACAGAGGCAAGTACATGTCGCAAGAGAGGGAGGGAGAGAGAGAGAGAGAGAGAGAGAGAGAGAGAGAGAGAGAGAGAGAGAGAGAGAGAGAGAGAGAGAGAGAGAGAGAGAGAGAGAGAGTGAGCGAGAGCGAGAGCGAGAGCGAGAGCGAGAGAAAGTGAGAGCGAGAGTGAGTGAGAGTGAGAGTGAGAGTGAGAGTGAGAGAGAGAGTGAGAGTCAGAGAGAGAGAGAGAGAGATCCTCCTCGTGAGACTGCTCGGAAGTCGATAGAAAGAAATCATCAGGCGGTCAGAGACCTGAATACTGCAGCCAGGCAGCGTGAGAGCGGGAGGAGGGAGCTCCGACTTCATACGATCTACTTCGGCCCGGATATGAGGAGGTAGCCGGTGCATGCAGCTCTCGACGAGATGCCTCGGCTTTCGTGCCGATCTGATCGGGGCCTATTTCCAGCCTCCCCAGGACTTCGAGATGTGCTCTGAAAGAACTTCGAAATAAGGGTTTAGGGTTTTGTACTGAAGCCTTGAAGCATTCCTAAACCCGCAAGTTTCAGCTTAGATGCATGAATGACATCCGCATCGGCCGAAACTTCCCAAGAAGAACGGCCTTGGATTCCGCTTCGTCGACTTCCGCCTTGAGCAGCTGGAGCAAGCAGCCGACCCGGGGAACGAGGCCTTCCATCGTTGCCTTCTTGAAGATCGTATGCTAGATCCTCTTATAAGCCCAATAAGGGGAAATAGAAAGTATCCCAAAGGCCTACCTAGCTGCCTTCTTGAAGATGAAGGGCAGGAAGGTCGCGAGAAGCTCCTGGTCGCTTGCATTCAAAAGACGCTGGCGTAGCTGCCCGTCTGGCTTGCAAACTGCACGGTGCGGGAAATGGCAGTAAGCACATGCCGTTCCCGATGGGCACGCTCCATTCTTGGAGATGTGGACGCATGGTCTGCTGCAAAAGTGTGGGTGCCCAAAACTGCCTCTGCCAAATCGTAAGTTGGCAGCACTGGGCTCAGGCACTTCTGGAATCTTTAGGCCTGGCGGTGGAGGAGTATTGTGAGGCCGAGAGACTGGGAATGTGACTGTGTGTTGGCCGCGGGTGTGCTCGGTCTCCGGCACTTCTGGAATCTCTAGGCCTGGCGGTGGAGGAATATAGCGAGGCCGAGAGACCGGGAATGTGGCTGTGTGCTGGCCGGGAATCTGCACGGCCTCCGACATATTGCGAGGCCAAGGGACCAAATCTTGGCTGGGGTTGGGCTCCGGAAATGCCGGGGCTGCCAGCGGTGGCATCCATCCCAAGGATTGACCTCGGCACCATGCATGGCGTAGGATCAAGGCGATTTAGGGTGTGGGGTTTCGAGCTATGTAGGGTGTCGGGTTTCCGGTGTAGGATCACTGCGCCAACTTCTACAAGTCAAAGATTGATGAAGCATCCAAAATCATGTGCTCACAAACCCGGGCGCGAAAGTTACCTGCCGCGGTCGCCGAAGCTGCCGGCATAGAACAATATGCCGCCATTGCTTGGAAGGTACGGCAAGGTATGGGAAGGATTGGTGGGAGCCTGGCTTGGATCCCTCGGCTGCGAGCATTGCGGACACATTGCTTTGGGGAGATCTAATGAAAACTCGTCAAGCATTGAAGCTCCTGTACACTGGCTAGTTGATGTTGTACCACACCCTGAACCATATGCAGGAGGTGTAGGAAAGTCCTCAAACCCACAACATCAAAACAACAACAACCAAACGACCGCGTAGTTAGGGCCTTCTCGAATTTGCAACCCTCTGCGTGGACGCGGCGTGTCCGGTTGGGCGTCGGCGTTCGAAACGGGGCTGTGGGTACGTTGCCACGACGATTGTCGGCTTGCGAAGTGTAAATGGCGCGACGGGGAGGAAGACAACTTGCATGCAGTTGCTATAGTCCAACATGTGTGTGTGTGTGTGTGTATATACATATGTATATGTATGTATGCGTGCATGTATAGTATAGTTATGCCGCAGGAAAATTCAGAAAAGATGTCTCGGAACCTCACACACTTCTTTTCGCCCCATGCCATGCATCGCACTGAGGCGTTGAATTGTCGCGTCACTGGCGGGTGTACACGAAGGGCACATAGCCTTCCTCGGGTGTGACCCTAGAAACCGGGCTGCCAAGTCACCTACTCAATGGGCGCCTGATTACGTAGACCCGATGTCACCATGAGTAGATCTTACAGCAGGGCAATAACCCGGCAACCTTCTTTGCCACGGTGAGATGCAACGCTCAGGAAATTATTACCGTCATTAACACCACTACCATAGCCCTTTTTATGGGGGTGCTGTACTATTTTTGGAACCTAGAGAGGTACCCAAATGCCAAACAAACTGGCCGTTCCCTGTTTGCGTTAGCAGGGCATGCTTTCAGAGCTTGATATAGGCGCCTTCATAACTAGAATCGGCTTTTTGTGCCCATTGTACTATAATCATCATAAGGAGCCCCCCCTCCAACAAAAAAAAAAATATATATATATATATATGTTTATATAAGGCGGCCCTGTAGGCCAAAGGAGCTGCCAGTGCTTAGCGCTTCATGTCTTACGGCTTGGGTGTTTCATTTCTTGAACCCCCAAACCACAAATCCAATAGATGAAACCCTAGCCTAGTTTGGGTTTAGCCTGGCAACCCTAGCCTAGCCCAGCATCTAGATGTTTTCTGTGGGTTTAGAGTCCAATTAAACACTTACACCGGCGATGGATGGACACATGCATAGATGGGTCATAGATTCATAGATGTAGATAATATAGGGGCCTGGGTGATTAGACTGTAGTTTTGGTGCCCAGTATACTATATTAGTTCTAATACCCCCCCCACCACCCACCCACCCACCCACCCACCCACCCACCCACCCCTCCTAGAAACAAAAAAGCAAATGAATAAGTATGTGTGTATATATATATATATTATATGAACATAGTGTTGGTAATTATTTGGGCCCGTATATTAGGGGGAATTCTCGCTCGGGCATCCGAATTGGTTCCACCAGTGCACAGAATTACACGTTTGCTTCATTCCAAGGGTGCCCGGCAACCTAGGAAGAACAAGGGCTCCCTTTTTGGTATTGGGCAACTTTACAAGGAACCTCAGACCACAAGAAGGGAACAAGGGCCGACTGGGAGGCCTAGTGATCTTTTCATGATGCACGTCTTATCTTGTCCGTGCCTTACTTCTGATAAGGGTCATGTACTCAAAAGTCCAACTTATGATGCAACGACACGGCATCTCTGTGCGGGGGGGCCTGGGGCTTTAGGCACTTGAGGCGATAGAGATCAGGGTATCTTCGCGACGAAGGCGACGATCTTGCCACAAGAAATGCAGAAAGAAGGGCATGAAAGGTCAAATCCCTGGCGTGCCAGCAGCTTGCATGCAAAGCCCAGGAGCCTGATATACATCTCTAAAACTTAGAGAAAAGTCCGGTAGTGCTCGCCCAAACTCCGACTGAACACCTCCTCAAGCACCAAACGGAAAAGATGCTTGCTTGGCATGCCGTGTGTGGCTTTAAGCGCCTAGCTTACGAAAATAGTCATGTACCAAGTGAGGTGCCAGCAAGACACCTCGCGCCACTCCATCTGTAGTGGATCATCCCCACGCCTTGCTATACTTTAAGGCTTTCACAAACAGGAGACGACTCTCAGCTTTCACTGCTTTCGGTGTGCATGGTGATTGTCGTGCGTGTTGCTACCAGTCGAGTAAACTTCTGTTGGGCAGCAACAGAAACCGTCGGAGTCGTACTACTCGTCGTAGTAGAGTAGCGGTAGCAGTAACGGTAGCGATAGAGGTAGCGGTAGAGGTATAGGTAGCAGTAGCACCAGCAGTAGCGGCAGTCGTTGTAATTTGTGATGCTAGTGGGGGTGGTGCTGTTGCTGCTGCTGCTGCTGCTCCTGCCGCTGCTGCTGCGTTGCTTTTGCTCACCTTGCGTTAATTTCAGTCTTGGTCGCTTGCACTTCTGCGCTTGCAAACCATGCCGTGGTTGCGAATAAACTCTAACCCGGTTTCAGCCTGACCCCCATGAACCCTAACCCCCCTAAACCCTAAACCCTAAAGCCCTAAAGTGCTGGTGGCGGGGAAAACAGAGAAGCTTCGAGCCTGAGCTTGGAATCCCTATTCCAGTTGAGGTTGGTGCCTTCGGGTTCTTGGGGGTCTGGGAGTGGTAGGGGATCTTCTTGGGTCTGGCATTTGGATGGTTGTCAAAAATTATGGTCCCTGTTTGGGTCCTTATTATGATACGGCACCTAATATTTAAGGTACCCAAAATGGGACCATGATTTTGACCACCGCCCACTTGGGGCTTTGAGAGGGTTTTGGGTCTTCGAATCGAGGTTTATGGGGTCCTGAGCTTCGCTTCATGTCCGCGCCCAGGAGTTTGGCCACGGCACCCCTGAGCTCTAGAATCCTGCTACAGGTTTTTGAGTTGCAGTAATATAGAGGCCTTACTAATAAGAATAATTAGGGTTTTGGGGCCCATTATACTATAATCATAATAAGGAACTCTGCAAAATAGTATTGGTAATTATTTAGGCCCCTTTATTAGGCCGTCCAATAAGTCAGCCTGTCACCAAAACCCCCGGCCCAAAAGCATTCAATCGGACACAAAATCCGAGAGTTTCGAGTTTACTAGGGTTTAGGGTATTCAATGAAGGGTGGCTGAAAGCACAGCAGTTCAGGGCTCAAGAGCGTTTGGTTCAGCGCTTCGTATAAAGGCACCAAAACCCGAAAGACCAGACCCGACTTGGAGGTTCATGGGTAGTTCTAAGTGGCGTTAGAAGTAGGGAAAGCCCTTCCCCCGAATATTAAAGCCCCCCTAATACAAAAACTGAAGGCCCCCGGAAGTTCGGGGTTTCGGGTTTAGGGTTTAGGGTTTAGGGAGTTCGGGGTTTCGGGCCCACAATTGAAAGTTAAGAAAAAGCATTAGGGAGGCCTAGGATTGCATTAGTGTTTATCGAGCCAAGACTACAGTAGTACTAAACCGAAAGGACGAGGGCTTGGGCTTTATAGGGCTTTAGGGTTTAGGGCTCAAGTTTTAGGGCTTAGGGCATATTAGGGGAGGGGGGGGCTTTTTAATATTAGGGGGAAGGGATTAATTAACTGTACTTATAACTGTCATACTAGGGACTTATAACCCCACTTATAACTACCCATGAACCTCCAAGCAAACCCTTCCCGGAAGCCTCACAGAAAGGCTTGGCAGCGCGCCAGCCTCCGTCTGTTGGCTCACTGAATTTTCGGGTTTAATGAGGGAACCTGAATAAACAACCTTGGGCCTTTGTTAAGGTTCCCTCTATGAATCCTACTATATTGGTGTTCTACGCCCAGGCTTTCTTAATCAGGTTCCTACATTAGGGTTTAAGTGCCAGGACTGGCTCTAAGCTCCCTCAAGGATTCCAAGAAAGGCGGATAAGGCCCTAGAATCAGAGGGGAAAAGGAGGGACCCTTAATGGGGACTACCCTATAATGGGCTATAAAATGGGTATATAATGGCTGTACTAAGGGTATATACCTAGGGGTCCTTATTAAGCGTCCCTCCCTTTACCCTTGGACAGAACAGGGGCACAGGTCAACCATGGGTTTACATCCTCCGTTTCAGTCTGTCAGGCTTTGAAGGCAGGCAGGGCAACGTCCCTTCATACAAGCCTTGAACCGTCAATCGTAAGCCCGAAAGCGTAAATTTTCCATGCACCACGCACCGAACTGAACTCTAAACCGGCGAAGCCCCAAACCCAGCAACCCAAACGATAAACTCCGGTAGTGCTACACCCCACACCCTTTACCCGAGAGTCCGACACCCCTAACCCTAAACACAATAAGCCCTAAACTGCAGCAGCCTGGATTTCCAACTCTGCCAGCGTCACCAGAGTTGCCCCTCGGATTCGCAACTCGAAACTCGGTCTTGCTGCTTAGCTCTTAGAACCCATTACAACTCCATTACCACAACTTGGATACTTTCTTACTACTCCTACTTGCAACATTAATGAATATATTCTGATTGCAACTGTCACTAGCACGTCGGATGATGATTGTGAGCCTTAGGATACGGTTTTAGGCTATGCCTTTGGGTCACAGGGGCTTAGGAGTGTGATTCGAGTTTTCAAGGTGAAGTCTAGAGGTTTGGGGACAAGCTGGATCAGAACTCGGGTTTAGAGTTGGTCAGTGTCTCAGAGAAGAAACTGGCTGCCTCGTTTAACTGGATCCATGGTCTTCAAGCTCAAGGGAGCCACCGACAAGCTGACATGCCAAACCCCAAACACAAACGTCAAACCTAGGAGCCGCAACAGCCAAGCCAACCATGACGCCGTGAAGACTCACTACATTGGGCCTAAGGTAAGAACCTGATTAAGAAACCCTGGTCCTGCAACCCCCGAAATCGTAGGATCCATGTAAGGAACCCTAATAAAGGCCCAAGGATTCTCAATCAGGTTCCTACATTATGTGAAGGTCTCCAGCGCGGCAGGAAGTCGAACTCCGGCTGAGGAGTGGGTCTGAATCTACAACGAAACGTATAGAACTCGAGAGAAAATGCCCCTAATACCGATGAACCCTAAACCCCAAACCACCGAACCTTCAACCTAAGTTCTAATCTCGTCTTCAGCCGCACGTGTATGCTCCAAAAGCGAAATTCCAAGAAGGCCTCGGGGTGCTCGCTGTGTGAACGCCTCCGAGCACAGGATTTAAGGTTTATGGGGTTTAGGGTCTCCAGTTGGTTGACCCGCATGGGAGTTGCAGTGGCCTTTGTTTAGGGCTCAGGGTCTACTGAAAAGTTGGAACATGCAGTAATTAATGGTGGCTGGTGGTGCTGAGATTCCCCACACCTCACTTTATGGGCCCTAAACCCTAAACAGCGTAAACCCCAAACCCTTAGCCCAAAAGGCCTGAGTCCTCATAGAACTATAAAGATCCCATGAAAGAGCCCTTTAGAAACCCTTACACCCCCGCTGCAATCCTAAACCCTCAACCCCTAAACCCATTCCATCCACCGAGGAGTCATAGAAGTCGAAAAACCGAAGAAATCCCCTTTCAGGCGGGGCGAAATGCAGGATCCGAAAGTTTCAGGCTCGACGCTAGGCGTTCCGCAGTTCATGGGCGGGCCTCGTGGATCAGGATAAGAATTGGGATTTAAGCTTCAGCGAAGCAAAATCTATTTCAATTACGGTGGTTGCCTGGAGCAGACTTAAGCAGACCTCAAGCTCTATCCGTTGTTGGATACGACAGCAGCCTTATCGTTGCGACCCTACTTATCCCTGAACCCTAGACCCTGCCAAACCTGAAACCCTAAAACGCATTTCGGGGCCGAGGTGGAAAGGCAGGCAATCTAGTTGCAGTTACCTCTAGGTGGCAAGGCCACGAGACTAGAGTGTCTCGGGCGAGTTCGGGTTTACTGTGCGGGCCTCAATGGAATAGGTGGTTTCGGGACCATATCATATAGCTACAACAGCAATCCTGAAGGACGAGTATTGGTAGTTAACCTGGCTTGTATATGGGAGCTTCCGAAAATTTGAGGCACTTTACTTTGGGATCCTTATAATAAGGATCCTTCTATTATATTAAGGTCCCTATTTTTGGGAACTCCCATATTTGGACGGTGATGCTGTGAAGGCATCCCTACTTGAGACCCTCATTGTGTGCGGCTCGCAGCTTCGAGTTGGAAGTTGAGGCTGCCGGGTTTGCTTACCTTTGGTTAGTAGAGAATGGGGGAATGGGGTACAATTATAACTATGACTACCATTCTTCCATTCCCTACTATGCAAAGGTAAGTTTAGGACTTCAGTGCTTTCGGGTTTCGGGTTGATGGGGTTACCCAAAGGCCCCAAAGTAGTTCCTTTTGAGGGTTCATTTATAGAACCCTATAGGGTAATCCCACAAAAGAACTACTATAGGGCCTCTGGTTAAGCCCAAAACCCGAAAACCTGCACCCTAAACCTAAACCCTGTAAACCATAAACTATGGGTTGTGGGTTTTGGGACTTGGTGGCGACCGTCATGGCATGGACAGAATGACGGCGGAGTGATGTTCACGGCGGAAGCAGCTCGAGATGGAGTTTCGGGGCTTCCATACCGGCTGATGGTTGACAGTAGACCGGTGCACATATCCTTCGATCAACCAGCACGGTATAGGACCACAAAGCCCTAACTTGCTGATATTCCTTCTGGCTATCTACTTTGGGCCTCAGTGAAAGGCGTGCATGAATTCAAACAGCCACCCATCGACATCAGACAAGACAACCTTAAAACCCCCGAAGCCCCGAAACCCCAAACCTTGAAATGCCTCAACTCCAAAGCCCTGAAGCCCAATCCCCTGAACGCTACTTGAACGCCCTTCGCCTCCACCCCCCTAAAGCCTGTTGCCCTAACGCTTGGATGTATGATGTGTGTGTGTGTATATATATATATGCTACCCCCCGACGACCTACCTTGTACTGTCTAGACGACGTTACGGCTCCGCTCCGAACTAAATTGTCTTCGCTGTCTACGACGACACCACACCGTTCGAACCAAAACAATACCATGAAGTATTGTATATTGTCCTGTGTATGCTACGCTGTTTAACGGCGCGCTCCTCCTGATGTTCCTTCTTTGATCTATAGGGTATATTAACAGCTATTGTAAACGGTATCTTGAAAGGTATTCTGGAGGATATTCTATGAGGTATATTTGGGGTATACAAAAGATATATTCCAGAGGCGGTCTTCTGTAAGGATGGTATTCTATAGGGCATTCTGTAAGGTATTCTAGAGGGTACTCCATAAGGTATTGTACAAACGGCATTCTGCGGCCTATATGTATCAAGGTATTCTATAGTGTATGTGTGATGAAATTCATAAAGGTGCATACAGGGTGTATTTTATAAGGTAGTTGTCAGGATAGTTATCCTGGTTCCTGATTTCTTCATAGGAATCCCTTACCCAAAAGCTGCAATTCAACTAGAAATTCTCAGATCTTGGGCTGCGGCGGGCTTTCCATATTTACAACCCGTATCTATAAGGTACCGTTGGGGGTTTCTATAATGGATTCTGAAAGGTAATCTAAATGCTACTGTACAAGTTTTCTATATGGCATACATAAGGTACACAGGATGTAACAAATAGAGGCGTTCTTCTTCAAAGTGTTCAACGGGGTATTACAAATGTTATTATATAAGGTGTATGTAGAGTAAATCGGTGGAAAAGGTAGTTTACAAGGCATTCTAAGGGTGTGTGCAGCATGTGTTTCACAAGAGCTCTGTTCTCTGTATGTATCCTTTGCTAGATAGGCATCGATTTTCAAGGAATTTCTAGATCCTATATTCCGCCATTCCTTGATATGAATCCATTTCTAAATAAACCACATTCAACTGGGGAACTCTCAGATCTTGGGTGTACAAGGTGTATAGGGAATATAGGAACATTGTATAAGGTATTGCCGTATTCTACATGAATTTCTTTACGGTTTGTAATAGGGTATTCTGTAAGGTATTCTACAGGCATAAATGTCCGTTGCTCAATAAGCTGCAAGAAGCTTGGGCTCCTTCTGATTTACTTTACGTACATCCTGATCTATACGGTTTTGTCGGGTATCCCAAAGGGGGTTCTCAAGGGCATGTATAAGGTACAAGGGGAGTATCATGCATAGGGCGTTTATAAAACATTCTGTAAAGTATTCCAGATGGTATCCCAAAAGGCTCATATAGGGCATATAGGAGATAAACAAGGTATTCTATGGAGCAGTCTATAGGGTATCTATAGGGTATCCCAAACTGTAACGTAAAAAAAGTAGTCTATAGGGTGTATATATAGGACAGATTTCTATAAGGAGTTTCATGAGATACAGGGTATTCCATAAGGTATATTATACAAAGTATATATATACTTCAAAAGCTCTATATGGTACGACGTGAGTATTTTCTATGAAATCCTGGAAGGGATAAGGGGGTATTCTATAGTGGACTTTGACGGATATTTGCTTACAAAAGGTTCCTGATGTCCACCATGGGAACCCGTTACTCAATAAGCTATAATTCAGCTGGACATTCGCAAATCTTCGGCTCCGACTGATGTTCCATATTTAAACCTATCTGCACAGTGAATATTTTATTTATGCTCACAAGGACAGGACTGGAGCTGGAAGTACAAGATCACTTGGTTTTGATTAGCTGCAGCTTGGGTCATCACACATTTTTTTGTCATGCGATCAAACTGTCAAGCACTGCAATCCATTCGCTAATCTTCACTGCAGGAGTGGCCATGTGGCACATAAAATGGCAAACCGCTATGTTTCGTAAATATTTACATGGTTTCCAGCGGCCTGGCTGCATTAAAACCAGCATTGAAAATTAGATTTTAATGCAGCCCGGCCAGTGCCCGCGGAACCAAGATCCAAGATTCAAGACTCCTGGGCATCTTGGTTCTGGGTGGTTGGTTCCACGAGCCAGGCTGCATTAAAATTTAAGTTTTTAATGCAGATTTTAATGCAGCCCGGCATGTTCGTATACACTAATCTTCGTATACCCTAGTCCATGTTGCATGTGTGTGCGTATGTGTGCATGTGTGTGCATGGGTAATGAAGTGTAGTATCATATATGTAGACAGACAGGTTTGGAGGTAGGTCCAGGGGGGAACCGTATATATATATATATATATATATATATACATATATATATATATATATATATATACATAATATTGATTGACTGCACGAAAACGGACCTAGGAACTCGGATTTAGGGAACTTGGGGCTAAAGAATTTGGACTTCTGCTCTATTGCAGGGCTCGTCTCGACTCCCAACTGGTCCTACTTGACTACGATTTAGGGTTTATAGGATTTAGGGTTCCATACTGGGAGGTATTCTGACGACTTGTGAACACGAAACGTATGAACATAGGATCTTCCCGCTTTAGCTACGCTACGTCCACAACTCTAAACCCCAAACCCTGCATTCCTAAACCTCTATATAGTCCCCTATGCGCTATTAACTCCCTAAACCCTAAACCCTAAACCCTAAAGCCTCAACCCTAAACCCTAAAGCCCCCCCAAGCATTCAGGAATCCCCAAGCCTCCACTACGAGACGCGACTCTGCGGAGGAAAAGCACAGGTTGTTCCAATACACCTCGCACATGTCGAACTCCAAGAGTGTGGGTATACATATCTGACATGTAACATATACATAGTACATAGTACATAATACATAGTTCATAGTACATGTAACTATATATATATATATGTATACACACCTATACCTACATGTAGATGTAGATGTGTATGCGTATGTGAATAATGTATATACATGTCGATCCGTACTTTGCTCTTTCTAGGGTTCCCCCTTTTCGGAATTTCGCATCTCGCGAACACCAGGTGACAGGAGGCATACCAAAGTGTACAGCAGTACCCAAAACCTCGCATCAATCCTCTCCACATTGAGTTCTTGGGCACCCATTGGGAGAACTTTAGTGAACCATGCCCGTCGCCACCCTTCGAATACCCCTAAACCCTAAGCCCCCGCTTGTTTAACGGAAGTACTCAGGAAGTCAAGAATTGGACTTCTAACAGTCAGGGAAAGCCTTGCACATTTTGGGTAATTGCACCACCGTGGCCCAGATCATAGCCATAATATCCTAAAACACTGTACCCTTATTTTCTATATGGTAAAGTGTTTTAGGAAATTATGGCTATGATCTGGGCCACGGTGGTGCAATTACCCAAAATGGGCAAGGCCTTCCCTGACTCTAACAAGGCATGCGGGTGCGCTCGAGGCCTCTATGCGGACAACTTGGGGATGCTTGGTGCCAGGCCAAATGGGCATCCGAAAGAAGCGTCAGGTGGCGGAGAATGTCGCCGTGAATCAGGTCCTTATTCTGATGTTGCCCTCATCCTCTTCTGATCGTGTTGTCTTGGGTGGTCCAGTGGTAGCGCTTCAGCTTCTGGCGACGATCCAGATGGTTGTAAGATCAACTGTCGCTGTGACAATGACGATGATGATGCTGACGAAGATGCAAACAGCTGAAGCAGTTGCAGAAGCTGATGCTGCTCTGCTGCTGGGGTGGGGGTGGTGGTGGTGGTGGTGGCGGTGGCGGTATTGCGGATGGCGATCATAATATCTGCGACCATGGCCTGATCGTGATGACCAACGAAAATTGTGAATTTGGGTTCATGTTCCCAGTCTGGCGACTGGCTTGGCTATGCCGATTTGCAATCTACGGCATATCCCCTATCCCTACACATCGACATCATGAACGCCCTTGATGCTGAATTGAGAGTTTCCGAGACTTAGGGGTACCTAAATTTTGGGGTCCTGATACAGAAGCAAAAGGTTCCTACTATTTAGGGTACCATATTACGGTCCCCTATTTTCGGACACTGCCAATTTGGGCACCCAACAGGTGAACCAGTGGTTACGGGAGCGCCGATTTGGTCTTTTCAATCCACAAGGCCTACTCAGCCATCAAGAAGCCCATTTTCTCTCTCTTGCCTAGGTTGACTTAAATTGCCGACCTAACTCTCACGCTAAAGTCACTAAACCGAAAGCAGGAAACCCTGAACTCGCAACCCTACCCGGAGACCCTAAACCCCCAAACCATGAAAGACCCGAGCCCAAAAGGCCCCGGCAACATGTCCTCGGCGCGGGGCAGCCTCCGACACCTGGGCTGCAAGCTCTGACTATAAAAGCTTGATGGCTCTGCTTGCGAAGTCAGAAGAGAGTTGCTAGTGTAGTGTTTGTGCAGAGTGTGCTTTATATAGGCTGGCTATGCGACACCATTGATCAGTATGCCTACTGTGCTTCAGAAAGACCATCCCAAGGGTTGACGCTTCACGGCTCGCCGAAAAAACCACAAGTCGAAACATTGCACTTCGGCTGACGCAAGTTTATCCGCCATGTTGCATTGCACTCTTTTGGAGGGTCAGGCCTCCCAAGGCTTAGGGGCAACATGATGATGAGCATATATATATACATATATATATATATATATAAACACAACTAAATATAAGGAAGCCTATAAGAAATTGTAGTAGAAATTCTTCAGGCTTCCATATTGGGACTTTTGGTTTGTGCTCCAGCCATCAGATTTCCAAGTGCCGCGCTTTGGCGAGGGCTTGCTGATGGCGCTCCAACATGACCTCCCCAAGTTCACCCCTAAATCCCCTAAGCCCGAAACCCGGGAGCTTTGGCGGCTTGGTGTTTGGTGTTCAGGGTTTAGGGTTTAGGGATTCGTGTAGAGCGTATGGAAGGGGAGATGCAGTGCTGCCGGTTTCATGTTTCAGACACATCGGACAGCTGCTTGTTGCGGGCCGGAAATGCTTCAGAGGCGACAACGGTCACAAAGATCAGGAGGAACACTTCGAATCCTGCTCTTTTTATATGGAAGCCTGTAGGTACAGAGTATATACTCCTATACCGAAGCTCCCCGCAGCCGACGTCTCTTCCCGGTTCCAGCCTCTACTCCGCGGCTATAGTTGTATCCGCCCCCCTGGTGCAGGGTTTGCGGGCTCAAAACCCTAAACCCGAAACCCTGGTTCGGTGGACAGGTCGAAGGTATGTACCTGCACTAGAGTGGCCTTAATAATTACCTATACTGTTTTGCGGGTTCCTTTTTTTCTTATGGTATAATACACCGCAAAACCCTATTCTAATCATTATGGCCCCTATAATTATATTACACTGTTACACTTGTGCCTGTGCGAGAGAGCACGAATAACGACAACGCACTACACTGTACGGAAGCAGTGAGCTCGCATAGCATACAACTCTTGAGCAAATGCAAAACGATTCTCAAAACCCCAGGGTCGATTTGTGGGGTTCGGGGGTGCAGAGCCTCAAACATCGGGTCCGAAATTCAAAATCTGAAACTTAACATCCAAAAGCCAAGTATCCGAAATACGCTCAAAATGGGAGCAGTCATTCTGTCAAGAGGCAGTATCATCAATTCGGAAGATCAAGGTGCCGGGACAGGGTCTACGGTTTAATCCTCAAAGAACCCACAGCGTATATAGAGCAAGACCTGTTCCACTACCACGGATTCGGAGTTGCCTGCGTTTGAAATAGCTTCTAGGGGCCCCTTCTGAAAGAACATCTTGCATGAGCCGTAAACCCTGCATCCTGATGGTGTGTTTGGGTTCAGGGGTGCAAGCCCAACCCAACTAATGCGAAGTGGCTAACTAACAGGATGGCTAGAACAGCAATACTCAGTACTACAGATAAACGCAAGCACACGTTTTGACAGACGCTGAGGGGGTCTCTATCTTTGTCTGTTTCTGCCTCTCCCTGTCTCTCTCTCTATGTCTCTTTTCCTGCGTCTTTTTGTTTTTCTCTCTCTCTCTCTCTCTCTGTCGTTCGGTCTCTCTCTGTCTCTCTTTATCTGTACATGTATGTCTGTTTTACTGCATACATAAGTAATGTGAACTCCTGCAAGCACCGTCGTTTTGTAGCTGGGCGGTGCATACAAAGGACGAGATAGCTTCAACATTTTTTCAGATACAACCTGTACCTCAAGCGGATCCTGATGCGGAGCAGGCAGGCTGAGTCCTCAGGGCGCTTCGCCGCGGCCCAGAGCACGAAAGCACCGTTTCCGGAACCTCGGAGAACACAAGCCGAAAGCCTCTCCGGCTAGGGGGCTGCCGGGTTGGCAAATGTTGCTTAGAGATTAAAGGCTCGCCGCTTTCGAAGCAAGGCACTCGGCACAAAGCAGCAACCATGTGGAACCCTTAAAGAATGATCCTATCCTTCTTGTAGAGCGTAAACCTAGCAGTCCAAAGTTTCAGAAGGCCCCCTATTGCTGAAACTAACAAAGGGCTATCCATGTAGGTTTAGGTTCAGGGTTTAGAGTTTCGGATTTGTGGATGTTTAGGGTTGAGGTGCGAGAGAAGTTGCAGCCCAAGTCGCTTGTGCCCGTGGTGCACCTTTCTTAAAGAACCCCAAAAGGTCGCAACCTAAAACCCATGACCAAAACTCTAAACTTTAAGCCCTAGACCCAAAAGCACTCAAACGAGAAACCCCTTCAGCCCTCAGCCGAAAACAAGAAACCCCGGAGGGAGCTCCCTAGTCCACACCTCCCTGGGGCCCTTACCAATGTCCAGGAACACTCCACCTTTGGGCGGGGGGCTGAGGCTTTTGGATATCCCTGGCTGGTGTTTCAAGGCTTGGAAGTTTGGGGTTCAGGACGGGGGTTTAGGAGTTTGGAGTTTCGGGGATAGTGGCTAAGGGTATACGAGTTTTGGGTTTCCGGGCTATGTCCCAGCGATTATCCGGCTTCGTAATCGATGCGGAGATTTAGCATTAGATTCTTGCAACGTTTCTTGGGTCCAAAGGAGCCGTGCAGGACACCAGAGCCCCAGCTAGTGAATGATCATACCATGAAAAACTCTGAACCCGAAACCCTGAAACCCCAAATGTCGCAAACCCCACGGGCCCAGAAAAGACAGCCTGAGAGAGGATTTTGCCTGTTGTTCAAGAGAGTGCCATGCTGAACCTCAACAGGCGCAAGAGATGGACCGAGTTTGGAGAACTCTTGCCCTCTCAGCCCCGGCAATATCTGAAGCCCCAAAACGAAACCTCATGTTAAAATGCCTAAAGAAGCCTAAACTGCCAAATCCTGAACCCAAAACCCAAAACCCCCCGAAGTTCCAGTTGAAGCCCTGCCTGACGCCCGAGCCCTAAATCCCTAAAGCCAACTACACAAACTTCTCGACCCGCTGAACGATACTCACCCCTCTTCTTGGATCGCAATTCCCATCGCATCATCGATGCCACAGCCCTTCAACCCTACTGCAAACCCTTAAACCCTATCTAAACCCCAAAGTATGTGGAATCACAGCCTTTGAAAAGGTGTCGGGCCATCACGTTACATATGTTTGAGGGGTTTAAGTCAACCGTACCAAAAAATGGCTTGAGAGACCGGGTTTAAGCAACAACACAATCGAAATCCCTAAACCTCTATACCCTGATGTAGATCGCACCTTGAAACCCTTGACAGTCCCGAGACCTAGATTGCTGAAACGGAAGCCTCAATAACTAGAGAGAGGGGACTGTTGTGGCGTGGGAAGATAAGCAGAAGATAAGCATGGGTTCCTTCTTCTTTGCTACCTCTGATGCAGCGGATCTCTGTGCCACCACCGGCGACATGGAAAACTATGCGGATGCATGTGTACATATAACATGAAAAAACAACGCGGCAGATGCTCATGAGGCTTCCTCATACAGATGCTGAAGGCCGCTCTCTTTGAGAATAGCCTTGAGCTTCTTGAGCTCAGTCACGGTCTCTTCGTGCTTTTCTGCATCCCACTGGGCGCGAGCCACTACGCCTTCGAGGTCGTCGATCGTCTGGGCCATCACGAGCATCTTACGTTTGAGACTTGACCCACTGTCGCGGTCCCCGGAAATGGAGGAAGAAGCCGAAGACAGTTTAGGGCGACGTAGCCAAGTCTTAAGGGCCTCCTCAGCTTCATCGGACCAGCTATTCGACCCCAAACCCACGCTGCGCTTGATGTTAGCGATCTGGGTCTGTAGATTACGAACAGTCATAGCCGCTTTGGACGGATGTGCCGGGAGGCTTCCATCCTGCAGCTGCTGGTGCAACGTCTTAGCTGCCGGAGGTTCGCGGTCCGGGGTTGAGTCCGCAGCGCTCACACCCAAGTCCAGGGTGAACTTGCCACCGCCCTTGCGGGACATGTGGCCTGAAACGGACACCACCGAGTACGGCATCGCGAGTACGAAGAAAGCTACAACCTACAGAAAGGCTACGTGTGTCTGAGAGGCGGCTGAAGCGAGCATAGGTAAGACTGTGCATGTAGTCACGCTGCTCATCAGAAGCACGGCATGCAGCAACAGTGTTTCTTTTGCTGTCCCTGAGCAATAAGGTCGCGGCCTATTGTCGTCATCGCTTCAGGCGCTTCGCGCTGGGCCTCTTGTGAACACTGCGTGATTTGGCAGTCGTTCGTCGAGTCAGCACTCCGTGCTGCGCCCGACCATGGAGGTTAAAGAACTTGCATGCCTCCAGTACCCAAAATTTGTGACTGTGGGGTCGCAGGCTGTTCAGAAAAAAGTTCAGGGGGCGAATCCACGCATTAAAGATTTCCGCGGTGTTGGTACGCGTGTCGCGGGCACGGCGGTCTTCGGCCCTAGTGAGTTTTCTTTTACTGCAGGTATGATTCGGCCGGTGAAACTTGTCGATGATGTAGTATTTGACATCCTGGAAGCCAGATGCCTTGTGCTTCTTGATAAACTCCTGCGCATGAAGTTGTAGTAGACACAACAACTAGCAGAACCAGCAAAGCAAAAGCAATGTAAAGCAACGAAAGCAGGAAACGGACTCCTCCAAGTGGCAGGCATCATCATGGATAATGAGGTCAACCTTCATGTTTGGCATATCGAGGACGGCTTGCAGGAGTCGAACTTTGTCGGACGACCGTTCATTTACGAGATGTTCGCAAGCCCCAAGAAGACGTTGAGAGGAAGGGTCCAAGACAAATTGCCATCCAGCAGTCCGATCGGGTAGCACCTGACGTACAGCGTCCTTCTGTTTGCAGGAGCATGTGCGTGTGAAATCACCAATGAGCTTGCGTGGCTTGCCTTTCAGTCTCACAGACCTGGGAGGGTCCACTCCTGAAAGCAGAGCACGATGAACTCCGAAGTTGCCGTCGCAGCAGACCGCGGTAACGGACGTGGGCGGCTCGAAGACATGGACGTGGGACGACGCACCGGACATGTTCACGATGGACTTCGCGGGGTACTCAAGGTTAAACTCTATGACCTTATCCGGCTCATTCTTGGCCACGGCGAAGCCCTCGAGGGCGTGCAGGAGATTATCGCGCAAGGAATGTTCTTGCCAAAACTGTAGCGGGTGGTGCGAATCTGCCAGGAGACGAACAGCGGCTTCTTGTCCAGGGGAGGTCTTGGCACGGAGTAGGCGGAGGTAGCACAGATGCAGGTACTTCATGGTGAAGCACGTCTTCTGGGTCACGAAGTAGACACCTGCTCTCTGCATCTGGTGAAAGGTCATACAGTTGATCTTCTGGCCACCCAACCAGACGAAGTTGTGACGAAGTGCACTACCACAGCTATTGCATCGTGAGGCCTGCGACCGCACCAGTGTAAGCGTTTCACTGTCAAGGCAAGTCGCCGATGCGAAGCTGTTCGTTGCCTTGGAGAAGTACAGATTACCAGAGCAGACGGGACATTTCCGACCCGGGTATTTGTACGTTCGTAGTTTGCTTGGGAGGAGCGGCATGGGAAGCGAGGTCGTTGACGAAAGCTGCAAACCTGTATACTTGAGAAGCTCGCTACAGCACAGATATGAGGCACGTGCTGAGTGTACTCGACGAAAGCATGCATCATGAGCAAAGAGTCCATTGCGCAGCACCGAAAGATCTCAACAACAGCAAGAGATATAGCAGTGCAATGCATGACCTTTTTCTTGTGCGGCGAAGTCATGATGGGGTCTGCGTGCGTGCTCCAAAGCAGTTCTGCGAAGACAGATAAGTAGCATGCGAAACCATTACGGAGGATGGTAACAGCATGGATAGTTACGGTGATCACCACGAGCAACTGCAGGGAGCACCAAGAACATCGGAAAGCTACGCGGGTTGCAAAACTGAGCATCTAGCCCTAGCAAGTGCGCTTCAGTCCATGTGCATGCCCAAACCCAGCGGATCATTCTCTTCCTCCGACACCACGTCCATCTCCTCGGAGTCGTTTGCGAAATCTGGGTTGGGAACATGCACAAGCCTTGCCGGCTCAGAAGAACGGCGTGGCGGCGTGTCCAGGTCGATGACGGACTTGGAAGCTTTCAGCTCCGTGGCCCATGTCCTAGCCTTCTTGCTCACCGCTTCTGCGTGAGCCCCCGCTTGTTCCCTCTTGATGCGCCGGTGGAGAGGCTCCGATGAGGTAGGTTCGCGGCCGAACAGAGCCTCACGAACTTGCAAGCGTTTCTGATGGTCTGGACGGCGCTCCTGTTGGCGTTTCTCAACAAGTTTCGACACCCATTCCTGCTCCCGACGCACCTGGGCGTTGAAGTCGGGAGGTAGAAGACGACCACCATCCTTGAAGACACCGTACAAGGCTTTGCCCGCATCCGTCATATACTCCGCATTTGGAATTTCGATACGAGGAATGCGATCTTGATTGATGCCAGCCTTTCTGTAGTAGATGTGCGTGTCTGTGTTTACCACGAAGACGCTTCGCTTGAAGATTGCATTCATGTGGGCTTTGGTGATGTCAGGACCGAATGCAGGCTTGATGATATTGGAGAACTCCTCGTGGGGGACACTGGGCAAGAAGCTCTCTGTTTTGACCTTGTAGTCCTCATCGAAAGTATTGTCAGCGACGGCTCGAGGCTGATTCTGTACCCATTTCACAGCACCCCAGCGTGCCCATGACATGGCCTCATATAGACCCACGTCCAGCAAGGACTTCAACATCTTGTTTGAGAGCCACTTGATGGTCGTGTCGTCCAAGAAATCCCCCATGGCGACATGTCCCTGCTCACCACGAAGGAAATCGATTTCAGGGGTACATCTGATGCAAGGTTTTTGGCGACTGCTGAAGCGGATCTGATTGTGTCGCACCTGAGCCATCAAGACACTGCGCCCCAAAGGCGACTTCCCAGCTCCAGCTTCACCGAGAAGTACCAGGGCAGAGGTATCGAAATCCCACACCTTTTCGAAGATGTCCAGAACCCAAGTATGGTAGAAGGTGCTCGTGAATGGAATAGGCCACTCCTCAATCTTTTTAGCCAAGGCTCCGTCAGTAGCGAGATTGCGAAGGGCTTTCTCAACGAGACTGTTCGGCCAGTTGAAGATTGGAGAGCTTGTATTCTTGATTGCTTTCGTCATCCACCTCAACTGTTGCGTTTCGCTAGAGGAACGAGGGCCTTCCGTGGCAATGTAGTCAAACCCCGCATCCACCTCCTCGTCCGTCTTGTCCTCAAAGCGGGTATTGGTATTCTTCGCGGCAGAGAAGGTTTGGAGGTCAAAGACTTTGAATTGATAGCACCCCAAGTTCTCAAGGGTGTATTGGAGGATCTTTTTGCCTACCTTGGGATTTGCCGCCCGCCATCTGTAGATGTGAGCCTTGCCGTATACGGAGGCCAAGAAGAAGCAGGCTTTGCACTTGCTGGCGAAGACGAAATGCTTGATGATGTAGTGTTTCTCATCCGAAGTGGGAACGATGAAGATCTGCAATTTGGTATCCTTTGGGACAGACTGTCGTGGACAAAACGGTGCGGGAAGAAGACTCAGGTCGAGGTTGAGTACGGCTAACTTGTACTTCGCTTCCAGGTCACGGAAGTCGATGGTTTCTGCGTGGCTAGGGATCACATCGAACACATGGATGGAGGGGTTATCCGAAGGACCCATCTCCTGAAGCGGAAGAGTCATTGGTGTGAAGATGCCTGCAGGCAAGTGCAGGATTGCTGGAGACGTCACCGGCCTGCAGACCATAGGGTCTACCGTCTTCTGCAGGTCCTCATAAGACAAGTCCTCTGCCGCACGTGCCATGATGCAGAAAGCAGGACAGGAAAGTGCGGGAATGATACGCTTGATGAAGAAAGGTTGCTGCTAGGACAAGACATCAATGACAGATCTCACAATACAAACTTGGAGCAACGCAGCAACATGAGCATCATGAGCAAGTGCAAGAGACGTTTTGCTGGTGTCGCGGCGTGCATACATTGACGAACTTCTGCTGGGTGATACATCTAGGACGCGTGGCGGGAATCAGTGGCGTCGCCGTCGTGACAAGAACCACGAACTGCGAACCCTTCTAGAACACCAGATGCCAAGGAGGCAAGTGCGCTCGGCTGAGGCGCGTACCTGTGCAGAAGCGAAAAAAACCAAAAAAACCAAAAACCAAAAAAACCAAAAGAACCGACCCCATATCACCGGGCGGCTCCGGAGGTATGGGGTTGGTTATTTTGTTTTTTTTGGTTTTTGGTTTTTTTGATTTTTTTGTGTTTTTTTGTTTTTTTTGGTTTTTTTGGTTTCTGAAATTACTCCATAAAACAGCAAGGCTTGTAACTTCTTACTTTGTTGTTGATCGTGCAGAACAATAGACAGACCTAGTTTTAGAGCACGGGCTTTGTTTTAGAACCGGTCTGGTGTAGCTAGTAAAGTAAGTCGCTTACTTCAAACGGGACTGTTGTGGCTGGTACTGCTACTCTTGAACCTGTAAAAACTCTTGAACCTGTAAAAACTGCTTATGTATACACGCCACAACAGTCCTTTCTGTAACTAGAAGACCTATACATCAAACTAAGTCTTGTTTTGCACCAGCCCCAAAAATTCGGCCATGGACCCAAACCTTACAGCATCGTAGGTTATTGCCCCATGGACTTTTTTCCGGACCCACGAAAATGATCGATACACCAAAGAGCATGCAATCTCGAAGAAACGACAAGCCCAAAAATCATTTGAACCCGAAGGATGAAAAACACAAAAACAAAAACACATGTAGAGATAAACAAACTTGACCTTGAAGCCATAAGTGTAGATGCAAAAGCCTACGCCCTAAACTCCCCGGATCACCTCGGCGAGCCGCAAGTAGTACGACGGAGCGCATCCCGCTCCTCAGGCTACAGCTCTTACCTTTGGTTAGTAGGGAATGAAAGGGGCTAAAGGGGTCTATAAGGGTTACTATAAGGGATCTATAACGGTACTGTAATATAGGGGCCTTCATAATCCTATAATTTACCTTTGGTTGGTAGGGAATGAGGAATGGGGTGCAATTATAGCTACTGTTACTACCATTCTTCCATTCCCTACTAACCAAAGGTACGAGCTTCGGGTTGTTGGGTTTAGGGCCGGCTGTGCGATACACGAACCTTAGTAATCATCAATGGGATTTGGTGCCAAGGGCGAGTCTACCCTTGCAACACCACCAAAAAGTGTCAAGACAACGAAACACCATGGCAGCAGCGATTCGACATTGTACATATCCGAGCAGAGAATTTTCCCACTAGGGCCTGATGTAGGGGGGGCCTAATTGTTGGACGTTGTTCCTATATGTGTTCGTTAAAAGCGTTCTTACAGAGATTAGTGGCCTGGTATATTAAGACCCTACATTTATTTGAAGAATCCCAGGAACTAGTGCAAGTATCCATAAGTATTCAAGCCCCAAAGTCATGCCACAAAATCAAGGCTGGGAACTGGAAGAGGTGTAGAACCGGGCTTGCGCTTTACGCCTGCATTTCCAAGTGCCTACTTGTAAGGCTCCATGTATCTGCATAAGTATATCAGTGTGTACACATGTCCAGGAACCCGTTTAAGGCATAAGTGCGCATGGGAGTTTCCGAAAATGTGGGATACATCATTTCAGGGTCCTTCTCATAAGGATTCTACTATTCAGGGTACGATTTCAGTGTCCCCTTCATATAGGTATCTTGCCTTCTGGGTGACAAGAACACTGTTCGCGAGCATTGACGGCATGGTTCAAAAAGAGGCAAGCAGATCAGGACCCCCCCAAGTGCCGTTTAATAGAGTCCTTATGGCCGTGAATAGCAGGGTAGTTGGGAGGTCTAGGCATAATAACTACGGAGGTACGCCTCGAAGCAACATGTCACACTAGCCTCCTCATCGGGAACACGTGAGGGTTGCTTGGAAAACTTTCAACCCACCCTGCTACGATGTATATATATATATATATATATATATATATATATATATGTATGTATATGTATATGTATATGTATATGTATATACGTATGTATGTATATATGTATATATGTATATATGTATATATGTGTATATGTGTATATGTTTAAATGTGTATGTGTATGTATATGTATTTGTATTTGTACTTGTATTTAATTTGTATATGTATGTATGTATGTATATATATATATATATATACATATATATATATATATATATATATATATATGTATATATATATATATATATATATATGTATATATATGTATATGTATATATATATATATATATAATGCAATATTTCAGCAAGGGACACGTGTCGAATCGAAGACTATGCCCGCAGCCAAGAGGCTGGGTAATCTCCCCATAGGTCCGGACAGGATCGCAACTGTCCACACCTTAGCAAAGGCAGCGGATATCCGTGCGGTTATGACCTGTAATTAATATAGGGGTATTTATAATTTGAGTAGGGTTTGGGGTATATTATACGATAGTTATATTCACGAACCCCCAAAATAGTATAGGGAACTGTTATTTAGGCCCTTATACAGTAAACCCTGGTTTTACAAACTCTGGCAACTCCGCAACCGACGCCCGTAGGCCCCATAGATCATCCCAGTTCCCAAGGCGCTTTGAAGCTTAATGCCCGCAAGCCCAAGCCCTAAACTCCACCAGAACAGAGACCCCAAGGTCCTATACATCTTGATACTTGCATGCAGCCCGGACTCCATAAGCTCGGAATACAGGGGACTCACTCATGAGACTAGGGTTGTGAGCCATACTAACTAGACACGGGGTGACGCTTGCGAAATCTTGAAGCCGCCACATGAAACCCCAAGGCCCGATCCAGGAGCACCAGCCGTGAGATCGCTGCAACTTGCGCTTGAAGACTTTGGCCAACAAACGAGACATTCAAACCCTTTTGGGGGTTTAGGGGGTCAAGGGTTTAAAGTTTTGGGGGATTCGGGGGTTAGGGTTTTACTTTTTTTTGTTTGGGCTTTGGGGTCTGCGGTCTGGGTTTGTTTTAGCCGCCCTGACAAAGCGACTTGGGAACAGCAATGGCTGGTAAACAAAAAACAAACCGAGACCTACACCCACAGCCACAAAACCAAGTTCAACCTGCCGCTTGAAGGGCTTCAACTTGAGCCAGATAAAGACTCAAGCCTAAACCCCAAGCCCATACCCTAAACCCTCAACCCTCAGCCCCAAACCCAAAGCCCCTAAGTTCCCGGCTTCCGTTTTCAATGCGCATGGCCGGCAGCTTGCTGAAGGTGAGAAGCACCGCCTCCGCCGTCCGACAGCAGACTACGAAATATGGGCTACAAGACACCCCGGGTAACTATGATACTTTGACGAAGCTCTAAGTTATGGTTAGGACCCTATAATAGAGATTTTGGTTAAACCAAAAAAAGGAACTACAATGGAGACTATAGGTATGATACCTTGACGAAGCTCTAGGGTTGCTATGATCGACTCATCGAGCTCAGGGCTGGTAGATTACGACCTTCACAGAAGTCATGACTTGGGGGCTTCGCGGGGTTTGGGAATTTAGGGGTTTAGGGTTTAGGGGGTTTAGGGGGTTTAGGGTTTAGGGTTTCGGGTTTAGGGGGTTTAGGCTTTAGGCTTTAGGGTTTAGGCTTTAGGGTTTAGGCTTTAGGCTTTAGGGTTTAGGGGGTTTAGGGTTTAGGCTTTAGGGCTTAGGGTTATCAGGGTTTGCAAAGTATGAAGGTGAGGGCGGCTGGAGCCAGGTCGTAGCACTTTTTGGATCCTGCAAGACGACCACAAGCTCAAGCCAGATTTTGCCTCGAAGCTCTCAGCCCACAAAGGTACAATAGCTCTGGGCTCTGAGCAGCACACCACCAAGGGCACTGCGAAGGCAAGCGCCGACCGCAGCCTTTGCAAAGTGATCGACTATTATACAGGCGAGACACGAGGGTTAGAGATGTGCGTGCTGTAAAAGGTCACTAGAGGTCCGTCATTTGCTGTCAGGATCGTCAATTCCGAGCCCTACACGCTAATCCCAGGATTCGACCCCAACCAGTTTTCATGGGCCAAACCATCAGCCCAACATCCTAATGGACTGTAACGGAAGGAAGCCTTGGGTCGCAATCGAAACACCACGGCTTCGTGCCCAAAAGACCAAGACTATAGCAATAGGACCCGAATGGGCCCGGTCAAGACGTAGTTGCGGGGTGTGAGATGTGCTTCATGGCTCCGATGTTGTGGTGGCTGGAGGGGGCGGGGGTTTTTAAGGCCTTGGGTGAGAATGCACGGTGCCAAGCCAGGAATCCACACCACACAGATGTGTACATGTAAATGGGTATGTACATGTGCTCGTGCAAGCTTACGATCGTGTATGCGGCATGCTGTATGTGTGTATGTATCTGCATTGCATGTCTCGGCCAGTCTTGTATATCTTTCTGCGTACACCTGTTTCTGGAAGAACGCCGAGGAGCGCAGGTGGCAAAGAGGGCATTGCATCCGAAAGATCATGGCAAACCTGCCTGAACCAGGGGCTTCTCTCTCACCTGTAAACTTATAAACATTTGTGTATGTATATACCTATATATACTATATACAGTACCTACGGTGTATATATATATATATATATGTAGATAGATAGATAGATAGATAGATAGTATATGAAGTATATAAGAAGTACATTCAGCCTATATAGTAGATAGCTGCAAACCTACAGATAGATAGATAGATAGATAGATAGATAAAATACACCCATACATACATACATCCATCCATGCATGCATGCAGACATACAAACAAATTTACGTGTCCATCTATCGATTTACCTGAGCACTTCCGGCGCTGGTTTAAGGTCCTCGATGTACATCACAGGTACTGAAAGCCGGATCCAACATATTATATTACGGTTTAGGCGGGTGCTCTATTTCGGGCCGGGGGAGGCTTGCCACCCACCACATTTGTCTCGTAGGTCGACAATTGGTTGGCCTCTATCCCGTTCGGGTGTTGTAGATTCCGGATAATTACTCCTGTGAACAATGCGAAGACGAATGTATTGCTTGAAAAGCACAAGCCAAGCAAGAAGTGACATGACTGTCCACAACTTTACACCCCAAGTCTGCAATGACCTCGTATGTGCTTACGATAGGTGTGGTGGTTTACTTGTCAATGGAACGGTGCGCGGGATCCACTGTCTACCAGTTCTGACCGTATGATATGTGTATATACATACCCGTACATCGAATATGTGTATATATATATACACACATATCATATAGCCATAGATATACATATACATACATACACACACACATATATATATATGTGTATATGTAAATATGGCTATTTAAGTACTCGAGTTCCACCTTCAGATGACTCTAGACTTGTTATGCATAAGAAAAGCTTGACAGTTTACTTGCAAACGTGTAACCGTATTTCGTGTTGGAATATCGAGCAACCTTCAAGCAATGATAGTCTTTCACACCAGGTGCCTTGCAGCGTGTTTTGTCGTAGAGCTTCAGCGTGCAATATGGTATAGGTTTCACAGAAACATAAAGTCGTACCGTTTTAAGAAAGCAATAAAGTGATACCATATTTTACGAAAAATCAAGACCTGTAAACTACAACAGTCCCCTAAACTCTAAAGTCGAACCCCAGAAACTTAGCAGGGCTCCTAGTTGTTCAATATCCTAGGGAAACTTATGGTTACTCCTTGGGATTCTATATAGGGTCTACAATACCCCAAAAAGGTCAAAAGGTTACCAACTCTGCTACTAAGCGCTCAGGCCCCGAACACCGGTTAATCCTTGGGATTCTTTCGTGTTTATACTACCCCAAAAAGGCGAAAGGCTATCAACTCTACTACTGACCGCTTAGGACCCCAAACGCTGAGCCCTAAACAGCACCCCCCCGAGGTCGGCACGCTTGTAACACGGTGTTGGGTTTGAGGTGTCAAGATTATGGTGTAGGGTAAAGCGTTGAAGGTTTAGGGCTGAAGGGTTAAGAGTAAGGTTCACGATGTAGGCTTAAACGGCTTAGGTTTACCGTCTGGAGGTACAGTGCCGCGTAGCATAGTAGCCCATAGTGTCGGAGTCTTCGTCAGGTCCCTATAACATACACCCTAGAAGCGAATAGTCCTACTTCCCTGCTGACAGGGACCCTTGAATAAAGCTTGGTATTGTGAAACCTCCCATATGGGAGTTTCCGAAGATTAGGGATACCTTATTTTGGGGGTCCTTATAACAAGGATCTTGCTCTTTCGTACTATATGCGAGTTTCCGAAAATAGGGGACCCTAATATGGTACCCGAAATAGAAGGATCCTTGTTCTAAGGACCCTAAAATACGGTACCCCTAATTTTCGGAAACTTCCATAGTAGGGTCCCGTCTTCTTCGGGAGCTCCCCTATGGGCCGCAAAAGGCTGCAGCCCGATGCCCTAGCGGCCTGAGCTCGGCAAGGGGGCCCTCTGCCGGCTTTGCCGCGCTCTTCGCCTTGGCTCCTCAAGAGAGACGGATTAAGGGGTTTATAGGGCTTTAAGAAACATGGGGCGGGGTAAGGGTCTTCCGGCCTATATCAGGGGCTAAGCTTCAAGGCTTAGGAATCGGGTCACGAGGGATAAAACAAGGATTTAGAATCTAGAGTGTTCCTGGTTAACTTTTGGGATCCACCAGACTGTCTGCACAAGGCTTAAGGGTTGGAAGGTCAACACGGGGCAGACAAAAGATCCGTCAACCGGGGCTGGCTACGGCTTCAGAGAGGATTGTCTACTCTGGCCTGCAGGCCTCTTGAAGATGCCGCTCAGTATACCTATATGAATAGCACTGATATGTTGGTCTTCTTCTGTTACTACTATGATTATCAATACTACTATATGACTACAGTCGTTTATAACTGTGTTACTAATTTCCCGAAACCTGCATTTCCTGGACCTCGAGGCCTGAATAAGCAGACTGGGGCCGGGCTTTGCGGTGCAGGCGGAAAGAAGTCTGAGGCGAACAAAGCCTTCCATGACTTGATTGTTTCGGGCGCGATAGACTATTAGCGCATTTGGGAACCTTTAAAAATACTTAAATACTTGTACAAGCTCTACAAGTACTCATGATAAACCCCGAGAATCCTGGACCCAAAACTCCCAATGCCTCCTAGTAACCAGGACGCGCACAGCAACACTTCGTAACCCCCCATACAACCTATAATATAACAACCTGTCATAAAAAGGAGGTGCAACAACTGCGTAAAGCCGTCAAAAAAGCGCATTCGGTCTCTCCTCCTCGTGGGGCGCCCATGATGGCGGAGCAGACAAAGGTTTAGGGTTCGGGGTGTCAAGGGTTCCCTTTTGGTGTTTTTCGGCGTTTGGTCGTATGGTCTACGTCTAGAGATTTAAGCTTAGTCTTTAAAGTTGAGTTGTATAGCGGGGTATATGAAGTTGGTATAGCATGGCGGTTCTGTGTGCTGAAGAAGTAATGATCAAGCTTGTGGGGTATAGACTTTAGATGTTCGGGACTTAGGGTTTAGGAACATGAGGGTCAAAGTGTAAGATTGTTGACTGGAATGTTAGAAAGCACTTTAGGTAGGTTGGGGTCTGTGGTGTGCAGCATCTGAGGCTGCCGTGGCTTCGGGGCGGTGAAGATTTTATAGGCTTAGGTGCTCAAGTCGTTCGGGTTCGGGGCCTATCTTGTCATTTTCGTGAGGATGTGAAACTGACCCCCACGCACGGCTGCAGGATCATTTCAAGTGCGGGACCTGATTACTCAGAGTTCGGGCTTCGGGATTCCTTTTGCGGTTTCTGTCTTGCGATTTGCGGCTTAGCTCACCTGATGCCGAAGAATTTGAGAACACCAAAATCTGCCCATAAAGGGCCATGCCTACGTTTACGGATTGCAAACCAAACTGTGCTACAGCATTAACGTCTTCGCCTGAGAGTTGAAATGCCGCATGCCCACGGTTTCAAAGCAAGCTTGCCATATGGTTGCGGGTGCAGCAATGCCACACCAAGTCCCGGACAGGTCCAACAGTGTTTGGCCATCCAAGAAGACTTCGGCGAGCACCTACACCGAGTCTTGGTGTTTGGCCTCCTGTTGTATCCTGCAAAAACCGGATACCTTAACGAATCGACGCTAAGCTCCTGTTTACCTTGCGCAAGGATTGTGAATTTTTCAAGTTGAATCCTCAAGCTTGTCATGCAACGCTTCCGGTAGCATGTTTCTATGTGGAAGCAGAATTTGCTGAGCTAGGCGCGAAGAGAAAGACTGCAGTGTGGCAAATCACCAAAAGATCTTAGGCATTCGCGGGTGTGACCATGCTCACTTAAATACCAGTGTCGTTCGTGCATCTTCTCTAAACCCGGGCGATACGCAGAGGCTCGCGAAACCTTCGCCGAAAGCGACACATCATGCGATGTCGGATATCATGCAACTGATGTCGACTTGTGCAAACTCGTTTCGTCGCTCGTGATCGTAAAGGCTCTCCGGTCCCCCATGTGCATGCCACTGTCGTATCCTTGATTCGGATCCATGCCCGAATACCCAAATAACACATGCTAATTTATTTGTGGTCAATGTGATCACGGCAACATATAGCACGGGTGGCGGATTGCAAACAGCATGATTTAGTCGAGATTATGTGTAGGTTCTTGAGACCACTGCAGCATCCAACTTCTAAAACACGTCTAGTTAACGTCGATCATGCCAAACCTCTAATTTTGGAGCCGAATCTGTTGATTTGTCCGTACACGGAAGACGGAGTGCAACATGGCAAGTCAATGCTTCGATGAATAATTACACATTGAAGTCAAGGCTTCTGCACTGAGTGCTTCTGATGCTTTACCACTGCGCATCACGACTCCGAAGCTCCGACGACCTCATACAAGGGGTTTAGAGGTTTAGGGATAGGGGTTTAAGGGTTTAGGGTTTAAGGGTTTAAGGGTTTAGGGTTTAAGGGTTTAAGGGTTTAGGGTTTAGGGTTTAGGGTTTGCCAACGGAAACGGGAAACATTATGCCCCCTGATAATGCCGTGCGACGTGCAAGTTCTTAGACTTGTCTTGCAAGCTTTGTGTTGAAACCCTTTACCTCCGTATCTGCACACCTTTCGAATCATAAGACCCTAAATCCTAAAAACCAAAGCCTTAGAGGCTGTGTCTGACATGAAATTCCTTTGCTGCCCTGATACTGGTGGTTTCCAAACAGCAGCTTAGCAATGACACCCGGGCTTTACTCCACGAGCCATGAACCTACCAGGATCCTCCTTGCACCCCCGACTAAGGTAAATGGTCCCTAAGGATGGATACATGCTTGGTTTAGGTAAACCCTAACATTGAAAAGTAAGACATACACTATAACTAGCCCCATTCCCAGATGCAAATGCGATCAGATCCAGACTGATCCCGCGTCTGACTGTGTGCTTTGGAGACTAGGCCCAGAACGTGAATACAACATTCGGAAAGGCCATTCCATATGATATCATGGCACCTTCAACTGCTACGTACCTTCAACAGCTACGTAAGGTTTTAGACCCTATCATAAGAGCCCTTCCCCTTCTTCGCTACGCCCCGGACAATGCATGAAAGTAGGCCTGACTGGTATGCTCCACTCCGTACTGAAAATCAAGGGTACGTGAAAGAGGAGTGAAGAGGTTGGCTACAGTTTAGGGTTCTGGGCATTAAGCCATGATCTTGGGGTATTAAATGCACTTCGCATTCAGCAGTGCCAGTGTCAATCCTATCCATACATCCTCAACCGCCCAAGCCTCACTCTTGCATTCCGACTCCAAACCTCCAACACTTAGCCTTAATGCATACGTCTAAACCAAAACAGCACCCAAAACACCCTTCTGACCAGCTTTTATATCTAAACAGGACTGGACCTGTGCAGCGTTGCAACACTCTTATGAAGACCAAATGAAACCCTGGACCCCCCCTTCCCAAAACAACTATAAACACAGAAAACCAAACCCACCTTCAACCCTAACAATCCTAGACCCCAAGCCAGAAAAGACTAGTCTGAGGATGGGACGCAGCCGAGAGAAAAGATGTCCATGGCTGCCTAAGTTGCATCCTCATGCAACCCTGAGGGTCCAAGTAAGGCCTTACATGTATGTTTTATTGGAACCTATATCCAAAAGGACCCCAAAGTCCCATGAAAAGGAATGCTTGGACCCTTAGGGTAGGGGTTTTGCCATTCAGGGTTTAGGGTTGCATAGTAAGTATAAGATAGTTTTAGTATTCAGATTTCGGAACGCTACAACGAATTGATTTCTTGCAATAATCTCAGACCGCTATAGTAGGGTCCTATGGTTCTTGTCCTGCCCCATGCATAGTCTAAGGGTTTGGGATTTCGGCTGTAGGGCACGCAGCTTCGGGTTTGGATGGAGAGCTTTGTCTTTGGGGCTTATACGTGGTTAACTAGAGTTCCACATATCTTGAGGCGATGATGGGGAGATCGTATAAGCCCTAAATCCAGAACCCCTCGTATAATGTCAGCTTGCTGCGGATCTCGGGGTCCAGGTTGTGAGTAAAGGGCTTCAGGATGGTTTTTTACTGGGGTTGGAACCGCGTTGTAATTTGGGCTAAACCCTAAACCCCAAACAACCGTGTTGTAATTTGAGCTAAACCCTAACCCCTAAAGAAAACCATAGTAGGTCATCCCTGCATTGGGAGGCTATAGCCCTTAAGAAGGTAGGATTGTGGCTCCCCTTAGGAGTTTAAAGACCGAGGCATCGTTGGCTGAGTCGTAAAGTGCACCCCCAAAATCCTAAACCTTGAGCCCCATTTGCCTGAAACCGTTTAGTGGTTTGGGGGTTCAGGGTTCAGAGAACTGCAAGCGTCCCGCTTGCCACAGGATCGCTTGGTCTGCGATGCTATCGGTCGAGCGAGTTAAGCGGGTTTCCTTATGATGGTCACCCTCAGGCCGAGTATGCAACACCTGACTAAGTAGCGCTTTACGTTGGGAGGTTTAGGTCAGAGTTCGGATCCGAGGTGTCGGGGTGTCGGGTGAGGGCTTATCGACTTTCCGACCGCTCGAACAACGCCCAAAGCCTTCACCTGCTATGCTTGGGAATGCAGACCGTTGAGAGACTAAGACGTACTTAGCTTAAGGGGTTGAGTGCTCAACTCTAATTATGTAAGCCTCAGGCCTCAACCCACGTCAAGCATGGAAACCCGACAAAGCTCGCACGCCGATTAAGCCTTTCATTCAACACCTTCACTCAAAACCTTACAAACCTTAACCCCGTAAATCCTGAACACACCCCTCCCAAAATTACACCGTGAACCCGAAACCACAAACCCTAACCCCAGAAGGCCCCCCATAACCTAAAGTCTCGGGACCTCAGTCTGCCTTTCCCGGGGTCCGGGCCAACTCCTTGGAAAATCGCCCACGAGCCAAGCTTGCCTTGCCTCCTGTCCGGTCAGTAGTGTGTTTTGGGTTTAGGGTTTAGGTGTCCGGACGGGGGTTTGAAAGTTTTACGGTTATGTGTTCTTTTACGGTGTTAGGGCTTTTTTGCAGAGGTTTACAGGGTTGATAAGTTTTATAGGGTTAGTGTTTGGGGCCCGGGGTCTTACAAGTTTTGGGGTCTACTGCTCTTGGGCCGGGTATTGGAGGACTGTGCTACAAGCACGGTTTCTTGCTCGAAGATGTTTGTTTAACCGGGCTTCATGAGGTTCAGAGTCAACGCTAAACCCTAAACCCTTGGTATTTCGGGTTGAAGGTTCCAGGATTCGTATCATTAGCTTATCTGGGCGTGCCGAGGTTCCAGGCTTATGTTTAAGAGAGTTTAGGGCTGCACCTTAACCTGCCAAAACGTGTCTTTTTTGCAAAAAGCAGATTTGGGTGGGTTAAGGCAGGGTCCAAAGCCTAAACCCTCAAGAGGCCTGCAGGGATGAAAGGGATGCAGATCTTCCAGTAAGCCGCACTCAACAACTACACCTGCCCCCTGGTCATAGGAGTCCAAATCGTACTTACGTGCAACATAGGTCAGGTACACTGGAGGATTTGGCAGAATGGTTCACTCCCATATTCTGCTGTTCGATCGATAGGACAAACAAGGATCCGAGTCCCTGACTGTTTCGGTGCTGGAAGGATCCTATGGCTGAACGTATTGAGAGCACGTACACTAGCTAGTAAGGCTCCGCTTTACGCTTGCTCGCCGGACCTGGGCGCGACTAAACTACCCTAAACCCCATAGGAGTTCCTTTTGGGGATTACCTTCTGGGAGTCGAAAATATGAACCCCCCAAAACGAACTGCTATGGGGCCTTAGACTAAACCGAGGCTCCCACCTACGCATTCGAAGCGCTCTGGGGCCAGGTAGCATCGGTGCCCTCGGCGGTTTCAGATCTCGTGTTCCATGATGAGGCAAAGATTACTTACCCACAGGCCCCATAGTAGTTCCTTTTTGGGATAACCATAGGATTCTATATATGATCCCCAAAAAGGAACTACTTTGGGGCCTTTGGGTAATGTAGCGGCTAGAGCCCGCAGACTGCTGCAAGCCCTTTTTTTCTGTAACCGCCTTTTTCCAACTGCAGGAGTTCGAAGCACACCGGGGGCAGGACCGTTTGGGGTTTAGGATTTGGGGCCCTAAACCTATAGTGTTGACCATGCAGCGCGCCGTTGGGCTGAGTGTGGCAGACTTTTCGAGCCACAGGCATACAAGGGTTGCAGGAGCTGAGGTTTCGCAGCTTCGGACAGGGTTTGCATGGGTTTAGGATTCCTGGTGAGTTCAGTGCTGTTCTGCAGAAGATTTCAATGCAATGGGAGGTCTTCAGGCTTCCCTGTGTTTCAAGGGTTTACGGAATCATGTACGGTATACCCCCCCCGAATACTAACATGCAGTCAGAACTGTCCCAAACCCGATTTTCTGCTTGCGGTCCCTTGGGGAAGTGCACACTCAAATCTGCTGAACAACTGCCTTCGGGACCTGAGAGACACCGGGAGACGGATCTGAACCCAGATAGGGATTATAGGGTTTAGGACTTCTAGGGTTTACAGGGTTTCGGGTTCACGGATTTACAGGCTTTAGGGGTTTGAGGTTGAGAGCTTCTAGGATTTATTGAGCTTCGGGTTCAAGGGCTTATAGAGCTTCGATTGTTTAAAGGTTTATAGGGTTTAGGGTGTAGGAGTTCGAAGCCCCGGCTTCAAGCATGGAACTGCCCAATCATGCATGGAGGAATGCCGGATACCGCAACCCTGCAAATCCCAATCCCAATGGCCTGAGCCCGAAATTCCTGCACCCTGAATCCTTGTGACTAAAGCTTACATCCGGCTGAAGCCCCCGATCCCAAACCTTGCCATAAACCCATTCAGAGAACCAGCTAGAGCAAGCCAAAGAGACCCGAGCCCGAACAAAAACACCCAAAGCCCTGTTGTTTGTGAGGTGGGCGGTTGCGGTCCGACTCGAAAAAGAAGGAGAACCTTGCAGCTGCCGGGAGGCTTTACCCAAAGGCTCCAAAGTAGTTCCTTTTTGGGATTACCTTATAGGATTCTAAATATGAACCCCAAAAATGAACTACTATGGAGCCTCTAGGTAGGGAGTTATCTTTAAAACTTAATCTCCCTTTTCCCAGCTGACATACGCTGCGAAGGCCAGAAGGCCAGGAAACAGACGGGAGTCTAACGGTTCAAGGTTTTTGGCATCCGATGATGCACCAGAAGAGGGTGCTTTCCTGCTGCTAAGTGTAGTATGGTGAGAAGCGGGGGCAGTAGGATAGGTGATGCGTGCCGTGCCATTGATTTCAGTAAAAGCCCTCTGAACCCTAAACCCCCCATAAGCATTGGAAACGAACATTTAGTCTAAACCAGCAACTCTAGCAGCTGGAGCCCTGGTTGCTGGGCACATGGGGGCCGTAGCCCACTGTGTTGGTAATTGACTTCGAGGGCTTATCCGGCGGAGACTGCGCGTAGAGGTTTTGGGGGCTTCTATGCGAGAAGTACGTTGAGGAAGCATAAGGATAGTTTCGGCGAGACAGCCCGCTATATGGAAGTTTCCGAAAGCAGGGGACCCTAATATAGTACCCTAAAAAAGGGATCCTTATAAGGACCACAAAGTAAGGTACCCCCCAATTGTCAGAAACTCCCATATGATGTGCAGATGGTTCGGGAATCTAGCAAGCTAGGGCTCAGAATTAAGATTCCTCCGTCTTATAACTGTACAGTCTAGTACGAAACTCTGTCTCTCTCTCTCTCTCTCTCCCTCCGTCATTACATGTGTGTATATATATACATATATATATATATATATATATGTTATAGGTATGTATGCATGTATGTCTGTGTGTATAGATCGATGGATAGATAGGTCGGTAGGTAAATAGATATGAGGACCATGACGGGCTGCAGCTACTAATCATTCCGACCTCTATCCGTCAAGCCAGTGACCGGCAACCGTACGAACACCAAGTATCCGAAAGCATAACCCAGACTGCTACATCTACCCTCACCCCTAAACCGAGCCCGTAGATATGACCTTACCACCTCAACTCTAAACCCCCGCGGGAGCTAGCAAACCCAAATCCTAAGACCTAATCCCAACAACCCCGAGATCCCAGACCCTCACAATCAGGCGCAGACTCAGACGGGTCATCCTCAAACGGATTGTTGCTTGTGCTGTTTCGGTGCTTTCCTGTTTCTGTTTTTGCGGGGCTCAAGGTCCGAAACCAACCAACCTCTGGGCTTTCGCAATTAATTCATGCACGAAGTTGGAAACAAAAAGCCCAGTAGGGCTGTAGGAGAAAGCTTCTGAGATGATGTTGAGACCAACGAGCTGCAAAGCAACACCAAAGCTCCGCTCAGGGCTATGTGTTCTTGCGGATCCCTAGGGGCCACGGGCCGAGGAGAGTCAGTCAACGAGGATTCGGTGATCAACGGATCATGACATGAAGGCTGAAGGCTCGCTTTGGGGTTTAGGGCCTGTAGTGTTTACGGTCCACCAGGACCCTCCAAGGGCCCTTTAATAGAGCCCTCATGGCCCTCAACAGTGGGTATTCGGGGTGTATCAGAGGGTAATTGGGGGGTCTAGGTAGGCTTTGAGGTTGAAGGCTTCTGTTGTACAACATGGCACCAGTGGATTGAGGAGCGCTTCTTCCACTATGTGGCGTGCATGTTGCCGCCCGCATGCATCCATGTATGCATGCGATGGTACGTAGATACACATAGAGATATAGATGTAAAGATAGAGATGGAGATGGGGATGGAGAGAGAGAGAGCGGAAAGGGATAGGGAGAGATATAGACAAAGTGAGATCGATAGACAAAGAAATAGATAACCGAACCACCGATAAGCAGATCAAAAGACATATAGACAGATAGATAGATCGACAGTTGGATAGGAATAGCAAGATTCAGCTAGATAGCTAAAGAGATGGATAGTCCGATGGGTGGACAGATGCAAAGGTGAGTGGGTGGATACGTGGATATGTGCATGCGCCTTCTTTGAGCCAAGCCCTACAACGCACGTCCTGCGGCAGCATCAAAGGCTTGAATGTTGCAAAGTCGGTGATGGTCGCGTGGTTCCACGACCTCCCATGCTGCAAAGCCAGGTATACATGTCATGGTATATCTACTAGTACTATCCCGTGGTGATCCTTTTAAAACTTGCTCATCTAACATATCCCGAGACCCTGTTGTACGTGCCAAGCCGCCCACCCCCTAAGTATCAAGCCCCCACCTCCCCCAGCAGGCAGAAGTTGTTCATTCAGGGGTACTAGAACTGGGGGACGGACCCCTCAGAAGAACCACTAAAGACGAGCATGGCTGAGTCTGGTCTAACAAACCCGAAACCACGATGGGCCTCGGGAGTGGGAAGCATCGGGTGTCTGTCAGTACGTCCACTGTAGGAAGCGATAGTACTACTTACAACAGTTTTGTCAGACATCTTGGTTGCACCCGAAGTCGCAAACCCTACCTCAACACACATAATCCCAAACCAGAATCCTAAATCCTACCTCCGAACCCGAAGCCCTGGCTCTAAATAAACGGTTCGGCGCCGGACGAAACGAAGATGTTCTCGGTTTTCAGGTCCCCATGCACGACCTCGATCGCTTACGATCTTGCTTGTAGCCCAACTGCTGTAAAAAGCAACTTATTTGTCCAAGTCCTGATACACCTTTTTCTTACTTGGTGTAGGTGTTGGTGGGTTTAGGCTAAAAGATGCTAAGCGTCACAAGAGCCTACAAGCGCATCTTCATTTTGAACCCCTAACCCTAAACCCCAAACCTATTTTAGACACCTCAACTACGTTCATTTATTGTAGCCTCTAACCTACCCCTTAATGAGAAATTCGAGACCGCTTTAAGGGATGCGGTTGATGATATAAATCCTGCATTACCTTACTTAAGCACCCTAAGCTATGGGAATTATGGTATATTCCTTATGGATTACTACAGGATTTATATCATCAACCGTGCTTGCGGGGTGGAGGCCAGGAAGTTTCCTGGCTCGCGAGACTAAGGCGCCGGACCCCGGCAGAATGTGCTTGGCAAACACCAGCGATGACCTGCAGGAGCACATTGAAAGCACAACCCTGCAGTCTGATGTAGGGGGTCTGAATAATCAGACTGGGGCTCTGGGCTCCTTTATAGTAGAGTTATAGTAAGGAACCCCAAGGAATAATATTGGTAGTTATTTAAGCTTCCATGATAGGGTTTAGGGTTAGGGTTGAGGACTAGTGTAGAACCCGCTTGAACCCTTCGAAGAACCCTCTTCGAATTACCCAAGCTCCCATGATTCTGGGTATTGAAAACAACTTCACTTGACTGGACTGGAGTTCTCGCTAGGTTTACGGGCCCTCTGGGCCGAAAAACAATGAGAAGATGCAATAATACTAACCCAAAACTCATTGCTAGTACAAGTAATGATAACACTATGAATATAGTATCAATAATGTTATGTAACCTAGACCCCCGCATCCTTCTGTCTGGGACTGACACAATATCCAACACCTGAGCCCTGAACAACATTCTTTCTCCGCACAGTATATGATGGAGCATAGAACGGATATAACAGCAAGAGACCTGACTAAACTCAATGCAGGAAATGCATACCCCCCCCCCCTCCCCCCCCCTCCCCCCCCAAACCAGCTTTTTCTCAAAAGCAAGCGAAATGGACTGCTTCGCCCTTCCGCAGCAGATGTGCGTGCGCGAAAGCTCGTGCGAGCCGCAAAGAGACCTCTGCACCAGCTGTTTAGGCTTCAGTCTTTGCTTAACATACCGGTCCATAATACAGTATGAAATACTTCATGCAATATGATATTATAGCAGAGTATAACATACTGAATACAATAAGGTATATATAATAATGACCCACCGAAGTTATCATGATTTGCTTTTGTTGTGTGTTGAGGCTTTGGCAGACCTCCATGGAGTTACTCTCACAGGCGGGTAGCATGTTTCTTCCTGTGACAGCGCAGCGTAGCAACGGTTTAGGGTTTAGGGTTCACAGTTCCATGGGTTTAGGGGTTCATTTTTTTTGGGTCTGGGGATCACAGTTTTAGGTTTTAGGTTCTCTAAGCAAGCGGGGTGTGAAGGAGGGAGGGAGAGGCGGCTATCTCGCAGGGTCTTCTCCACTCGCCCTGGACTTGTCGAGGCTGTTGGGTAGGCGACACCCCGGATACTGAAAGCGCAACAAGCAATGTAAATGAAGAGCTCAGAAGAATGTGTCCAGTACCAGTACATATACGTATATATACATATATATATATATATATATATATATTATATATATCATGGCTATATCATAGGGACCTTAAAGGGGAGTTTCGGGCTGAGGGATTTGGCTGCATCGCAAAGCGAACACTCGGGGATACACTAGTCGGTTCAGCAAGCCCCGTGAGACCAGTGAACCCGGGCCCACTTGGAGGTTCATGAGTAGTTATAAGTGGGGTTGTAAGTAGGATAATTATACTTATAAGTCATAATAGGGGACTTATAACCCTACTTATAACTACCCATGAACCTCCAAGCAGCAAATCCTGCAATGGGTAAGCCAAAATCGTGTTTCCCAAACCTTTGGTTGCCTAAGTACGCCTGCGCCTTCCGCAACCAAGCAGCAGGGATCAACTCGATCGCAAACGTCCCCATGTGTGTAAGCTCGCCTCTGCAGGTGTCTGGATCTGGACTAAAGATTGGAGATACTGATCTCATACCTGCAAAATGCAACTGTTCTCCACCATGTTTGGGCTGACGGCGATTGATTCTCCTTGCACTATGCAGGTCCAATGTAGGTCTAACCTGGGCTCGAAGGACTTGCCAATATCGTGCAGGTTGTGAAGCCTGGTACTCGATCTGTGCTACAGTTCGACATTACATTGTATGCTGGCATCTGAAACGGGTGCACGGCTGCACACAACAGGCCAAACAGGTAAAAAAACAACATCTGCAGTATAGAGGCGTCTGTTTATGCAACCTAGCATACAGCAGTAAGGTATCCTAATTATACTGTGTACCTAATACTTCAGCATGTGACTGTGGGTTGTGTCTTGCAACTATACTTCAGCCTACAGCAATACTACCAGGTCGTGACCATTGTCTTCAAGAGCTTGGAGAAAGTATCTGGTCACAATACCCTGCTACAAGGAGTAGATGACAGTATGAGACTGTCCACACAAGCCCCTGATATTATGATGCTATAGGCGCCATAACAGTTTGAATAGGGTATTGGGGCCCATTGTACTATAATTATAATGAGGACCCCCCTCCAACAAAAAAAAAAGTATTGGTAATTTTTAAGGCCCCTATAATAAGCATGCAGGCAACCAAGAGTTGATGCAGATCCTGAGATGGTCAGCTCGAAGCTGAAACCCCCAAGTTGAAGCTGTCAAAGAACGCAGGTTTAGGGTCGTGGGTTCCTGCTGGTGCTGACTTTTCATGATTGTCTGAGACCGGGCCTCAAGAACCGTAGCATCTAAGCTCATAAGATTTCCAGCCAGCCGGACACCAGCGGTGGGAACACCGTAACAACAACAGGCCTCAACCACGTCTCAAATCTTTTAAAGAAGGCTTTGAAGCTACAACGAGCTCCCGAAACCAAAGCAAAACCTGAATCCCCAAAAACCAAAATCCAACATCTAAATCCCCCTAAACCCCAAACCCAACAAAGGCCCGCGCCTATGCGAGGACCCCATTTCGGATCTCCCAGCAACCAGTCCTAGCCGCACAAGTCCCCTGTGCACTCATACGGCTTCCGTTTGGATGTACGAACATGGTTTATTTAGGGCTTCGGGTTTAGGGTTGTGCCGTCAAATAGGGCAAAATCCCTCATGATAGGCACTGAGGGTCTAATGGAGGCCATATGGAGAGGTCAAGTAAGAATGGACACTCAGCTTCCAACCCCAACATTGCAACACACACTTCAATCCCCATGTCTGAACCCGAGAATCTCTCAAGCCCAAAGCCTCAACCCAATAGCCCCGAGCCCGGCACACGCCATCCCTAGAGGGCTTCGCTAGGCTTGTACTCGGGTTTTTATGAGTTTGTTCAGTGTTTCTTAAGTAACGGCCCATGATGATCAAGTGTTTGGAGTCTCTTGGCGGTCTTCTCCTGCCTTATAACTAGACCCAAGAGTACCAGGGGAAGAAAAAGGGTGCCCTTTTTGGTTTAAAGGGGCTTATAAGGGAACCTGAACCCTACAAAAAGGGAATAAGGGCTTACTCTAGGTCCCAGATAACGTCTATATTGTCATCCCTAGAGCTCCTGAAAGGTCCATTGAAAGTGCTCGCGAGAAGAAGTTACCCAGGTTCCAGCCCTAAAATCATGCCATGGTTGCTCTTTGAACATGGTTCTATCACTTTGGAGGACGTTAGTTAAGGCTATTTAAGGTGCTATGAGTAACTCCGAACACCAAGCCCCTGAACCCAACACAACAAAACTATACCCTAAATTGCTTTATCAGGGCTTTCTAACAAGTTAACAGACATGGTGATTATTTGATTGACCACTTAGTTAATGAACGTATTAATCAATCGAATAATTAACAACTTGTTTGAGTAATTAGATGGTGACTTAGTTAGTTAGTTAGTTAGTTAGTTAGTTGGTTAGTTAGTTAGTTAATCTCCAGTTATATATAGCCAATTAATTAATCCTTTGATCAGCAAGTTTACCTATTAATTAAGTAACTAACGAACTAACTGATGAAGTAACTACTGAATCAATGAGGATATTCCTGAGTTGTTTAATCAATCCTTGACTAGGGTTTTGTAATACATGATGGCATGACGGTGAGAGGGAACCCTGTGAAGAATCCGATTCCTAATTGCCCAGACTTTCTACATGAGTCTTCACAACCAAGCACATCCCAGACATCAAAGTGTTGACAACCCCCCCCAAAAAAAGGGTGCCTCATTAATTAGAATAGGGTTTTGGGGCCCATCGTACTATATTTATATACTAAGAAACCCCAAACAGTTTTGGTAGTTAGTCAATTAACCTAAACCCTAAACCCCAAACCGCAAACCCTAAACCCTATTTACCCTAAACCCTAAACCGCAGACCTTGAACCCTAAACCCTATATTTACCCTAAACCCTAAACCTCAAACCCTAAACCCTACATTTACCCTGAACCCTAAACCGCAAACCCTAAACCCTATATTCACCCTAAGCCCTAAACCTCAAAGCCTAAGACAGAACCACAGCCGGCAGTCCACGCGGATCTCGTCCAAGCCAGCCTGGGCTTCCGAAAATGAACTTCTCCGTTGTCCAGACTTACCTTTGGTTAGTAGGGAATGGAAGAATGGTAATAGTAATAGTAGTTATAGTTGTACCCCATTCCTCCATTCGCTACTAACCAAAGGCACGCAAACTTCAGCATCAAGCAATTCTAAGGTTGTTCAGGGTTTAAGGCTTAGGATTATGAGGGCCAGGGTGTAGGGTTTAGTGTTAAGGGGGCTTGGGTTTAGGGTCAAGGTAGTGGTTATCCAGGATTGTGTCACAACAGTTTGGGAGTCTTGGCATAATGGGCTCAGGATACATCTTCACTTGATTTATTGTGTCTAGAGTGCGGTGGGCCATGTGGGGTTTGAGGATTAATTTCGTTGATGACGCTTGTGAGCCTTGGGATCTAGTGTTGGGGGTCTTAGCTTGCAGTTCCTGGTCGAAGGGGCCTTGCTGCACGGATCTGATAGCAGCCAGTGCGGCATGACTGAGCTGTGTAACTTTCTTGCTGTGGCACCCATGAGCACAATCTCCGTTGCTGCAATCCTAACCTTCCCCCTAACCTCCAACTGTCGTGTCAACCCCGTCCCCCGCCCCCGTCCAACACGGATAGCCTGAGAAACACCTGAGCCCAGAAATTAACCCCTCTGGAGTCTTCGTGGGTGCAGGCTGCAGGCTTTGGACATGACAGATTGGGATCGCAGCCCCAAAAAGCAGGCCGAATCCCGAGGCGCCGACCAAATCACTTACACAAGTACACATTTGCTACTGAATCATGTCTTTTTTCAGTCATAGTTATGTGACATAACTACAATTCAACCAGAACCTAAAAATGATAAGACTATTTTTCAGGTGCTATTGAAAAGAACTGTTTCGATAGTTGTTCGACCAGGAGGATGCTGGTGATGACATCGAAAGTGACCTCCATAATGGTTATGATGATGCTCAAGGGGAAGAAGATGATGATGGTGATGACTGATGGCGATGAGGATGGCGAGGATACTCCCACCCTCATCACAACCACAACGACTGCTACTCTTTCTGCTACTGCCGCTGCTGCTGTAGCTTCCGCTACCGCTGCAGCATGTGTCCGGTACCACTGCTTCTGCTACTTCGGCTCCGACTGCTCCTCGACGACGGCTACGACGATTAGTGCAGTGGATGCTCGTAATCACGCACCGCATATGTAAGCAACACTCCTGACACTTGCGTGCAACGGACATGATGGGCATTGTACTCCTGGAAGCATGGAAGCCCACAACTGCTTGCCAACACCCAAGATCCTGCATGAAAACTCGTAACCCCAGGCCGCATCCTGATAAACCGTGGTAAACCCTGACATACCCGAAACTCTCCAAACCCATTACTGTAACTCATATCATCCCACTGCCCCTATCCCGGCAACGCTGCCCTCGATCTGAAATCCCCAACACCTGCAGCCACGGCACCAAAGTAGCGAGCCTCGGAGAAGGTGCTCGGAACGGAGGCTGTGGGGTTGAATTCTCGGGTCTTAGCGTTCAGGCTAAAAGACTTCAACCCTAAACCCCAAAGCGTCAAACTGAAAGCCAAATATCCTCGCGGTCTCAAGGGTTCTAAGCAACTGAACGTACCAAAACCATAGTAGCAAGTCCATTTGGAAACCTTACTTTCTACTATATAGCTACTTAGGACCCTTTGAGAAAGCCCCCGCAAAAAAGCTCCAAGGTTCTGCCATTCGCAGTTTTTCTGGTTGCGTTGCGACGTGCTTGGCCCCGCTGCAGATTTGAAGCCGCAGCCGTGTTTTTTTTTGAGATTTCGGGTGACGCAAGGCACGGCTTAACTGCAAGTACGTTGCGGGGTTTAGGGTTTAGGGCTGTCCGGTGCAAGGTTTAAGGTACCCCGACACTCTGACTTTGCAGCGCTTGACCACTCCAGGACGTTGGAATAAGTCAAGCGTAGAGGATATGGGAGTTTCCGAAAATAGGGGACTTTAGTATAGGACCCTAAATAGTAGGATCGTTACTATAAGGACCCTAAAATAAGGTACCCCTAATTTTCGGAAACTCCCATATGAGAACAGGAGAGGTGTTTTACCAGCCACCACATCTCAAGTCGGGCGGGCCGCTACAAACTCCGAGAGCCCCCAAACTCTGCAACGTTTAAACCCAACGGGTCCTAGGTACGGTCATGGGGAATACCTTCCCAAATCAGAATAGTCAGTCCTGATATAGAAACTCTACTTTCTACTGTATTGGTGCTTAGGACCCTTTGGGAAAATCTCAGCCTGTAAAAGAAAAACCCTTGAAGCCTGGCATGCAATATAGGAGCCTTAATGATTAGAATAGGGTTTTGGAGCCCGCGGTGTGATAATTAAGTATAAGTACAATACGGACCCACCAGAGTAGTATAGGTAACTGTTAAGGCCCCTACATTAAGGCTGCTTTTGTCTTTGCCAAGGATCCGTTCCGAGTCGCCGCGCAGGCGCTGCCAATGTTCCTTTCATCCGGGAAGTTCAGGAACGAGGGGACTACCCAATGCGCGATTTAAGGAGGGTTTGAGGGACCTAGAGTAGCAGATCTTCGCCAGAAGGGACTTTGGGGCGGGGAGAAGTTGGCAGAGGCTGGGCAGGAACAGCACGAGCAGAATAAACGAACATATCAAAAGCCGCACATGAGAGTCATAAGTAGCAAAGTCTTACAGCACAGATAGCCATGGCCATAATTTTGAGCTGACTTTGATGTCAAACCGTCACCAGGGGCTCGGCGGCTCTAGAGGGGCGACGAGGAGGAAAGCCCTTTGACTTCCCGAAACAGAGCTCCACACCCAAGCTCCGCCCCGGAGAAAAAAATATGAGAGTTTTAATTCCAAACAAGAAATCCTGCATGTTTGGGGCTACCCATGAATTTGTATCATTGTAATGATCCTTCCTAGAAATTTTAGAAGGCAAGTCTGCTGTGTTGTCGCGACAGGTATACCCTAAGCTCTGAAACCCTATATACACTCTAAACTGCTCAAAGCTCAATTCCTTCCGCTTCCCGCAGACCCAGACCCCCAATCGTGGACAAACCCCTGAACTCCGAGCCAAATGCTTGAAGCCTCAGCAACAGAACCGAAACCCCAACACCGCAAATCCGAAATGAAAACCCCAAACCCGAACACTGCCCAGCACGCAAACAGCTGGACTGATCCCAGACGACTAGAAATCCATCTCCGAGTCCACATTCCAACCTTGACCGCGAACCCTACACCCCGAGAAGAGCGAAGTTCAAGCTTCCAACCTTCACCTTTCCCTGACTGCCACACGCCCCCAAGACTCCAAAAGCCTAAAACGCTGCTCTAAGTGTTTAGGGTTCAGGTCATACACGCCTCAGACACTCTGAAAACTTGGCAGCGCGAACCTAGACCCCTACGCAGGGGCCCGAATGATTAGAATAGGAGTTGAGGGTAGATCATGTTATACTTTAGTTGTAATAACGACCCCCCCCCCCGCCATAGTACAGGTGATTATTACATCGAACTAAACCGCAGCACGGTAAACCCTAAGGCGACGCCAAGAAGCTTCCAGGATCTCCCTCAGGAGATGCACCAGCTCAACTGGCAAATCCTGCAAACGTTTCGCGGCTTTGGGGTTACTTACCATTGGTTAGCAGGGAATGGAAGAATGGTAGTAATAGTAGGTATAATTGTACCCCATTCCTCCATTCCCTACTAACCAAAGGTAAGGTTAGGGCGGTTAGGGTCGAGGGTCCAGGGTCCAGGTTTTTATGGGGTTGAGGGCTTGAAGGCTTTTTGAGAGTCAAGGGTTTAGGGCTCTGGATTTGGGTCTCTAGAGTTTATTCAGGCTCTAGGGTTAAAGCTAGTTTAGGGTTTTCGGGCTTCGGAGGCTTTAGGGCTTTAAAGGCCCAGCTCCGTTGAGGTTCACCGGTGCTCAGGTAGGCTCAGGTAGGGTTTAGCAGACCCCGAATCTTGAGCGAAAAGCCAGACAATAAGACGCGAGAGTAAAATACGCAAGGCTTGACCCCTCCTGCTCTGTTGCACAGCTTCGATCCCAAATTCCGAGAGCATCAGCCAAAGACCCATATACAAAACCACAGCAGCTGCCTGTACACCTACGCTTACAAGTTAGGCTTTGCAGGGTCCAGGAATGCTGTGACAGCGCGGAGACACAAAGGCATCTTCTGCATAGTACAAAGAAGAAAACCGCTGCTAGCAGTGAACGCAGACTGCCAAAGCTCTTTCATGCACCCTACACCCTATTCTATCCCAAACCCAAACCGTAGTTTAAATCCTAAACCCCGAAACCGAACTGTAGCCCAATCTCCCTAAGGATTGCCTCGGGCTCCTTCGCGTGTCTGGTTTGAAAGCCCTCCTGCATTGAGGGAGGGGCAGACCCGGACTGGAAGCCTAAGGCCTAAGCCTCAACGACGAGTCGGGTTTACCTGTAGTCTCCATTGTAGTTCCCTTTTCTGGTTAACCAAAATCTCTATTATAGGATCCTAACCATAAAATTGGTTAACCATAAAATTGGTTAACCAAAAAATTGGCTAACTACAATGGAGACTATAGGTAGGGTTTAGGGTTTACGGGTTTAGGGTAACGACGAGCTCAGTGGCTGTGCGGTGGTGTTTGCCTCTGAGTGTTTAATTCGGGGTCCACAGTGTAAGCTTCTCGGCTTTGCTTCGATGTTTAGGAGTTTACCCTAAGGCTCCATCGTGGTTCCTTTTGGGGATTACCTTATAGGATTCTAAATATGAACCCCAAAAAGGAACTACCATGGAGCCATAGGGTAAAAGGCTCAAGAAGGAAGCCCTTCACCCTTCTGCTTGGACTCACGCCGACCCCAGCCCCTCAAGCCTCCGCGGCAGTTGCTTAAACCCTAGAACCTCAGAATGACCAGAAGGTAGATTCCCATCTAAGTTCGGATCTTCTTAGAAGGAGGTGTGTTCCCTCTGGTCCCGATCTTCAGAACAAAGATGTCGGCGTCTCAACCCGAAGTTCGGAGTTTAACCGGCTTAGGGTTTTCAACCTCGACTGTGGGGCTTGTAAACTCGTAGTCTTTGTGGAAACTGTTTGGCAGCGCTCGAGGATTTACAGAAACGATATAGTAAGTTTTTGCATTGACATCGTACAGGAACGCCTTATTCATTGCTTGGTCTCTAGGTCTAAGTCGAGGTCCGCACTTTCGCACCGAGCGGCGGCAGTCTGATCCCAAAGGTGGATGCTGCCATCCCTTGCCACCCAAAGGTACTGCGGATGGGTGTTCCTTAGTGGAGCCCCATGCGTTCAACCCTAAACTTGATAGTGTCGGCACTTGGCTTTAGAGGACAGCGTAGCTAGTTCTGTAGGTTAGTATTATAGCGGAGGGTGCATGACGATTCGGCGTTTGGCGCTTGGAGACTTAGGGTGTGAACCGTTGAGTATTTCGGACCTGGTCGGAGGTTCCAAGCCTCGTCTGTAGGGACCGAATGAACCCGCGCTCCCCTCCACAGAACAAGAAGCAACACCAGGGGCAAAAGGGTAGTAGTGGGAAACGGGGACCTAGCAGTAGAATCATTAGAAATGCTACCTGGATCTTGGGGGCATGCCTTCGTGTGAAGAGCTTGGAATCCCCGGACTTATGGTATGGGCGGCACCGGAGGATTCAGGGCTCAGGTTTAGGGTTCAGAATCTGAGGTTCTCCTGTCTGCTTCTCGGACTTCGGCCGGAGGATTGTTGGATTGGGATGTCGGCATAAGCCAACAAACACACTCCCCAAGATACCGAAGGATCCTAAGCTGAACCCTAAACCGCCTACACCCTAAACATCCCTAAACTCCAAAAGAAGATAATAGGAAACCCTAAACCCTAAACCAGACATCCGAAAGCCGCAACCTGGGTAACATTCGAATCCCAATAGCCCATAACACTGGCCCTAAACCAAACCTTAAATCCCAAACCCTAAACTCACATAGAAGAAGAACACCTCTTTTTGCAGAAAGGTGACAGCTGTGCCCCGACGACCTCACCGAAAAGGACCTGGATTTTCAACTCCAGGGGCCTGCGCCGAGTTGCAGTTGGAGCAGCTCGGGCACAGGGCTGATGATTAATGTAGGGAACTATATGACTAGAATAAAGTTTTAGGGGTTCCTTGTTGCAATTATAGTATGATATGCCCCCAAACCCTATCGTACTTAAAGCCTTCATTGAGGTCTTGTCACACGCGCCCTGATTCCTGAAAGAGGCTCACGGTCACTATGAACCCAAAGTATATAGTAGTTATAAAGCATATAGTATACAGTATACAGTATTTGGGCACATAGAACCTTAGGGTATGTCACCCGCCTCATGAACTTTGGACAAACACCGCGCTCAAACGCGCTGTGATCGGTTGGCGTCTCATCACCTGCAACAGCTCATGGGTCGGAGGAGGCCTAGGCTTTACGTTTTACCCATAGGCCCCATAGTAGTCCTCCTTTTTGGGATTCAAATTTAGAATCCGATAAGGAAATCCCAAAAAGTAACTACTATGGGGCCTATGAGGAACCTACCAATATCATCAGACTTAGCAGGACCCGACAAAACAGTAGGTTTTGGTGGGTTAAGGTAGGGTTTGAGGCTGAAGGGCTGCCAGTTCTAGGGCTGGCCACCTTTTTCCTCACATGGGTGGTTGTCAAAATAAATGGTCCCTGTTTAAGTTTGGGTCCCTATTATAATACGGCACCTATTATTTAGGGTACCCAAAAAGGGACCCGTATTGACAACCACCCATATATCAAGGAAAGCAGAGCTCCAATAGATATGCTCGCGCGATTGCTTCACCTGCATGTTTCATGTTGGGCAGTTCAGGATGTGAGGGTTTAAGGGACTTGAGTTTAGGGTCTTGGGTTGCCGGGTGTGGGCAGGAGAGTTCACTTGGCGTCCTACGGTACTTCTGACAACAAGACTGTAGACTGGCGAAGCAGGTACGTTAGACGGTGCCGGCGATGCTTATCATCGGTGCAGGTATACGTCAATTGAGAAACATTTGCGGTCTCTGGCCATTCAGCTCTGAAACCCACAACCTAAACCCTAAACCCACAACCCGAAAGCTTTCAGCCACTGCCCCTCAACAGACCTACATTTCCTAGGATCCTCAGGAACCTTGCAATAGAAACGGCTCCTGCTTTTGGGGTATTGGGTGGCTGTATAAGGAACCTAAGACCACACTTGAGGATGCTTCTCGCATAAGCTGCTGAACGGCCGAGTTTTGGGCTTAGGATTTAAGCATTTTTGGATTAGGGTTTAGGGATGTAGGCTTGTTTTTGTTCGACCTTTTTATGGTTTTAGGGATTTAGGGTTTAGAGCTTAGGAAATTAGGCTCGCGCAAAGCAGCAGACATGTCTGCAACCCCTGCATCACTCGTCCGAGTTGCTGCGTTTCCCATAGAGGAAGTCGAGCAGAGGGGCATACAGCGGCTGCAGCACTACACCTTGCCGGGAAATGCCCGTAACCACCCCAAACCCCCGCAAAGAAAAACCTAAACCTAAGCCAAGGTGAAACATGGAGAAAGAGAGGCATCCTTTTGCGCATACTGCGAGTCAGAAACCCACGGGCTGAATCTTGCCAGTCCTAGCTAACGAACGCCAATACCGAGCTCCCGAAGACTCCGAAGACTGAAAAAGCAATCTTTAGGTCTTCGTCTTGACATGGCAGGCATATAGGATTTAGGCTGTAAGGGCTTGAGGTTTCGGGTTTAAGGGGAACCTAGTCTAGAAGCGGTACCTACTGCACAGAGGCATGGTCGTTGGATGCTGTTCCAAGTTTCCCTAATACTAAATCCTAAATCCTGAACCAGCCAGAGTTGTCCCTGCTCGGATGCTCTTCTGAGATGGGCTCTTGGGATTCTTGTAGGAGTTGATGGAGCGGGTACTTAGTAACCCTAGAGACCCGGGACACTACACTTAAAGTAAAACCTCTGCCCTAAACCCCACAAGCGCTGCACTGAAGCAGACCACTGTTGAGGCGTTTGTGCGGCTTTTCGATACTCTTAGGAGCCGATGTCAAAAAACCCGACATATCCCTCCTAAACCCTAAACGGTGGTTGGATCCAGGCATCTCTCCTACTTCCCTGAACCCTGAACCCTATAAGCCCCAGCCACAGCAGACTTATTCTCACACACGAGACTCCCTGTATCGGCCGCAAAGCCCGGCTTCCGGTTTGGAGCCCGCACTAGCTATAGTTCCTTTGAAGGGTTGCTGCTGACGGGATCAGTATGGATACTATTATAACCAAGGGTAGCTGGAAGCCTGCTAGAGGGCTTGTTGGGGTTTGTACGGGCTGCGGCCTTAATGAATCGATTTGAGGTGATAGTATACTAGTGATCCTCGAGGAACCCTGAGGATGAATCCTGATAGCCACTCACGCTTCTGTATTCTAGGATCCCCAGTAATCTAAGAACAAAGATGCCTCCGTTTCTGGTATTGGGTGGTGTTGGAAGGAAGCTAAGACCAAAAAGGTGGAAAAAGGGCCCAGTGGGAGACCTGGTACTGGAGCTTAGGGAACTGATGGCTCGGATCTCGTAGGTTAGAACTTAAAGCTTAGTTGCTGAGGTCAGAAGCCCCAAAAAGTGTACACTTTCAGTATTACAGTGGGTAATCTTATCCCCAAAAGTGTAAAGTGTATCCACTCAGCTACTAAGAACGTGTTTAGGATTTTTAGGGCTTATTATTCTCAGCTGGGCTCCGAAAAAGGTATGCTTTGAGGTTAGGGCTCAAAGCTTAAAGGATCATGCGAGTTAGTAACTAGTGCTGTATGTGCGGTAGTAGTAACTTATAGTATAGTTCTAACTACTTATAACCACCCAATCCGGGCACTTTTAACCTCTGATCCTCCAAGAGGGGTTCGAAGCTTGCGAGAAGTTGAAGGTCTTCAGGCTTTGAGGTCGCAGGATGTACTGGGATGCCGGCTTTTGGTACGGTTTGGGTTGTTTGGACCTCGAAGGTAGGGTGTCGAGCCGAGTATTTCAAACCTTCGGGATCCTAAACTAAAACCCTAAACCCTATCCTAAACTTTGGAGTAAGGCTTCAGCCGAGGATCCCTTCGGCACCGCATTCTGGTTCCACGACTCCTCGCAACACGCAGGAAGGACTGATGTAGGGCTAGGGTTTCAGGGAACCCTAAACCCTAAACCCCAACACCCTAAGCCTTAAAGATTTAGGGCTCAGAGTTCAGAGTGTTGGAGTTGTGAGGTCAGAGTTCTTCTTGGTCGTGGCTTCGTCTTCGGGACCCTTCAAGACTTTGTCAGTTGCTTGGTAAGTGCTCGGCCTTTGGGCCTTGCTTGATGGATCCGTAACATCTTTTCGGCATCTGGCCTCTGAGTTAGAGCTGAGATGAACCTACCCCAGTACACGAGACTGCAGCCCCCTTTTCGGGAAGCGGCAGACGGCGAGAGAGTCAAGGACATAGAGACAGAGGGCGAGAGAGCGAGAGAGACACGTCGTGAATTTCATGACATCATGACCCTGACTGTTACGTCTCCGAATCCTTCAAGTGGTGGAGTCATTAAACTGATGCGAAGCGCACACGTCTCCGAAAAGACGAAGTCCGACGCAGCTCAGGCCAAGCAGCTTCCAGGTTGCATCCGAGTCCAACAATCAAAAACACAATTCACAAGCCTACTTGTCGGGCATCATGGTGAACTAAAGGCTAACTTTTTGGTTTTGTAGGGATAATATAGGGACTCTACTACCAAAAAAAGGGTAAAGGTTGCCTACTCTACTACTAGGGCAGCCTCACACCGAAAGTGTAAGCAACCATGAATCTTCAGGCACTGCGTGCCTTGTCCCAGGACTTGTCGTGAGACTCAGAGGCTTTCAGAACACTGTCCTGAACCGGTGGCGTCGGGGTGTGAGCCCGTTCCGGGGTTTATTTGTGTGTGAACCTAGTCTAGAGTTTGGGAGGCTGTTGGTTAAGGGATGTTGGGTTTCGGGTTGGGTGTGGGACGCTTAATTACTGCTGAGGCTTGCAACAGACTTGTCAAGGTCCGTAGGAAACGACAGGGGATCTACTTTCAATTATTCGGGGAAGGGGGTGGGATGTAGCCCCCGAAGCTTTGGTGAACCACACCGAAGAATTCTCAAGTTTCGGGCTCTTGGGTTTAGGGTTTGCGGCTTAGGGTTTAGAGTGTTTGGGGTTGAGGCTTCATAGTTTAGGGCTTGGAAGGACAGGGACGAAACTGATCCCGTCTAGTCGTGTCCCTATGCGCGATCCTGGGTCTCTCATGCATTCCGTGTAGAAGCCATCAAAGATCTCTTCAAGCAATCCTTCAACCAAGCCCAAAAGTCACCTGAAACGGAACCCTTGCAGGAGCCCTTGGGCAAATTGAACCCCATAGAACCCCTCCTAGAGTCCTGAGTGGAAGCCTACTTGGAGGATCTTGGGACTTAGTAAGTAAGGTCATAAGTACCTTGTTAATTGGGGTTATAAGTATAGTTACCCTAATTATAAACCTAGTTACTGAGTCCCATGATCCTTTAAGTAGGGGACCCTTCGCCACTAAGGTGTTGTTCCGGCCGGCCTCCAAGCTGCTGGCATCCACCTCCTGCTCTTTCACCGTGGAGTGAAGTTTAAAGGCTTGGTTTTGGGGGTAACTGTAGGGGCCTTGATAATTAGAATAGGGTTTTTGGTATATTATATAACATAATCATAATAAGTGCCGAAGTCACATTTCGGAGATAGCTTCAGAAGAATCAAGGCGCTAGCCTTGAGAGGGACTGAAGGTGTTGTCCCGGTCGGCAGCAGGCACACACACCGTTTGCTTGTGGAGGACGTTCAAGGCGGGTTGAAGGCTTCGGCATGACATCATGGGCCCCTTTGGAGGTAATTAATGCCGGCTTGTAAAGCTGTGTTAGTGTTGCCTGACGCTCGACCCCACCCGAAAAGCCTCAACTGTAAGCCCCGAAAAGTGGCTCAAACAATGGCTCAGCACCTCTAAACGGCTACTATTCAAGTTAATATTTTGCATACTTCCATGTTCCAGGTAATTTAGCCCTAAGCCCTAAGACAGCGCGCCTGAGGTCTTGGCCAAAGGAAAACGTGTTTGGAATTGGAACCGTGCCGTGGCTTCACCTGGGCGAGGAGCCAGTCGAGCCTCTTGGGCGTGGTTCCTAAAACGTAAACCCTAAACCCTAAAATCTAAACCCTAAACCGTGGATGCCCTGAGCGGTTATAAGGCCCTGCGAATTTCTGCTATGGTATGGTTTTCTGTGCTTCTGAGTCTATCGGCAGGGTTTCTGGGGTGGTTGAACAAAAGCTTGGGCCTATAGGCTTGAGGATCCAGGTTTGTAGCGAATGTGGAAATCTAAACTTGTGATGCCTTACTGCCGCTGTCGAGTTGTAACACAAGAGTGTCACCACTACATCGAATTTGGCGTTCGCACCGACACCCGTGACCCGTGATCGTTGGTTCAGAGGCTTGGACACTGAAGAGCCGTACTTTAATGCGGCTGGAATATACTAGAATAGGCAAGTTCCACGAACAAAACACGCGTTCACTGAAACAGCAGTGTAACATTCATTCCTACTGATGTGACTTCGATATGAGCTTGTACGTACGGAAAGCAGCCTGGATGATGCTGCAACCCGGAAGGCACGGCAACTAGTCAATACAGACATGCAGGCCCACGTGTTTCTGTACATGCGAGTGTACGCATCCGCACGCATACATCCAGTCATACACAGTCTTATTAAATCACCTGTTTTGACCTGATTCACATTAATGATCTCCTGCATGGTGCACACGTACATGCAAGCCCGCGATCCTCAGAGGGTGTCGGGCCTTTAGGGTCAAAGCAAGCAACGAATCTCCAAACAAGCCGCAATCACCACTGAACTCTCAACCCCACAGCAAAAAAACTTGCGACCAAGTGGCAACCATTGGCTCGGAGCTCTTTACCAGCATCTTAGACAGCTTCTCCAAGCCCGCTGCGTCTCCCTTTCGGCGGCTGTGCTAAAGACTCGGGTCTTTGGGTGTAGGGATTCAAGAGTTCAAGGTTTCCAGCTTCGTGAACAAAAGTTGTGCGCATTTGCTCTGAACCCTGAACCCTATAACATTAAAACGTCTGACCAAATCTCTATCAAACCCCATCATCACCCGGGCTACGCAGAATCCACCGCCCCTCCCCTCTCTGACTGGACCGGAACGCAATCGGTGTGGGAATCGGACGGATCCTGGATCCAACTTCATGCATAGCTGTTCAATTAAATACGAAAGAGTGTAGGGTTTCTTCTTCAGGTGTACACGGGCAGCAGCCTACAAAGGCTGCACACCTGAAATGTGTTGATTGAGAGCCCCTAGACACCCTTAACTTCTTTCTACATACAAACCCCTGTGGCACTGTGCACCCTAAACCCTAAACCCCAAAATTACCCACAGTAGTTCCTTTTTGGGAGAACCTTATAGGATTCTAATTACATATGAACCCCAACAAGGAACTGCTATGGGGCCTATGGGTAAAACCTTGGGATGCAGCTGAAGCCGTGCGGGGCCTTGCGAGCATGGCCCCGGAGTGGCAAGTGGCGCTCCCCTTTTAGAAGAGCCTCGGTTTCGGGCTTAGGGGTTTAGGGGTTTAGGGGTTGGGGGTTTATAGGGTAGGAGTCTGGAATAGACCCTCCAAGGGTTTAGGGTTTAGGGGTTTGGGGATTACGGTCCAGGGTTTAAGGTCTAGGGTTTATACAATTTAGGAGTCTGAAATTAACCCTCCAAGCCCTAAGCCGCCTAGCTCGAAAAGCCGAAGCTATACACCTAAATCCTGAAACCTCAAACCACCAAACCCTAACACTGATGGCAGGCCAAAAGCCTAATCCCTACTAAACCCCCATAGGCTAAAACCGATTTTGGCCTCCTATGAAACACCCTAAGCTGCAGTTTCTCTCAACTGCGCTCTAAACACTGAAGCTATACAGATAAATCCTGAAACCCCAAACCACCCTAAACCCTAAACCGTAACACCCTAAACCCTAAACCCCAACACCCTAAGCGGCATGTTCTCTCAACTGCGGCAGAAATTCCATCGTCCGCTCCACTTGCTCGAGCTTGTCGTCGAGCCAGACCAGCTCCTGCTTTTGGGGTGTTTAGGGTTTGGGGTTTAGGGGGGGCTCCTTTAAGGGTCCCTTTAAAGGGATCTATAGGGATTTTATAAGGGTATAGGGTTTAGGGTCTACTTGGAGGTTTAGGGGTAGTTATAAGTAGGGTTATAAGTCCCCATGAACCTCCAAGTAGGGTTTGGGGTTCAGGGTTGAACTAATCTGGGGCAACTTAATTTATGCTGAGGATATGTTAGGATCCTCTAACCCGAGACAAAAAAACCAACAAGTGCTAGAATTGTTTTGTTTGCGTCTAGGTAAGGGTCCACGTTCCGAATAGTCACGTACTCCATCAGTTTGTAACTTGCATAAACCCACCAGCCTAGCCCCAAGTACTCAATTATTCTGCTGTTTTGGAACCCTAGAGCTGGCGAGTTATTGGTGGAACGACAACGACCCTAGGCTACCGCCGTGCTTCGGTCTCTGGGCTGCAGGCGTGCGGATTTCAGGGTTGAGGCTTTGATATAGAAGTGCATAATATAGGGGCCTTAATAATTAGAATAGGGTTTGGGGGGCCCATTATATTGTATTTATAATAAGTAACCCCCGAAATAGTATTGGTAATTATTTCGGCCCCTATAGTATGTGGTATGGTTTTTTTCTTTGAACTCTGGGTTGCTTTTAGCAGCGTATGAGCCTTTAAGAGATTATGGGGTCTAGAGTTTGGGGCTTGAGGTTTTGGGCTGGGTTCCAAGGATGTAGATTGCCGAGTTCTATAAAGGCAAGGGAAATTGGCTCGGAGTGGGTTCTTCAGGCTTTCTGGGCAAACTCACTGACATCCTACACCCCAAAACTGCCTTGTATAGTCGAAAGAACCTGTATACCGTTATATACCCAAGCGGTGTACACCCTTACGCCCCTTTAACCCTAAACCGAAATTCTCCAGCCATGGAACCGTGATCTCATCCTTCGTACTCCGCATCTTGCACGGCGCGACGAACCAAATCGATACAAGGAGGACGGGATCACTGTGCAGATCCACCGTGGCATTCTCTGCGCTGGTTTAGGGTGTTAGGTTTGGAAGCATGCCGCCTCTCCCGGAAGGACTTTCGGCAGCGAGACACTCGTGATCCCGTGCAGTTCACGAAGTATTGCCATTGCAGTATTCTTCTCCAGATTCTTGAACTCCATGCTTGCCTCCGCGACCAGAACCGTTTCTCCACCCTGCTCCAGCCCACTCCATCCTCAGGAGTGATCTAGCCCAAATGGCCTAAGTAGGAGTAAATTAAATCTGTAGCTACTCAGGCTTCTAGATTCTAGAGTTCTAGAGTAGGATTCCCGAACATTCAGGTGCTTCTTAGCATGCCACGCGCCGGCTCCAAGCGCACATTAAACCCCAAACCGAACACCACGATAACTCTAACTGACTGCGAGATCTAAACAGAATAGTCCCTTACTTTTCAGAAACCCCTTAAACCTGCTACCGTATTATTTACTCCAGACTCCTGTTCTGACTCCTGAGGCCCCGAAATCAGATGGAGCCCAGCTCCTGCCGCTTCTCCTTGTAGGAGAGGCTGATGCGCTTATTCATCACCTCCACACGCAATGAAACGGTGTTGGGTTTGGGGGTAGTGCAACAACGGAAAACACTGACCTGAGGGCCTTGCAACCCTATTTAAACAGTTCCTGTGCAATCGAGCGGTTTTGGGGCTGCGTGCATTCAACCTGTAGTTTCGATTGTAGTTTTTTGGTTTAGCATTTTTCCGGTTATAATTAGGATCCTACAATATAGATTTTGGCTTAACCAAGAAAAGGAACTACAAATGGAGACTATAGATAGGAAGGTTCCCTAACCCTTAATTCCCTAAACTTCTCAAGCCCTGAACCCCTAAACCCCTACACCCTAAACCCTAAACCCTTCAAACCCTAAACCCCTAAACCCTAAGCCCTAAACCCTAAAGGTTGTGGCGGCTTGAAAATCCAGGGACATTTTTGGCGCTGAGACTTCGGAGCGCTTCGGGTCGCAAACTGGAGGGTCCACGTCAAACACCACGCAGCAAAGATGATCTAGGGGGGCCTTAATATTAGAATAGGGTTTTGGAGCCCATTATACCCGAATTTTAACAAGGAACACCCAAAATAGCGTAGGTAATTGTTACGGCCCCTATAATAATCGAATTCAGAACCATGTGCTGACAGGTCACACAACGCCAGTCCTTGACCGAGTTGCCTGCACGGTATGGTGTGAACCCAAAACCCCAAAGATTGCCCACAGCCCTAAAGCCCCTGAAGACAAGGGCATTGGCCATCCGGCAACAACAATAAGGAGAACATATGAATTCCTCAACGTTTTGCACGACTTATGTCTTTTCATACCTCAGGAAGATGTTGCCCAAAGAGTCCAGATATGAGTATAGCAAAGACTACTAAGTAGCTACTAGATTTCTACTTGGACCCTTTGGGTTGTGGGATACACTTACCCTAAGGGTCCATGTACCCAAATAGTACCCCAAAGTACCTATATAGGAACTCCTTAAAGTATACACTATTTGGGTACATGGACCCTTAAAACTAAATACAAGGGTAGTTGTCAAAATTAGGGTCCCGTTTTTGGTACCCTAATTATTAGGTGCCGTATTATCAGAGGACCCAAAAAGGGACCATAATTTTGACAACCACCCACAAGGCGGACAACTGTGCAAAGGAGGCTGAAGGATGACATCCATGCGACGAAAAGTTGAGCACCGCGTGTACAACGCAAGACGACCAGTACCAAGTAGAAACCACTGGGCCAGTAGATGCATGTATGTGTATACATATATATATATATATATATACATATACATAAAAATGTCTCTCTGTGTGTGTATGTGTAAGTAAATACAAATACACGCACACATTATTTGTTAGCTTCTGTATATATGTATTTATATCCTAGGCATGTCCATATATACATTACATTATATGACTCATGATGCACTCATGATGCTAGTCTCCCTGTCGAGGTGAAAGCTTTAGTATCAACTTTGACCAAAACCGCGAAGCCTGAACCCTAATGTAGGAGCTTTCATGATTAGAAGAGAGGTTTAGAGGGTATGCGTTCAAGGGCCGTAAGTAGTAAACATGGCTCTCCCGTCGATAGGACCCCGCCACAGTTCACACCCTTCGTCGGGGTAACGCGTTGCAATAATCGTGCAAGGACCGTCCACCCCCGCCCCCCACGAAAACATGGTAATGCTGTAGTAAACCACCCTAAACCCTGAAGCGTAATTAACTCTGCACCCAAGACCCAAAGTCCATGGCATGGAACAACACCCCTGTACCAAAAGCGGTTCGGTGGTCAAGACGCCACTCTTCCCGCCGGCCAGGAGGTCTCTGCAGTAGCGCAGCAGCTCCTTCTAACCGCAAGGTCCACACTTATGGCTTTCGGGTGCTATGGGCCTCGGACTCACATCGCCCCTCCAAAAACAACAACACTTCGCGGCAATGCCTTACGGTCCTCCGTGACCCTAACCCCCGGGTGGCTTAGAGATGTCATTCCTTGGCGCGTGCATACATGTGTGTATATATATATACATATATATATATATATATATATATATGTTGATTGCTTGATTGAGTGCTTCAGATGTTAGCTTTCGAAGGCCCTGAAGGCTTGGGTTATGTACCCGCACTGTTTCGAGATAAGGGCATGAGGTCCGAAGTGCTTTGCTTTGGGGGCTCTAAAGCCTAATCCCTAAACCCCTTAACCCTAAACCCCTTAACCCTAAACCCCTAAACCCCTGAGCCCTAAACCCGGCGAACCACCTCGCTCGGCTCACAGCAGACGGTGAAGCCGGGTGCAGACGCAACACCAGCCAGAAGATCGCCTCAGCTTTCGATCTCGTAGCTTTGGGGCTTATAGGGCTTATAAATGGTTTAGGATTTAGGGGTTTGGGGTTTAGGAGCTTAGATGGGTTAAACAAGCTTCGGGTCACGAGATTGGGGTTTATAGGGCCGAGGGTTTAGGGTTTGAGGGTTTATAGTCTCGGGAGTCTTTGTTATTTGCGCCCTGTAATGCAGGGACCTACATAGGCTCAGAGGCCAGGGTAAAGGGGAGCATTGGAATATCTCCTCAGGCTCCTGTGGTAAGAGGGGGCTTCTAGTACCAGCTTATGGGTTCAGGGTTTCGGGATGTCGAATCGGGGAAGAAGATGCCGACTTTAGAGCAAAGGGCCAGTGCTATCCCAGCATCTAGACTCTTAGGATTCTTCAGCTCGGGTCTGCAAATGGGAGTTTCCGAAAATAGGGCGCCCTAAGATAGTACCCTAAATAGTAGGATCCTTATTATAAGGACGCCAAATTCAGGTACCTAAATAGTAGGATCCTTATTATCAGGACCCCATATTAAGGTACCTAAATAGTAGGATCCTTATTATAAGGACCCCAAATTACGGTACCTAAATAGTAGGATCCTTATTACAAGGACCCAAGTTAAGGTACCCCTCATCTTCGGAAACTCCCAAATCCTCCTGGTGTCGAAGGCTGATTAGTAACCACGACAGCTGCAAGCCCCACGAACACTATATCTTAGAAGGGGCCCCCACCCTGTAATAGTGGATAGTAGGAATACAATAGGGTCCTAATATAATCCTCATAGTCGCTATTACAGGGTGGGGGCAGCTTCTAAACTATATCCGTAAACCAACAGAACCTTGGACCTCAAGCCTGACCCCAAACCGAACCTCTAACCCCCAAAAAGAACGGTAGAACGCTAGAGCCTGCACCCTCAACCTTGCAATTTGTAAGTTGTGTTTATAAGACTTAAGGACCTAAAGACCTAGTAATCCTAAACCCAAAACCGTCAAGTTGCGCTCGACGCGTTGCAGAAGTGTCGCGAAAGACGGCTTAGGGAGGCCTCGAAAGGTTTGAAGGGTTTTGCAATGATGTCATAGGGCTTAAGGGGTTTAGAGGTTAGGGATGACTATAGTCAAGGGTTACGCTAGCCATGCTCACTCAAGCTTCGTGCTTCTACTATGTTTGGGTGCTTGCTCGGCCTCTTTTTTCTCCCCGGTCGTCGCCCCTGTTGTCGTCTTGCTTACTATGCCAGCGCCCCACTTGATGGTTCGTCTTGCAGGATCACCCGCTAGTACTAAAGTTTCAGTCTTTTTTGCGCCAACTTTCACAGACGAATCATTGATCCTAAAAGCCTTCTCTTGGAAGGCTCCTCCATTGTAAATAAAACTGGGTTGTAGCCTGCCTCCAAAGTACATCTGGTAACCAGTAGATATGCTGATCTGGGACATTTTCACACCGAGCCATCCACTCCTCCGCCCAGCCGGCGAAGCTTGTCGGCTCACATGGTCGGTTGGGGAGCAAAGTGTTGCCAAGAGAGGTTAGAAGGCAATTGGGATGCTTTTGTTCGTTGGGCCACTCGGCCGGAGTGCTTTAGCCCGAATACATGCTCCCTCAGACTGCTACGTGCTCGCTGCTGCTATACGTGCTGGTTCGCTGCTACACGTGCTGGCTCACTGCTCAGCGTGCTCGCTCGTGCGTACGTGCTCGCTGGATAATTTTTGTTTCGCGCATGTGCCGCCACGTGGGCGAACACAAAACTTGAGCGAGCAACCATTTTTGTTAAACCGAAGCAATGGCTGTTAAATGGTGAAAACCCAAGGAATGAGCGTGCTCGCTCGAAATCCAGCCCTCTACTGGAATACGTGCTCGCTCAGATTTTACAGTCGCCGTTGTCGCCGCACCGGAACAAAGCACACTTGTTAGGAGCACCGCAGCCACGAGCGAGCACTGAGGTTGTCATGGCCGCCGTACAGTGGCTCCATATACATTGTATGCACTTCTGCAACCGCTCGGTTGCACGCATTCTTCTCTTTGCCTGTCCAACGTGCTTGCTCAGACCGGAACGTGCTCGCTCAGACTGCTTCGTGATCGCTACTGAGGTTACCCGAAGGAACGGAACGAGATGAGTTGAACAAGCGATTTCTGAAAAGGTTCAATAGTTCAATATGTGGATGGCTGCTTCCGGAAGAATCAGCCTCGGCGGACTCTGGATGTCACCAGATGTACTTTGGAGGCAGGCTACAACCCATTTTTTTCCATGGAGGAGCCTTCCAAGAGAAGGCCTTTAGGATCAATGATTCGTCTGTGATAGTTGGCGCAAAAAAGACTGAAACTTTAGTACTAGCGGGTGATCCTGCAAGACGAACCATCAAGTGGGGCGCTGGCATAGTAAGCAAGACGACAACAGGGGCGACGACCGGGGAGAAAAAAGAGGCCGAGCAAGCACCCAAACATAGTAGAAGCACGAAGCTTGAGTGAGCATGGCTAGTGTAATCCTTGATATAGGCTTGGAGCATATGGCCTGGGGGGTTTAAGGCTTCCCGTTTAAGGGCTGGCTTATCGACTTATTGTCTTGGAAAATACAATAAACAACCGATGCCAACTTTCGGGTCTAACCGGTCTACTCATTTTGGATCATATTTTTGGATTATTAGGTTTACAGAGTGTAGAAACCCTACATCTTCAGGGTTCTTGAGTATGACTTCCGTATACAGCTCATCAAAAGTAGGCTTCGTGGCTTGGGGCTAGCGGTCAGCATTGGCGGGTTCTTCCATCCCCCCCCCCCCCCCCCCCCCACCTTCCCGTCGTACCTGGCTCGGTATTTTGGGGATTAGGATGGCTTAGCTTGCCAGCGGTTACAGGCTAGCGATGGATCTCCAAGCCGCCAAGACTAACCTAAACAGCCTGCGCTAGACAAATACGCCCTGCCCACTACCTTAGAAAATTTGAGAGAGGCATGAAGCCAGCTAAGACTGCCAGCATCCATCACACCCTGTAATTACACCCTTTGGTTGAGGGTTTACCCTCGTCTTCGCGATCTTCGTCCAAGATACCTGGACTCGATGTTCGCTCCACTCTGGACATGACATGGGAGTTTCCGAAAATTGGGGGGGGGGTATCTTATTTTGGGGCTCTTATAATAAGGATCCTACTTTTTAGCTTACTATATTCGGGTCCCCTATTTTCGGAAACTCCCACATGACAATGCTACACACTCCGTGTTGTTGTACGTTCCACCGGAACACCCTATAATACAAAACCGTTGCAGAATAGGCCAAACTACTAACACACTAAGAACGTCACATGCCGGTGTTGCAGTGTTGCAAGTGCTGACATAAACTCTGTCAGACTCGATCACGAAGCCTTGCAGCCTCAACATCGCATCGCACATGCTGTAAATCTAAACTCTTGAACCCTTTAAAACAACGAAGCGGACGAGCCTCAGGCCCTATATGATGTAATGCAATGAACCCCAAACCTATAAGCCTATAAGCTCCAACATCGCGAAACCCCTAAGCCTTGAGGGGCATGGACCCTGGGCCCGCGGCCTGGGTCCGAATGGCCACCGGCAGTGGCCATGATTGGTCGGAAGCGCCCGACATCCACAGAGTTTCGAAGCAACGCTTGGAAGTTGCAGCTTGGTGTTCTTGGGTTTTTTGGCTGTTTTTCGAAGTTAAGGCGGTCTTAAGCTCCGTTTAGAATGAGGTTTTGGGTGTTGGGGTACACTAGACGATAATTTACAAGGAATCTGACAAGGGAACAGTGCTACTAACGGAACTATTCCGACCCCGACGTGAGGGGCTTAGGGTTTTCTTGGTCTGGGCCTCAGGGCACAGGAGTTTGTTGCAGCAGCTCCATGTTGCTAGGCCTCAGATTCAGGCGCTGTCCTTTTGACGGGCCTTCTACCAACATGGTCGGCTGTCGCATTCGCCGGCGAGTCGCACTTCACATAGGTCTGTGCCGATACCTGATCCTAACTCAGGGTGGCTGTTGCTTCTGTGGCTGGGGAGAGGTGTAGCTATGAGTTGAGGCTGAAGCGGCTTTACGGCGGCAGATCTGAAAAATAAATGCAAAAAACATGGGCTAAGGGATGCGAAGCGCACGCAAGGATCGGGGGGGTCGTGGCTCAAGACAGCACCCTGGAATTTGCGCAAACTCAGCAGGGCATGAGGAAAGGAAGCGTCTTGAGAAACATATCTAGTACATGCAGGTGTGTGTGTGTGTGTGCGTGTGTACGTAGGTAAAAACACATGCATGCATATACGGACAGGGGCCACACGTCGGGCATGACCGAAACACGGAAGGGACAACAAAAAGGCGCAAACGCCCACAAAGACCAATCCTGAACCCAAGCATTTGGCGGATTTTGGCTGCTCTCCCCTACGCTCTGAAAAATCATTGCACAAAAAAACCTTATAGAGACCCCCCCGAATAAGCCGCACACTCGGAAGTTCAGAGCCCACTGCACCTGGAAGGCTAGCCACTTCTTCTCGAGCATCGAGAGAAAGGGGCGAGTATGGAGTCGGTCCTTGAGGTTGCGCCTTCGGCAAAGGGTACGACGGGTACGATTGAAGGTTCAGGGGTAGTTATAAGTGGGGCTATAAGTCCCCGAATTAGGGTTATAAGTATAGTTACCCTAGATATAACCCTACTTCGGCAGAGGCTACAGACCCTAAGGCTCCATGTAGTCATATGGTACACACTTAGGCCTTAAAGTACCTACATAGGAACCCCTTTAAGGCCTGAGTATATATATATATATATATATATACTATATGGCTACATGGAGCCTTGGGGAGAGTTCAGGAGGTGGCGCCATCGGACAAGGGTCCTACGGTGCTCCGGCTTGGGCTTTAGGGTTTTGGGTGCCTGTATTTAGGGATTAGGCTTTAGGCTATGAACTATATTAAAAGCCGAGATTCGATCTTAGGATGAATGGCCGGGTAGAAACGACTAGGCGCTTATACTCCAGTTTTTGGTGAACTCCACGAAACAACATTGTGCCCCAAACTCCGATCCTTAACCCCTAAACCCCAAACCCTCGACCCTCGAAACCTTGTAGCGTAGGTGCCCGAGTAGTAGAATAGGGTTTCGTACTTTCCAGTAAACTGCAGGGATCCTTGGGAAGACCATTAGCAATTAATGATTCAAACTTTATGGAGGTTTCCGAAAATGGGGGACCCTAATACAGTACCCTAAATAGCAGGATCCTTATTATGAGGACCCCGAAATATGGCACCCCTAACTTTCGGAAACTCCCCTATAGCAAACCCTAAACCCATGCAGCCCACTCATCTCCCAGACTCTCTGAGGTGCTGACAGAAAGTGCTGCCGAACCAGAATCGATGACATGGTCGAACTTACCATGGCCTCATGGAATCTTCGGGGTCCATTTCAGGTGTAGGGGCCTGTTCTTCCTTAGTGGTCTGGGTTTGGGCTTCATAGGCCTTAAAGTTTTGGGGGTTTCATAAGGGATTGTAGGCCTGAGACTTATGGCTGCGGGCTTCAGGCTCAGACTTTAGGGTGTAAGTTATAGACTCGATGGTGTTAGGGTTTAGGGCTTATGTGGCTAGTTGTCAAAATTAGGGCCCCTTTTTTGGGGTACCCTAAACATTAGGTGCCGTATTATATTAGGGACCCCAAAAAGGGACCATAATTTTGACAACCACCCATATGGCTTAGGGCTTCAAGGTTGGGGTCCTGGGTTGAAAGGCGTAGGGTGTAGGTAGGGGTTGGGGTTGGAGTTTTATTGGCGGAACAGCCCCAAGGTAACCTTGATTTGACACCTCAGAGACGAAACCCTAGATCCTGGAACCGCGAACCTTGAATTGCACACACTAAACCCGGACCGCAGACCCTGGAGCCTTTTACCCTGGAGCCCTAAACCCTCAACCCAGAACCCTATACCCTACACCGTGGAACCGGCACGCTGAACCCTCAACCCAACTACCCTAATTAATTACTTCGAAACATGTTTCATGAACCAGCTCCTACAGCAGTTATAATAAAGCCCATAAGACCTGCAAAACATTCATTCTAATAAACCCTAAGGCCATACAAACCTCAAACACGCTCTAGCAAGCCCGAAGACCTAAAACCCTCACCAATGACCCTCACAGGGCCCTCATAACACTTGATACTGCAAGAGCAAGAAACCTGAACCCTGGTTTAAAAGCCTCCGTAGAACCCACATAAAACTGTTCTGAGAAGCCCTGAACCATAAATACCCCTAAACCCAAAACCCGCCTGGTATGGGAAGACATTTGGATGCAACCAGGAACTCCGCAAGGCATCTTTGACCTAACACAGACACAGCTTTAAGGCTCACTTTAACCTACCAAAATACCTGGATTTTTCTGGGAAATATAGATTTTAGAGCGACCCTGCAAAAAAACAGTTTTGGTGGGTTAAGGTGGGGGATGAAGGACGGGGAAAAGGGCTTCCGGGGTTTAGGGGGTTTCAGGGTTTGGATTTCAAGGCTTCGGGTTGCAGGTTTAGGGGCATAAGGGGACGTGTTTGGGAACGGTTTGGGATGAAGGTGTGGGGTTGTGGGCATGTGGGTTGAGGGTTGCATTTCGGGGATTCTCAGGTTTTGAGGAACCAAATCGCAAGCACATCCCTCAACACAAGAACACCCACACATACAATATAGGGGCCTGCATTTGGCCCGAATCATTCGACTTTGGTTTTGCAGGCTCCTAGTCGATTTTTATTGTCCTGAGGAACCCGATAATTACAAGGAATACTAGTGGTGTATGTGTATTCTGACCCCTACACCCTTAAAATCATCAACACTACCCTCAACCACTGAAGCCCCACGAACAGCCCACTCATCGGGGCCTGGAGGATTCTATGCTGAACCTCTTTGAGCTCCGGCTGGCCATCCCTGACAGCAGCTTACGGCTTAGGGTTTAGGGCTTCCAGTTGTGACAATACCGTGCTCACGATAACAGGGTTTGCAACGACAGTGTTCTTGTCAACATGACTGTGTATATGCACGTATGTACGAGTGTATGTAGCCCAGACCCCTTGGGGTCAGTCGTGCCACCCATGACCAAAGTGGCACAACGTTGGAGGGAATTAGTAGATCAGACCCTTGTGCTCTCCATGCTCCGCCAAACCCTGACATGCGAACTCCTCCAAGAGCTCCACAACCGGATCAAAGGATTTGCCACATCGCCAATCAGGAGCCACGATGCTCTGCAGATGAACTGGGTGGACTCGCAGGGTGCATGAAATTTCATGCGATGGGACCCAGAATCTCAGAAAAGGAAGTGCTGGTGCACCAAACGGAGGGCAGATCAGTGGAGTCACTGCTACAGGATTTGGAGACCATAGAGTCGCTGATCAGCCGGACCTCGACCAGGGACTTTGGAAGTGTCAGGCCCTTTACGCCAGAGCTATACGACGAGCTGGGTACAGTTTACTGTGGAAACTTTTGAACTCCCTCATCAACAGTGTTGTGCTTCATTGAATTGCAGCACGACTCCGTCGGGACAGGCCGGTCACCACGGGATTGGCCCAATCTCTTCAGCAATTCCTGTGGGAATGTCCGAGTCTCAGCCTTGTCTTCTCTTTGGTCTTGATCTTTCTGCACTTCGGCTTGCCAATCCAACATGCAAGACATGCTACACGAACAGTGCAATGCTTGCCCTGCTTTATGTCGTGCAGCGACATTCGCCATCCAACGAGGATGTCCTGGGGCAGCTCCGCCTTAACTTCATGGCACTCCGTCAGCAGCTTGATGCTTTTGATCTTAGTCGGTTCATGCCCTGGATACTGCTGATAAGTCTGTGGACCCATCCTTTTCGCCAGCACGATGTGGCGGAATTTGTGCAACATCTGACGCCTGGGCTCAGATCACCTGCGTTTCCAGGACAGTGGCAGGCTCGGCGTTTTGAGGCCGGGCAGCATCGTACGGAGTTGAATCTGGCGCAGCTTGCTGTCCCATTCCGCTTGTTTTGCAGGGGGCTGCATCACTGCAGCAATGCATTGCTCGCATTACGCGTTTGAAGTCACGGTAATCATCCCACACCATGGGGCGCTTGATGATTCGGGGCATTACCGCTGCTTCTGGAAGAAACAGGATTAAATCTGGATTGCTGATGATGGAATTTCCGCCGAAGTGTGCAAGCCTGCAGATTTGGAGGTCCTGCCCTGCCACTCGTATCTGTTATTTGCTCTCGCATGTCAGCAGCTGAGCTGCCAAGGTCACTCTGAGAATGGATGTATAATGAGCAATGAGTGCATTGAGGGCCATTGTACCCTCATCCTGCAGCTACTGACCCGCCAGGCGAACCTGTTCTCGGTGCGTCCGGCAGATGTATGTACGTACGTATGTGTATGTGTATGTGTATAATAAGTGTAAGGATATGTATATTTGTATGTGTGTATATGTGTGCATGTATATATGTGTGTATATGTATATATGTATATAGGTAGGTAGGTAGGTAGGTAGGTAGGTATGCACATAGGTAGGCACGTAGGCACGTATGTATGTGTGTGTGTGTGTGTGTGTGTGTTTGACACTACCACGCCACTGTAATGCCTGCTATTGCCAAGAGTTAGGGTTCAGGGTTTGCTTCCCAATGCTATGTTTTCAGTGTCGGCAGCCGCAGAACCAATGCGCATTTGTCGATGTGGAAGTTCCTAAATGCTCTGCCTTGGCCCGACCACTGCCATTGAGGACACAGGGCTGGTGAGAAACGGATACAATCGAAAGATTCGAGAGGCGTGGTCTGCATCCTCCCTCAACTGGAGGGAGATTGACGAAACTCATAATTATCGGGGCTTCCACAGGCATGTGGGAGTTTGTTGGATGATAGTATAGGTGTTTAGCACTCCTCCGGATGCTCATATGTGTGTGTTTTTGGCTATCAGCGAACATCAGCAGGCAAACTCACTTATTCAGCGCAGCTTACCAAGATACACTGCGTCACTGCGTCTATGTTTAAAAGAAAATCCTGTGGCATGAAGAGACATGAGAGGAGCTCCAAAAGATGCAGAACGATGTAAGCACCACGGCATAGTACGTGAAAACTCATACGTTGGAATGGAAGAAAAGCAAAAACAAACACACACACACACACACGCACACACTCACGCGCGCGCTCACTCGGTCGACTATTACAGCCACTACCATGGGACAAAGAGATGCTTTCAGCCTTAAGCGCGAAACCGTATCCGCCCTGGTACCGGCCGTGGTTCAGCTAGCCTATGGTTCAGCTAGCTTAAACTCTAGCACCCGACACCATGAAACCTGCCCTAAACGGCAGAGTCTCTAAAAAGGACCCACTGAGCCATTTATTTTGAGTGGGACTCATTCTCGGCTTGGGGCGGTCACGAATCCAAGCCTTGACTTGCTTCGGCTGAAGAGTTTAAGCCCTAAACCCGTGAGGTTCCGGGCCTGTGAATAAAGAGCTTGACGACAACATCTCCCTCACTCTCGTGGACGCAGCGCATGACCTTGAACCTCAGGGAGATGTCTACAGTTCCACGCCTGACGCCTCAAACCCGAACCCTGAACTTGAAGCCACCACCAGCGACAGCAAATCCTGAGCTTTAGGGCTTATAAGGGCTCAGGGTTTAGGGCTTTATGGCTTGGGCTCTAGGACTCTAGGGCTTCTCCTGCCAAACCTCCACTGGGAAGTCAGAAGCCTCGAGCCTGAAACAGAGAGCAGAAACCTAAACCCCAAGCTCTCGTTACTTTACCCAAAGGCCCCAAAGTAGTTCCTTTTTGGGGTTCGTATATAGAACCCTATAAGGTAATCCCAAAAAGGAACTACTTTGGGGCCTCTGGGTAAGCTAAATCCACTGGGTTTAGATGCTTCAGCACACAACCACCTTTGACATACTGATTACGCGGAATAGGATGGTGTGGAATGGTTGCACCGGGGGCCTTGAATAGAAACCCTAAACTTGGCCGTAAACCCTAAACCCCTAAACCCCTAATTAAAGCCCAAACCACTAAACCGCTAAACCCTAAACCCCTAAATCTTAAACCCCCTGAACCCCTAAAGCCTAAACCCTTGCAGGCAGCTGCGAGGTAGCACACACAGCCGAAGGTATCCCCTCAAGCGACACCGGCTGTGGCTTGCTTTTGGGTTTAGGGGTTTTGGGGTTCGGCGTTAGGGTTTAGCGAGAGGGGTTTAGGGTTTAGGGGTTTAGGGTTTTAGGGGTTTAGGGTTTAGGGTCGGGTTTAGGGTTTTGGGCTTAAGATGCCTGAACCCATGTCCGAAAAGGACCTTCTTCGCAGGGCTCAGGCTCTTCAGTTGATGGAGGGAGAAAAAAGTTTAGGCAGTTTAAGGGTTTGGGGATAACGAAAAGACTCGGGCTTGGGCGAGGTGGGCATTCCTGGAACCCTCAGCTTCAACTGAAGCTTTCTGCATGCACGTGAGTCGCCACCACTGAACTCGACTGATTCATTGGTTCATTCATTCATTCATTCATTCATTCATTTCATTTCTTTCATTCATTCATTCATTCATTCATGCCTAATACACTAAGAACTACACCCTGAAATCGCCCATTCCTCTTTAACATAAACCCTACACCCTGGTTCAGTCATCCATCAATCCCTCCGCTCAGGCATTAGATCTCGGCTTCCCTGCAGCTTGTAGCTGCCAAGGACATCCTGGTATGCCAAGCCCTGGTACCTGGGGCAAGCAGACCCTAAGATGATCCCAGTTATCTACAGACATATGATATATCACATTATATTATACACATGCATGCATGTTTAAGCAGGTCGACAGACGGATAGATAAACAGACAGATAGATAGGTTTATCGATAGACCTTCACTCGGGTGGGCTACGACCAGGTTTGTAAAGAGTTTGAGGAGCAATAACCCAGTGCATGGGCTCGCGTGGAGATGTAACGTCTACAGTCTACGATTTTCGGTAGAGGAACCTTCGACCGAAGGTGGGCTTCAGGCATCATAGGTCCTTGCGAAGTCGGAATTTTCTGAATGCTCAGGTGACACATAAACCATAAGCCCCTAAACCCTTGTAAACCCTAAGTTCTTAACCCTCAAACCCTTAAACCTTAAACTCCAAAGCCATCCAAAGCCTTCAACCAAAAGTCATTCAAGAATTCAAGTGCCTCGACCCGGACATGGAAGTACCATGTGCTACTTCGTTGCCGACCCGCGTTCTCCACGTACGCTGACCAACCCCGCTAGGGTTCCTCCCTATGGTAGTTCCTTTTGGGGATTACCCTATAGGATTCCATAAATGAACCCCCAAAAGGAACTTCTTTGGGGTCTTTGGGTAGGGGGAAAATCAGACAACGACTGTTCGAAACCTTGAAACAATTCGTTCTCACTCTTGGGACAACAGAGCCACTTGCATGTACGTCATGTACGCCATGTACGCAGAGGAAAACCTGCTGCAGGCAACCCTCCACAGATACAACGCTCCTCAAACTGGCACCAACACTTATTGAATCGAAGAACTAGCTAATGGAAAACTTACCACGGAAGGTAGGCCAGGGTGTGCTGGCTAAAGTTTAGGGGCCGTGTGTTGATTCGGAATGCGCTGGCAGGGGCATTCCTGGCTAGTGCTCACAAGCCCGAATATAAGGCCCCGATGCAAAGCGCAGAATAGGGGTACATGACAAACCAGATGCAAGTGTTTTCACAATACTTACTACCTTCAGCCAAGTGCCCTGCTTAATCCTCTGTCTGGCACGGGTTTGAATTCCTTTTTTCCTCACGAGAGCCAAACTCCAGTTGATAGGCGCCACTTCGGCGTGGTACGTGGAATCCCGATGGCGCCGGCCACTATAGGGTCAGTTCTAGTGGAAGTTTAGAGTCAACCCCCGCCCACCCCCATGCCATACGTTGAGGCTACTGGAACCAGTTCGTAAAGTCTAAATGCATGGAACTTCAAACTTTTAGACTTTTAGATTGTTAGAGCTGCGTGTAACCATCGCATCAGGAAGGAAAGCACCTCAGGCCCAGAGAAACTGTACTGATACTTCCCCAACGTGGAATCCCCGCGCGCCGAAAACATCGTGTAGTTAGAATGAGCTTGCTTCTACATCGTACCATTTCTTCGGATGATCAAGAGGTGCGGTTTCGCATTATTCAAACCCCCGGACGAAGTTTCTTGAGTGCGCGACTTGAGCCCTTGAACCCCATCAGCCTGGGGGGGCAATGCAACTTAAATGGAGCCTCTCGAACGCTAAACCCCAAACTCTAAACCCTAAAAGGTGCCTTTGGGATGTCGGAATTTAGGAATTGGGACATGAGGATCGTGTACTCCAAACCCCAAAAGCCGCAACACTAGTGCAAAAGGTCCTTGACCCAAACGCACCGCAACCTAGAAAAAACAGGGGTAATGTCGTAGTTGTAGGAATTCTACGACCCCCCAAAACATGTAGGCCACAAGTACCAAGTATGTCTCTCTTAAGAGTTCCAAACCTGACTCCGGATTCGATCCATGCAGACACATTGTTGCTCCAGAGTGCCGGCTGGGCATTTGGAGAAGACTCTAGATCCAGCATTAGTCGGCTCCTGCCCAATGCGCTGCGGGCTGCAACAGTGGTACGATACGACAACCTGACCCACCCCCTCCCCCCCCCCCGAACACCGAACAGGAAAATCTCAGAGACAAAACCTTCAACCTTGACGGCAGGCCTGCCCCCTCCACCCTCCAGGCTCAAACCCCAGAGCCCTAGACCCTAAATCCTGCGAGACTATAACACAAACCGGCTTACAAGCTACATGAACCCCTTTCCTCAAAGCTTCGAGCCCACAATGAGATCCCCACAAACCAAGGGTTCTACAAGGGTAGTCGTCAAAATCAGGGTCCCTGTTTCGGTACCCTAAATATTAGGTGTGGTACTATATTAGGGACCCAAAAGGGACCCTAATTTTGACAACCACCCACATGGCTTTTACGGCTGCTCTACAGTAGAGGCTTGAAGAGGGTGCTTGCAGAGGTTCATACAGGCTTCCTTTCGAGGGATCAACTGGTCTTTGGCTGTCCAAGCTCTTTTATGCATAGGGTATACGACCACAAATCGATATCACTGGCTCTTCAGGCTCGTAGTGCATGGTAGTCCTTCGGCTTTCCTTGTTGGATGCTTCTGCTATTTAGGGTTTAGGGTCGGAAGTTGGTGGGTGTATGTCAGGCTTACATCTGGCAAAGTCGCGAACTTCCCGGCACTCTGTCTTCCGGAGCTTCTCAGATGAGGTCGGCCACGTTCATGGGCATCTCATCAATCTGCGTGGAGTAGAACCTGAGGCTTGGGGACTTGGGAGTTTACAGTTTATATGGCCCTTCAACCTGCGAGGGTGGTGGATTTCCCGGGTTTGGGGGCTGCTCCGGACTCTAGCATCTCGAGCGGCGCGGAACGAGGTGCCAGGGCCCGTAAGTGCAGGGAGTTTGCAGAGTTGAAGCTTACGCAGGATTCAGGCGTCTTGGCTCGCTGTGCTCATGTTCCACTACACTGCAAAGAGACTGCACAACGGAAGCCGATTCTCACCTACTGCAGGTAGCCAAAACAACCTCCATTGTCAGGCTTCTTAAATAGATAGAGACTCTTTAGACATATCATCTGTCCATGAAAGCAAGTATATTTGGGCATTTACAGGGCATTAGCTTTGATGACCCTATAACCGATATCAGTAGCGAGGGACAGCGGGGCGGAAACATCACTGCTTCGTTCACGACCACTACGACGACGTAGGATGTTGAGGCTGTAGCTTTCAGGTTCTAGGGTAGGTTTTGGTGTTGGGGCTGACGCCGTGCACCTAAACCCCTTAGCTCCTTAACCTATACATGTCGGGGTGTTCAACTGCAGGTGCAGTTCTGAGTAACAAGACAAAGGCTCGAATGCAGCTTTTGAACAGCCGAGATGCTGCTCAATATCGCGCAGGATTCGGATGTCATCGTTCTTGACCTGCGATTAGGATTTGGGGTTCGGGATTCGGATTTAGAGTGGGTTCACGTTTCAGGCTGCGTGCAAGGTTCACTGTCAGTGAAAGATGTAATTAGGCAAAACTGAACAGTAAGTTCTTAGTTCCAAGAAAACTATACTTATGACATGCCTCCCCCCCAAAAAAATGTCAAGACCCATTCCAACTTTCAGGCCGCCTCCGACCAGAAACCGTCACTCCTCAAAAGAACCGTCATTAAAAAAAAACTCGTGAAAACCAGCACGAGCACACATATCGGAACCCTGTTCTGCTACGAAGGCCCCTAATATACAGTAGGGGCCTTAATAATTAGAATAGGGTTTTGGGGCCCATTATACTATAGTCATAATAAGGAACCCCAAAATAGTATAGGTAAATATTCAGGCCCCTATATTGTACTAAGGCTGGAGCGAAGTTGATGGCGACGCCCTTCCTTCCGAAACGGCCAGATCGACCGATTCGGTGGATGTACAGCCTGAACTTCTTTGTGGGGGCTTGGGGAGATCAAGGTGTGCAGTCGTGTGTGCATGCAAGTTAAAGATAAACATATGCATATATATATATATATATATATGTCCGTGTATGTATGCACATACATATATATATATATATATATGTATATGTGTTTACTTAAGTGGCTATCTAAGTATAGCTATGTGCTTACGTATTCATGCTTTAATAACTGCAGGTTCAGGTACATTCAAGTTCATATAGTAATAACGGCTATTATTCATTATAATTCTAATTAGTAAGAGATTTGGGGGCTTAAAGTTCAAAGCGCAGTAGCGGGGTATCGGATGTTCGGCTTTAGGGCCTGCAGCGCTTAGCCGTCTCGGACTCCAAACTCTGGACCTTTTGCCCTAGACCCTAAAGCAAGAACAACAAAGGCCCAACACCGAAAACCCTCAACCCTCAACAGCACTTAATCAAATCCCTGGTCTCGAATTGAAGCCCTAGGTGGGCCCTTTAGAGCCTCTGAAAAATACTCGTAGATGGGGTCCTATTAAGCCCAATACAGGAAAATAGAAAATGTCCCAAAGGCCTATAACCCTAAGGCCGCGACTGTACTAGAGAGGCTCCAGGGATTCGGGCTTCTGAGCTTTCAAATGCTGGGGACTCCTGGCTTTAACGGCTCAGGGGTCAGGGCTTTGGGTAGGCGTTTAGGACTTAGGGCTCTGCGGCTCGGGGTTGTTAGGTCTGAGAGCTCTGGAAACTGGAAGTTAGGGCTGGAAGGCTTGAGGGTGTTAGGCCTTAAGGCTTAAGGCGTTCAGGATTCAGGGATATAAGCTTGAGGGCTGTAGCCCGCGGCCTCTAACATACATATCTCGATCCCCTAACCCCCCCAAACCCTCGAAACCCTAAATGCTGATTCTCTCTCTCTCTCTCTCTCTCTCTCTCTCTCTCTCTCTATATATATATATATATGTATATACATATATGAACCTCTAACCCCAAACCCCAAAACCGTAAACCCTAATCCCCTAGACCCTAAACAGCCCTCTGCCCCATTGGGAAGCGAACTCTCGGTTGTTGGGCAGGTCGTAGCAAATCACCAGAGAGACCTGCATGGGTGGGGTTTTGGGTGTTCGTTTTAAAGTGTAATGCGCCGCTCCTTTGACTCTAAAAGGCTGTCGCTTTGGGTGTTTAGGGCTTTGGGTTTAGGCAGAGTCCCTATAGTAGTTCCTTTTTGGGATTACCCTATGGGATTCTATATATGAACCACCCAAAAGGAACTACTTTGGGGCCTTTGGGTAGGCCATAAATAATGTAGGGGCCTTAATACTTAGAATAGGGTGGGGCAAAGTATACTGTATTTACATTAAGGAACCCCTCAAATAGTATGGGCCCCTATAGTAGTAAGGGCGTTTTCGAAAGGCCTACATGCTCAAAACGGTGCTGGGGCCGCGTGGAACCGTTGCTGCACAGCAGTAGATTCGAGTTTTGTGTGGAGGTAGCAGCCTGTTTTACACAGAAGCTTATGATGTTCAAGCTCATCCAAGCAAGGACACCGAAGAAGGCATCCTGACGGAACAGGATTCAGGAACTGCATCCTCCCGCAGTCATTTCAATCACGTGCAAAAAAAGCCGCCGCCACATGCACCATTAGAGGCTTGTACCGTGTGATATACCGAAGCGGCGGGTACTGAATAACCCTACACTTACGCTTCAACAGGAGAACCCCGAACACCGACGCAATGTAACCAAAAAACACCTGAACCCCAAAGTCGCCAGCCCGAAACCCTAAAACATCTAATACCCAAACCCTGCAACTCCGAATCCCAAACAGGCCCCCACGCCTGCTCCCTGGTGCTTACCCAGGGAATGGGCGAAATGGATCCCCATAGTAGCCCCTATATAACCCCCAATAATACTGGTTCATGGGAAGTTATAAGTAGGGTTATAACTAGGTAACTATGCTTAGAACCCCAATTAGGGGACTTATAACCCCACTTATACCTACCCCTGAACCTCCAAGTAGTCCTCATAATCCACTCCCCCATTCCCTGCCAAGAATCAGACAGGGACTATAGATCCCCTTAAGAAAGACCCCTTATAGAACCCTTCTAGGGCCCTTTAAAGGAACCCTATTCAACCCTAAACCCTAAACCCTAACCCTTAAACCCTAAACCCTAAACTCTAAACCCTAAATCCTAAACCCTAAACTCTAAACCCTAAACCCTAAACCCTAAACTCTAAACCCTAAACCCTAAACCCTAAACTCTAAACCCTAAACTCTAAACCCTAAACTCTAAACCCTAAACTCTAAACCCTAAACCCTAAACCCTAAACTCTAAACCCTAAACCCTAAACCCTAAACCCTATTCCCTAGCAGGGCCCAGCCTGCTGTACATCCAGACCTCGCCCCCACAAGTCGGTCGAGATCAGCACGCGGCTTGTGCCCGAACGGAACCTCGAAAGCTTGTGTGTTTTGGTGTCTAGTGGTTTAGGGTTTTAGGGGTTCAGGCTTTAGGGGTTTAGGATTGAGGATTTAGGGGTTAGGGGTCTAGTGGATTAGGGTTTAGGCTTTAGGGTTTAGGGGTTTAGGATTGAGGATTTAGGGGTTAGTGTAAGGGCAGGAATGATTCGGAGGGGGGTCTTGGGATCCATTATAGTAGATTATCAGGACGGAAAGGGGGATAGAGTGACCAAGGCATTACACCACTATGTGTTTGGTTCAGTCATGGTTTGCTATTTCGTGGGGAGGACTGGGTTTAGAGGGTCTGGAGACGCTGGGCTGCCGAGAAGTAGGAATCAGTTGTAGTAGAAGACAGGAAGTTGGAACATGGCTTTAGGAGGATTGTTGCTAGGATCCCTTATTATACTCTACCAAAAGGGCATGGGGATCATGATGTTCCAACTTTCTGGCTTGTACTATGAGGCATTGTGCAGAGACACTTCGCATCTCGGAGCCGTAAACGACAGCAGGGAGTCCAGCTAATGCCACAAATTCATGGCTTAGTCGAAGGGGCCTCAATAACTAGCACGGGTCCATCATACTATGGTTATAATCAGTAATCCCCCAAAAAAGTATGGGTAATTAGTTGTTTAGGCCCCTTATAGTACGAGCCTTTGAACTGGAGCTGAAACATCCTGGTCGTCCGTTCAAAGGTTTCGTGCTGCTATGACGACGAACAAGGTAAAGGGAACTCCAGAAAGTTGGAATATGGTTTCAGGGTAGATACCCTATAACTTACCATAAAGGGTTTAGGATAATCATATTCCAACTTTCTGGCTTTTACTTTAAAGCCAAGTACCGCGGATGCTGAGGCTGTTGCTGATGCTTCTTGTCCGACTTCCCAGACCCCCGGGAGGATCTAGACAGTAGATCCCCTAATTTGGGGCCCTATGCTACAAAGAGTACTTTATCGGAACCCCCATTCAGGGATCTACTTTTTGGATCCTCCCGGGGGTCAGACTTCTGATTACTCACACTTCCACTTTCCACTCATCCTCGACCTCTTTGACTGCGGCTTTGTACCATAATGGCAAGTCAAAGTGAATATCGAACTCATAGCCATCTGGCCCAAGGTGCCCCCCAAAAATTTTTGTAGCTATGACAGGGCCCATGAACTCCAAAACCCAGATCGGCGGATGACAAATTGCCGGTGCGGGATTTAGGGTTTAGGGGTTTTGGGTTACTGTAGAGCTCTGACTAAGAAGCAGTTTCCAACTCCAGAGCCGTTGCGACGTCACTCAAACGGGTACAGGGGCATCAGGACCCCCCAACCCTAACGTCGAATTCAGGGAACTTCATCATTTCCATAGGCTTTTTGGGGCATAACTGCATAACACAACAACCAATATGTGAAGGAAACCTAAGTCCTAAAGAAGATTGTCAGACATGATTCAGGCCCTATATACTATATACTACACCGTGCAGGAAAAACGGTCCGGCGTCTCCCGGAGGAAGACTTGTCAAAGTCTGCAATCAACGCTTGGTCCCGATGCCAGCAGGCTACAAATCGTTGCTGTTAACAGCAATCAACGTGCCTGGTAATTACCAAGGAATGCGAGCTCCACGGTGGGAGTACCAGTCGGGTGTAGGCTTTTGGAACTTTGGAGCTGTTGAGATGCTAAACATGGTAGTTAGAAGGTGCGGAACTCCAGTTGCGTTGTGATGCTTGAGGCATCATATGTCTCCTATGGCCATGCAGTTCGGGGTTCTGGGCTCTGTTGATTTCGTAGCTCCGCTCAGCAACGCCCTGGACATCGGTGTTAATCCCCGTATTCTCACTCAGACTACAACGCCAAAAGAACGTCCAGTTAGAGCTTCGGGAACGAATACACTAATGCTCGTCTTGGGTTGGAAGATTCAGCTACAGGCTAGTTACCCCTTTGGGAAATTGAGGGGCTTCTGAAACTTCGGAGTACCTGCAGGGAGTCATACAAGAAGCATCTAAATATTGTAACAGTTCAGAGGCGTAAATGTGGGGTCCTTAATGATTAGAATAGGGTTTTGGGACCCATTATACGATAGCTTTAATGAGGAACCCCTAAAATAGTATAGGTAACTATTAAGGCCTCTATATTCATTGGGGTCCCGCATTTGCAAACCTCTCATCGAAACGCCTGTGCTACTGGCTTTGCTCTGGGGCCAGCACTGCTGCATGATGGCGTCACGCTCCTTCTGCGGCATGTCCTTGCTGTCTCGGGTACTATGCAGGCGATTCACAGCACATGACCAGCAGCAGGCATGGTACAAACATAACAGACATAGATACTCGGGAAGTTACGACCACACCATTCCAAGACAGTGGTGATGATGAGGATGATGACAGAGCTGATGGCGATGATGATGATGATGATGATGATGATGACGATGATGATGGCAACGACGACGATGATGTTGTTGTTGTTGATAATGATGTTCATGAGCATGAATATGAAGATGAAGAAGGGGGAAATATGATGGTGATGATGGTGGTGATCATGAAAACGAATGTGAAGATTAATAAGAACAGGAATAATAATACGACTATGATGACGAAGATGCTGCCGCTGCTGCAGATGATTGATGAAGATGATAACGGTGAGGATGGTGATGATGTGTGTGATGATGGTGATGATAATGGCGGCAAGGGGTGTCTATGCTAATGAGGATTGAACAGATGACGGTCCTGAGGCTGTTGATGAGGACGATGATGAAGGTGAGGATGCTAATGATTTTGGGGTACTCATGCTACTGCCGTCGCGGCGACGAGGAGGATGGCGCAAAGGATTAGCATAATGATGGGTATGAACATCGTGAACAAAGCTTTGCATGTTTATCAGCAAGGATGGCACGATGCTGTTGATGTTATTCAAGACGATGCTGTTGATGTTTTCGATGTTGAGGACGATGATGGTGCTGCTGATGTAGATGTCGTGACCACAGTGAGAATTTGCGTGTACTGCGCGCACAGTCTGAACACGGAGATGTGTGATGACACCCAAATGGCCCAAAGGGTCCAAGCAATGCCATAGTATATACCTTTGGGGCCCAACTATCTACTATGTAGCTACGCTATTATTGGTACTTGGACCCTTTGGGACAGCGAGCTTCTGGGCTTTCCGGCGCCGTGGATGGATGCCACGGTGAAGTTCGCATCTCGCATCTTCTGCCTGGCTTCCATCTTCTGATCGTCTACAAAGCCCAATGCGAAGCAAACTTCTCAAGCTGGGAAAATCGGGATGGACATGGCGGACATCATGCTGCTCGAAACGTACACCGAAGAGCAACACCTTAAACCTTAAACCCGTTCTCGTCTTCTCAAGCCCCCTGAACATCCTCTTCAATGATCAGCCGGTCAGACGTGAGCCAGTCCACCTTTTGCTTGGTGTTGCAGAAGATGACAGCCTGTCTCCGAGCGACTCAAAACATTTGCATTGGTTTTTTCTGTGTGTACCGACATGGGGCCTGACGTCTTTGTGTTTTGTTGCATGCGACTATCTACCTGCAGAAGATGATACATTTCATCGTGAGCACAATACATTGAACACCTGCATGCGCAGAAGTACATTCACGATCTACACGCACAGACAGATACTTCGAAGTCTCCCGAAACCAGCATGTGCGTATATCCACATACAAGGGTTGCGGCCGGTTGGAGATTACCTGAGCAGACTATGCATTTTTCAATCTGACAAGCTACAATTCCCAGCTTGAGTACAGCCTTACGTATCGTCTCCGATAGAAGGCTAGAAAACCAGCAAATACTGCCACTCTTGCCAACTGCACGCGCGAAATCATAGCCGAACACGAAAATGCAGCATAATCCTAGTCCCTACAGCAACCGAACTAGCGGGACTTACAGACTCTCAGACGAGGCTTCTCGCCTGAGGGCCGAAGAACTAATGATTGAAATTTACGGTTTAGGGGCTTAGGGTTTATAAGGGTTTAAAAAAAGGCCGCAGCACTTAGAATCCAGTCTAATCCTGAAAAAGTCGAAAATTCATGCCTCGGATCTACAGTGTTTACAGGGTGCTGAGGACTCAAGCCGCAATCCACTCCTTCGTTACTCGAGGACGGAGACGCTAGCGCTCTGATGCTTCTTGGAGGAGTTCGAAGCTGACGAACCAGCAGAGGGTAAAGAGGTTAGTGTATTACAATTGCAGCGCGAATGCAGATTAGCACCTGTGGCAGTATTGCAGGTGCCATGCCAAGATTGTTGGCGCAGGCTAAACCTCAGAGCACATACTCTAAGTAAAGCCCCACCCTTTATGCCAAAGCCACAAACTCTAATAAGCCCTACACCCCACAGCTCTAAATCCACACACCCTAAACCTTCAGGAGCCTGGGTAATGGTCAGGGTGTCGTAGAGGTCGCACAGGGTGTCGAACTTCCACTGCTCTCGCTCGACGGCCACGAAGAACCTAGGGTTTGGGGGCTCAGTGTCGAGCAGGGCCGGGAAGTACGTACATGCGGGGCAACATTCCTACTTGTCTCAAACCCTAACCCTATACTTTCTACGATGGAGCTGCTTAGGACTCTTCGGGGAGGGTTTATGGGGTCTGGCAGTCGTTGAGTTAAGGGCTTCGGGCTTGTAGAGGTGTCAGGTGTAAGGGTTTAGGGTTAGGTGAAGGATTTAAGGCTTTGGGTGGTCTTACGGCTTGAGGGTTTCAGGGCTTAGGACATAGGCCGAGCCTATAACTATTTCAGACACGAATCTGTCCCTATGCTTCCTGAAGCCTATAATAAAGCTAAGACTTAACGCTGACTTCAAGGCATTTCGTCCCGCCCACTGATTTCTCAGAGTAAAGCTCATCTAAGCATGATTCCGTGGAACCCTAAAAGCTTCCTCGATTAGAGGCCCTCAAAACTGTAAAGCCTTAATGTACGATGAAGCCTAACAAGAATAGAGTACAATTCGTGGGCGTTTCGTCAAATAATATGCCGACAAACCCAAAACCTCAGAACCCTAAAGCCTAAACCCCAAATCTCATAAACCCTAAACCCTATAAACCCAAGCTCTAAACCCTAAAGCCTAAAACCCAAACCTTGTAAACCCTAAACCCTAGAAACCCCAAGCTCTAAACTCTATGAACCTTTGGGCTCCCCCGCTGCTTGATACCCTCCAGAGTCAGCTCATCGCGTTTCACAAGGACCTCTTTGAGGCTTTAGCTCTTCTGGGGAGCGGGGGCTGAGGGATTTAGGCTTTAGGGTATAAGAGGTTTGGGGTTCATAAGGTTCGGTGTTTAGGGTTTATAAGGTTTGGGGTTTAGGGTTTAGGGCTTAGAAGGTTTGGGGTTTAGGGTTTCGAAGGTTTGGGGTTTAGGGTTGGGGGGTTGGAGTTCTGGAGTGTAGGTTTCGCTTTTAGAACTTATATATTGCGCTTGTAGGGTCCAGGGACCATCCTGACGACAAAAATCGCGATCATGACCCCAACAAGCAGCCCATGGGTGCTTACTTAATTACGGAGGACGGGGATACAGATTCGAAATCATCTCGGCCATCCAGGGGCCAAACCAATTCGAGCGCAATACTTCTGAAGACAGCTGTAGTGGGTATTTTTTCGGCAGCTCAAGAGGCTCAGGTGACGCCAGAGAGCATACCTGCGTCCAAGGAAACTTCCTTAAACAGTGAAGTGTTTGGTGTTCCCTTATTAGTTCAAGACCATGACCTCAGCCTGCACCGCTCTCCTGGGTCCTTCACTGGGCTTTTACGTAACCAGGGATAAAAGTATAAACTTTTATTCATAAAGGCTCCTTTAAGAAAAACTTTCCAAAGTATGGTACTCCAAAGACTCGAACATGGCAAGACCAGGCCGCCGGCTCGGAAAGGATTGTTCATAAACCTGAAGTGCAAGGCGGGCTTGTGGGTTTTTGGTTAAGTGCCTTGCTGTGAAATCGGGGCTCTGTGCCTCCGTTCGTGTGTGTGCGTGTGTCTCGAAGAAGTACTGAGCCACAGGGATGCCGCCTTCGCGATGTTGGCCGACTCATACAATCAAAGAAGCATAGAGAAACAGTCCACGCAGTCAACATATGATGACACGCTCCAGTGGATGTCGGCGTACATGTCTACATATGTCAACTAGGGGCCTTCGGGTATGTCTCCAGGTATGATACGAGATACTCTTCGGAGACATATTTCGGGCCTGGCTCATCCCGAGGATACAGACGGTCCTTCTGAGCAAAACCTAGCAAGTGGCAGGGGTATATTCGGTGTGATGCACTTCCCTCTAGACCCACCTGTATGAACACACATGCACACACCCCCACAGATAAACATAGAGAGAGAGAGAGAGAGAAATACAGATATAGATATAGGTGGATATGGACATTGGTTTGGGTATTATTGATGTAGAAACAAAAATAGCCCCGGCCTAAACCCTACAGCCATGTGTCTCTCTTACTTGTCGGGTATCATGGGGAACTAACGATTCACCTTTATGGTTAAATGGGGTTTATATAGGGACTATACTACCCAAAAAAGGTTAAAGCGCGACGTGGAATAAGCTGCGTCCCCAGCGAAAGGCGTGAGACGAGCTTCGCGAATTTGCGAATTAAGCTCAGAAGTGTTGTGGGAAGCAGGCCGGCGACGGTCGAGGTGTGATTCGGGGGATGCGATACGAATATTTCAGGACTCGGACTCCTGGCACCATGATGGATTCAAGAAGGTGTCGGACGTGGGACCCTGAAAGGAGGTTGGGGTTAAAGGTTACCTACTCGACTACTAGGCTAAAAACTAAACCCAGAGGACGAGCTGCTTGTGGGTCATCTCGAGGACTTCGTGTGGCATGGTCGCCGACACCAAGACGACCTTCCAGAGGCGACCGGATCTCGTCGAGGATTGTGGGTTCAGGGTTTAGGGTCTAGTTTAGGGTCGTTGAGGATTGTGGGTTCAGGGTTTAGGGTCTGGTTAAGGGTCGTTGAGGATTGTGGGTTCAGGGTTCAGGGTCTAGTTTAGGGTCGTTGAGGATTGTGGGTTTAGGGTTTAGGGTCTAGATTAGGGTCGTTGAGGATTGTGGGTTTAGGGTTTAGGGTCTAGTTTAGGGTCGTTGAGGATTGTGGGTTCAGGGTTTAGGGTCTAGTTTAGGGTCGTTGAGGATTGTTTGTTTAGGGTTTAGGGTCTAGTTTAGGGTCGTTGAGGATTGTGGGTTCAGGGTTTAGGGTCTAGTTTAGGGTCTGAGGATTGTGGGTTCAGGGTTTAGGGTCTAGTTTAGGGTCGCTGAGGAGTGTGGGTTTAGGGTTTAGGGTCTAGTTTAGGGTCGTTGAGGATTGTGGGTTCAGGGTTTAGGGTCTGGTTAAGGGTCGTTGAGGATTGTGGGTTTGGGGTTTAGGGTCTAGTTTAGGGTCGTTGAGGATTGTGGTTTAGGGTTTAGGGTCTAGTTTAGGGTCGTTGAGGATTGTGGGTTCAGGGTTTAGGGTCTAGTTTAGGGTCGTTGAGGATTGTGGGTTTAGGGTTTAGGGTCTAGTTTAGGGTCGTTGAGGATTGTGGGTTTAGGGTTTAGGGTCTAGTTTAGGGTCGTTGAGGATTGTGGGTTCAGGGTTTAGGGTCTAGTTTAGGGTCGTTGAGGATTGTGGGTTTAGGGTTTAGGGTCTAGTTTAGGGTCGTTGAGGATTGTGGGTTTAGGGTTTAGGGTCTAGTTTAGGGTCGTTGAGGATTGTGGGTTAAGGGTTTAGGGTCTAGTTTAGGGTCGTGGAGGATTGTGGGTTAAGGGTTAGGGTTTAGGAGTCTGCGGCCTACGGTTTAGGAGCTTAAGGTTCAGGGGTCTCACACTCTCGTGGTCTTAATACAAGGCGGGGGTGAACTCAGGGGCTTAGGGTATAGTAACCAAATACAGGCATGTAGAAATCCTTAGCTGTAGCAAGCAACTGCGTTCTAGCAACCCAACTCATTTCTTTCCAAACCCTGCACTATACTAAAGTCTGCAGCAACACTCTTGGACACTGGATCAGGGGTTATGCCTTCGGGTCCCTTGCCTGGGCTTTGTCTTTCGGGGCTCGTAGGTGTTCTAGTCCATGTTTCAACGACACAAGATCAGGAGTTGTATGTTTGTTGTTCAGGTTCTGTTTTGTAGGTTCAGGGTCTGTCAATACTTTTTGGCTGGCCGGTTATATGCCTCAGGGCACACAAGTTGGGGCTGGAGGGTTGAAGGCTTTGGGCCCGTAATTGGGGACTTTGGGGAGTTAGTAGTTGATAATGCAAAAGAAAGGGGCCGTACCTAGCCGAATAGGGAAATGCAGGTGTGACAGCAGAGTTTTCCGGGATTTGTAACTTTGATGTTCATTTTTCATTTAGCATAGGGCCTGGGGAATCCATCGGTACCACAGCGCTTTCGTGAATTTTGCAGTGTATAGATGTAGATACAGATCTAGATCTAGATATAGACGTAGGTATAGATAGAGGTACAGATATGGATGATACAGATATAGGTAGAGGTATAGATAGAGAGATAGAGATACAGACCTAGACATGGGAAACTTAGGGTTCAGACCCTAGTTAGAGGACCATGAGACTTAGGGCTCAGGGCTTATGTTGGGGTTTCGGGATTACAGTTTAGGGTTCAAGCTTTGGGGTTTATGGTTTAGGGTTCTGGGTTTAGGAGATCAACGTAACTCTGGTTTTACATAGCTTTAGACCCAATCAGGATCTCGCAGCCTGAGTTCATGGGGGGAGTGTTGGGATTGGTCGTTGGCATCGATGCCAGAGCGGGACAGCTTGATTTTGAGTTTTGTGGGAACTCTGGAGGCTTGCATCTCGTAAATGTATACCTACAATGTATACGCCTTGTTTCGGAGAGTGAGTCGAACAGTTTGACCCATCGTTCGCCACCCACGCATGATGGGTGTTCGTATGTGTTCATCACATCCGGGCTTCTTCCCATATGCACCGGTTGTGATTTCTTTTGCAGCAGCACCTTCAACAATAAGAAGATCTGACCTTGACGAACCTTAACCCTAAATCGCATGTTGGAGTCGCACCTCCCCCAAACTGATTTCCTATCGGGCCGCAAACGGCACTGAAGGCATGGAGCTAAGGATACTGACAATAAACACGAACACAAATGAGGCCACAAAGGTCTCCTCTAATTTTGTGCCCCTCACGGCCTGAGTGGACGGCGGAAGATACCGGTAGATGTCATAAACCTGGCCGGTGTGAGAGACACGTTGTTCTAAATGGCAATCCCATCACTAGACCAAGGATGAGAGATTGTTGTGCAAATCATGACGACTTGAAGACGTTAGAGTTTGCGATGTAGTGGCCACGCACTCGTTGCTCATCGCCTCAAGAATTAAGAACAGGCTTTGTGGCATGGTATTATACTAGAGTTGTAATCGGGACGATGATCATGGCCCTGCAAATGAAGCAACGGACACTCTAGCAGACTTCACGAACGCAACCCTACAGCCAACATCGAAATCCAATGCCCTAAACCCTTAACCCCTAGACTCATGATCGAAGAAATGGCCTTCCCTTGGTGATGCTTTCGACATGCTTCACTGATTCACGGATGCAAGGTTCAGGATCGGAATGTTAGACGTGGGGATTTCG
>CAJNDT010005556.1:27500-35000 GCA_905221615.1 Symbiodinium sp. CCMP2592 | reverse complement strand
ACCCCAACTGTCTGAACTGAACCCGACTGAGCTGAATCATACAGCCGCGGTCACGCAGTGTCCAACTGGAACCCACACAGCTGTCTTTGCATTGTCGACATGCTAGTCGACATCATGCCGTCTATTCTAAGGAGCTACAGTTGGGAGTTGGGGGTTAGGGTCTCTTGTGCCAAAAATACACATCCGGATCTTATCCCGAGAACATCTATAGGCATGCAAATTTGGGCATCTCCTTTTGATGGCACAGTTCCCCCGAAGAGCTTGGCTCACCGCAGCCCGAGACTTTTCGATTGCGCTGGGACCCGAGCAGGATCAGAGGTGCGAACCCGTGCCCGAAACACACAATCCCCGAACCTGAAATCCTGCTCCCTGTTCCTCCACCCTTAACCATCTCGACCCCAAGCTCTGTGCTCTAAAATCCGCCACCCCAGCTCCCAACAGTTCTGAACCTTAAACTATTAAACCTACCCTTGAGTAAGATTAGGATTTATAGGGCTTAGGGTCCCCAAATCCCAATATCCTGAACCCTGACCTCTCGTTCCAAACTTGAAGGACCGAAACCCCAACGGCGCCTATGCTGATGACAGGCCAGCCGTCTCGCTCACGCTCCTCAGCCTCGAAACGGGAGATTGCCGATCCCCCTAAGGCTTTAAGGGTAAGATTTAGGGTTTAAGGTTCTTGCCGATGCTTTGTCTCTTAGTGTACTTTATTGAGCATGTTTGTTATGTGGTTTAGGGATTGAACTCTTTTTGCTGATTGCTTTGAACATGGGATAGGAGTTGGCAGTCCAGAGCCCAGGATGCTACACGAATTAGGGTTCGGGGTTCGGGTCTAGGGTTTGCGAGAGCTGCAAAGGTGCTCGGGTTTATAGGGTCTAGGGCTTCCAGTTCAGGTTGGGGAAACAGGTTTCTTTGAAGCCTTTGCCGTCAGCAGTGGCGTGCACAAGAGTTGTGTTGGGGAAGGGTGCTTCCACAATGAGGCCCCAAGACTCAGTAGAACGCGCCCTTAAACTACCCTGCAAACCCTCATCAATCCAACTAGTAGGGTTTAGGGTTTAGGAGTTTAGGGCTTGGTAATGTGTGAAGCTAGAAGGTTTGGTTTCTGTACCACATTCTCCCCGGTCCATCCCCCACGACGACGTAGCTCGGAGAGAACGAACGCTGTAGACCGTCCCCTCTGTCAGAGTCTACGGGCTTCGGTGTTTAGGGAAGCTCGAAACCCTCACCCTGAAACCTTGCACCCTCAACCTTCAATGAAACCCTCCTGAAACTGAACCCCGGATCTTTGACCCACGCCTGCGTTGGCTCCCAAGCGCTGATCAGAAGCAGCCGCGGAAGGCAGATCCAGAAGTTCAGAACCTGAAGAGTGCCTATAAGGCTCAAAACTTCAGGGTTTACAGGGCTTAGGGTGTGGGGCTTCATGCATCTTGACATCATTTGGGGACTCTCGGAAGAGTGTCAGGAAGTCTGCCTTATGTTCTGCGAGGTGAGTGAGAAATCTTCAGAGTGAGCGACCTGGGAGTTTGCCTTCCCATGCTAGAATCTACGGGAGCTTTACATGCACTTGCGACGGATCTGCGAGGTCGCGACAAGCCTTGGAGACCCTAAAATCCCAAAGCTGGAAGCCTGATGCCCTGATCGCAAACCTTAAACCCTCAACCCCTAGAGTCCTAGAGCCCACAACCATACGCACTAAGCTCCCTGAACTCTTAACCCTAAGCCCGCAACTGTAAACCCTACACCCACTAAACTCCGAAAATCCGAACACCAAGCCGCACCTCTGATTCGGAGACCGCCTTGATAGAACCCAAATAAAGACCCCTGTATTACGAACCCTAAACACCTTCATAAAGACCTTGAAAGGAACCCCAAAACCCTACATCCCTGTAAAAGGACCCGTATAGAGACCCCTTTATTTGGGAACCCTAGACCCCTTCATAAAGACCTTGAAAGGAACCCCAAAACCCTACGTCCCTTGATAGAACCCATATAAAGATCCCTTTATTACGAACCCTAAACACCTTCATAAAGACCTTGAAAGGAACCCCAAAACCCTACATCTCTTTAAAAGGACCGGCCCACCGTCCGAGCCACGAGCTGCACCGCCCCGAAGGCAAACTGCAGCGGAACGTAGACAAGAAAGAGCAGGATCGATCTGGGTAAAAATGTGTGACTCCAAGCGCAAAAGCAGGGACCCTTAATAAGGACCCCTAGGTATATACCCTTAATATAGCTATGATATACCCATTATATAGCCCGTTATAGGGTAGGGGTCCCCATTAAGGGTCCCTCCTTCTCCACTTTGAGTGACAGTGACGAACCGAACAGGATTATAAGTTGCAAGCTTTGGAAGGACCCTGAGGAGTAAGACTGGTGGTGATCTTGATTACCCAGATTATCACTTGGGCTTTAGCGTCTGGGGCTTGCAGTGGCTCCAGAATGGAATATCAGCTGTAATATTCCTTAGCACCTTGTTTGCCTGTTAGGCCGTTGGAGCTCACTGCAGGTGGTGGTCAGGTCAGAATTTTCACCGGAGCAATGGCTCTCTGATTTAGCTCCAACTACCTACCAACCTACGTGCCCTAGCTATCTATCTACCGATCTATCGACGATTCTACCTCGGTGCCTATCTGTATGTCCGTCTGTCCGTCCGTCCGCCTGTGAGATCCAATCAAACCTTGCCCTTCTTTCTCGTTCTCTCTCTCTCTCTCTCTCTCTCTCTCTCTCCGTCTTCCCTCTTTCCCTCTGTCCCTCTCTCTCTCTCTCTCTCTCTCTCTCTCTCTCTCTCGTTTCCCCTCTTCCTCACTTCCTCACTTTCTCACTTTCTCTCTTTCTCTCTTTCTCTCTTTCTCTTTTTCTCTCTTTCTCTCGCTCTCTTTCGCTCCGCTCTCTCGCGCTCTGGCTCTCTCTCTCTCTCGCTCTCTCTCTCTCTCTCTCTCTCTCTCTCTCTCTCTCTCTCGCTCGCTCCCTCTGTGTCTCTTTATCTTTCTCTGCTTCTCTCTTTCTCCCGTTCTCTCTTTGTCTGTCTCTCTCTCTCTCTCTCTCTCTCTCTCTCTTTCTCTCTTTCTCACATTCTCTCGTTCTCTCTTTCTCACACACATACGTAAATCGCATGGGGTGTTGTGGGGTTCTTTAGGACTTTATGCAGAGGCTCGAAGACCACGATTAACATGTTTTGACATATCGTGAACGCGGTGAACACACACATAAGGACCAGAAGGGGGTAAGATGTAGTACAACTTATGCAAATCCTTATCTTGTGTAGTCTGTCATGCATGAGAGCCCCGACAACAACTCGCAGGGTCGTTATGTACATGGATCAGGATTAATACGAGTCAGGGCTTAGAGGGTTTCAGGGATTTGCAGTTTACGGTTCATGGATTATCGGATTTGGGATATCGTGCACTGGGATGTTCACGGCAGCTGGGCCCAATGTGGCACTGCGTAACATCTACACTGTTTCCCACCCCGATGGCCCTGAACGAGAATGAATCCAGTCACGAGAGCCGTGGAACCGAGCTTCCTGCCATCGGTCTAGGACCTCCTACAGATATGCATGTGGCAAAAATGTATGTCTGTGTGCATATTTTTCAATATATATATAATATATGTATATATATATATATATATACAGCTATATATATATATATATATACAGCTATATATATATAGATATGTGTATGTATGCGTATGTATGTATGGATGGATGCACTTGTGTATATACAAATACATGAGTAAATACGTATATAAACATATATATATATATATATATAGATACATATATACATATGTGTGTTTACAACACAATATGTATTAATTTTGTACAAGTTCTCAGGGAAGCAGAGATGAGACTCGAGAGCTTCTGAATTCAGCCAGCATACACAGTGTGGATCACAGAGCAGAGCGATAGCGGAACGCCGTGAACGTATCCTGCCACGGCACTTCTGTTGCGGCTTCCGACCCTCAAAACAACAGCCTGGTGCTTTTAGGCTTCTAGGGTTTGGGATTCGAGGTTTGGTTTTACTGACACTTCCAGGGGACTGCAAACCCTGTTGAAATCCTCGACATTCATTCCGCTATCCATGCAGCAAGCCGCGCAAATGGAAGAGCCATTGTGGACCTGACGTAGTCCATCCGTTCATCCCTCCGTTCATCCATTCGTAGATGTGCACATGCACATGCATGCATGCATGAATGCCTGTGTAAGTACTTAGTGGTGTAGTATGTGTGTATGCATGTGTACTCATATGCATAGGTATGTATGTATGTATGTATGTATGTATGTATGTATGTATGTGTATATACAAATAGAGTACGTGCATATATATATATATATACACACCTATCTATTTGTTTATATATACGTACTTACGTACATACATAGTTATATACAGTTATATACATGCACATGTGCACATGTCGCTTCAACCGCTCATTTACCATGTACACGGAGGCAAGGGCCATATTGAAGTGGTTTCAGGCTTTGCTGCCATCTAAAACCCCTACAATCCCTACAATCGCTGAGACCCCGCCCCGTCAGGGAAGCCGAACTACCCCTAAACCCTAAACCCCTAAACCCCTAAACCCTCAAACCCTTAAACCCTACACCCTAAAGCCCAAAGCCTAAACCCCTAAACCTTAAACCCTAAAGCCTAAACCCCTAAACCCTACCCCTGGACCCTAAACCCCTACACCCCTAAACCCTAAACCCTACCCCTACCCCTGCATGCTTATTCATCGAGTAGAACCATGCAGCAGCCCTTTGCCCTGGCAACAACACTTTCAAGGTCTTCATAAAAGGGTCTAGGGCTCCTTTGAAAGGGGTCCCTATATGGGTTCCTTTTAAAGGGGTCTCTATATGGAGGGTTCCTTTTAAAGGGGTCTCTATATGGGTTCTATAAAGGGATGTAGGGTTTGGGGTTCCTTTCAAGGTCTTTAAAGAGGGATTTGGGGTTCCAAATAAAGGGGTCTCTATATGGGTTCTATAAAGGGGATCTCCGAATCAGAGGTGTGGTATGAGGTGTGGTTCGGTGTTCGGTTTCCTAAACCAAAACCCGGTCCTACGAATGGGCCCACCGCCAGGAAAGAGGCCAAAGCAATGAAGACGGCAACTGCCAACCTCAGATGAAGCACTTCCTAAACCCAAAACCCTAAACCCAACGCATGGGCCCGGATCAATTGTTAATGTAGGGGTCAGAATAATTAGGAACAGTATTCATTTACAGTCCCTATATAAGTATTTTAAAATATAACCCAATTGTAACCAAAAACCCTATTCGAGTCTACTCAGGCCTCTGTACTGCTCAATAGCCTCAAACTTTCATAAGTAGCTTGAAATCAGAAACCCTAAGAGGTTGAGGGAAAGGCGGCGGAGGGGGGAAGGCTCAGGGTTGAGGGCTTGGGACGCTGGGGACGGGCTGGAGGGGGGGGGTGAGGGAGCGGGCGAAATAACGGAGTTCCGCGTCACGGACACTTAAAGCTTCTGACTAGATCGGGCCTTTGTATAGAAACCTAGTTGATAGGATCCCTATCCTCCAAATCCCCAAAAGAGCCCATGCTCCCCTCCCAAATCATGCGGATCTTGAGATGCATCACAGGCGGCAGAGGTGGGGCCTTCTGTGGACGGAAGTTGTCCAAGACTTCGGCATTCAGACCGCCAAAGTAGCCTTCAACAGGACAAAAGCTAGAGTGGCTGAACCTATAGGTCCGTGAGCACCTCTTCAGTTTTCGGTTTCAGGCTATCCGGTTAAGGAAACTTTCCAACCGCAGAGTTTTGGGCATACGGTCTTTTGGGTAGAGGCATTTGGCCACAAACTGTGCCAAGCTGTAGCAGACCATAAGACTGCGAGTTTAGAACGTCGTCACCCAGGAAGACATTAGCGTTCAGGGGTTAGTGATTGAATCTAAAGTCTCGCTAGATTGCCATTGTCTGCGGGGTCTGTCGTAATGTAATCTCCTGCCGCCGTTTTGCTGGCCAGCTTCGCATTTCATCTATCCACCCCTGAATTCTTTCGCCCTGGCCTGACCCTTGGCCCTTCCTGTAGCCCTCAAGTGCCAAAGCCATATTCACTAAAACCCATTGAACTCCAAATTCTGAATACCTGTGAACATAGGCAAAAAGAACACCCATGTACCTTCGTAGGGCAGGCATCTGGAAGTTGGATGGCGGAGCTTCGGGTTTTGGGGTTAGGGTTTACGATTTGGGGCTTACGGTGCAGTGGCTTTCCAGGCTTTGGGATGTAGTCTTCTTCTGGACTTGGCCTCTGATGCAGAGGTTCTTTAGAGACGTAAGGAATCTTCTGAAGCCATGACCCTACTTGGAGGTTCATGGGTAGTTATAACTGGGGTTATAAGTAGGCTAACTATACTTATAACTCATATTAAGGGACTTATTACCCCTACTTATGAACCTCCAAGCACATTCCCGGACAATATCATCAGGCCTGGGTTCCTCGGCCTTTGCAAACCCTACACACTCAACCGCGGCTTGGGCCACATGCAAGGCTTCGGGTTTGGGGCCCCTGGGGGTGTATGAGCTGGGCAAAACTGCGAGCCCAAGCAGCCGATGACCCCGTGGGCAAGGCCGTGGAGCATCGTAAATACCGACACCTCTGCAGTGCACCATAGGGGGCTTTGCGCGCAGGTACATGGGATCTCTAAGAGAATAGCATGAATAGCATCATACTAAGTATGTCATCGCTGCTCCATGAGACTCTTCGAAGCCCGAACACGAACTCCAGTAGCAAGCTTCTTGCACTTCGAGCCTAACAAAAACAGCATCTTCAGCTCTGAGACTCAAGAACAGCATGTCATAATGCAGGCACCTGATTAAGAAACCCTGGACCTATCACCCCAAAATAGTAGGATTCATCTAAGGAATCCCAATAGAGCCCTAACGTCGGAGCCTAAATATTTAGAAGACTTACCTTTGGCTAGTAGCTAATGGAGGAATGGGGTACAAGTATGAGTACTATTACTACCATTCTTCCATTCCCTACTAACCAAAGCTAAGAAGAGGGTTCCGTACTACATACAGCAATGCTCTCTCCGCTGATCTACAGTAAAATCCCCTTGCTACAGAGACCCTTGAAGGGGCCTGACTCTCAAGAAACCCTGAACCCCTCAACCGTATTCTAAGTATTAAACGAGTCCACAGCAAAGGGGCAGCCGCGGCGAGTTGCAGCGGAATCGCCTTTCGGCCTGCACTGTTTCGGGCTTATATAGGGTGCCCGATCTCCTCAAGCCCTAAACCCTGAAACCAAAAAGCTCAAAACCTCAAAATCCCGATATCCCATAGCCCTAAACCTAAAGCCACGTGTGCGAGATGCCCCAAATTCCACTGCAGCTTGGGCGTACGTAATAGGCTTCTGGCAAAACAGCAAAACGTTCCAGGGTTTAGGATTGGAGGTTTAGGTCTGGTACAAAGGGCCTGGGTTCATGGTTTAGGCGGGTGTTCCTAAACTTCGGGGTGAAATGACACTGAAGCTACAACGGCGTGCAA
>CAJNDT010005556.1:0-22500 GCA_905221615.1 Symbiodinium sp. CCMP2592 | reverse complement strand
AAGGCCTGCCGAAAATTGGGTCGCTTCATGTTTTCTGTATAGGGCCTGTAGTATCGTCCTGGGCCAGGATCAAAAGTTGGCCAGCAGTCTGTCACAGCCCGAGGTCCAAAAAACTGTGTTTCTTAAGATTCTTTTGGGATCTTCCAAGGTACGAGGATGTGCCGAAGCCATCTTTGGAAACGAAGCCACGTGTCACCCCCATGGCTCAGAAGCAGCTCAAGTTGGCCAAGAAGCTGGAGGTTAGAGAACGTGTACACGCATGGCACACATGTCATTGGCAGCATTTAAAATGCATTCATGTATCACGCATGGCAGCATTTAAAATGCATTCATGTATCACGCATGCACTCATGCATGCATATACAGGGACATTCATGTATCACGCACTCCTGCATGCATCCCACGCAAGCTAGCCATTCATTCCTGCAGGCCGAGAAAAATCGTGAGTGCTCAAAGAACAAGAAGACTCCCGCTGCTAAGAGCTCTGCAGCGAAGAAGCCCAAGCCGCCCTCGAAGGCTAAGCCGAGCAAGGCCCCGAGCAAGAAAGGCAAGGTTGAAAAGCCGAAGAAGGGCCAAGAGAAGGCAAAAAGGGGTCAGAGTCACTACGGCCGAGCCTACGATGAGTATAAAGCCCGCTTTAGGCCCGGTGCTTGGAAGGTTTACAGTATAGATATTATATATTCACTCGTCCCTTCTAAGGCACGAGTTCGCCTGCGACCCGATGGGCAAGGTCTTCAGGGACGAGTTGTCCAAGAGTTGGCTGCAAAGCCAGGAAAGGTACGATGTGGTTTCGAAGATGAGTGCCAGCGAGAGATCCAAGAGACGGCTGACTTTGTAAGTTTGCTACCTGGTAGCTGTTTCCTCAGTTGCAAAGCACGGGAACAATTCGTTGCAATTCGGTGCATGGGTTTGTGTTGCTTCTAAAACAGCACGCCCATAATTCGATCGTACTTCGTCTGCCCGCATGCAACAGGAGAGCAGAAAACATTCTAGTCTTAAGAATCAGACGCATGTCTCCACACATGCACATGCATGGATCGACATGCATGATGGTTTTTACCTTTTTCGCAGCCTTTGGTCCCGAATGCTGCTTTGGACGAGCTCGCAGCAGGATCGAACTGTGGAGGCAGCACCCTGAGAGATCGAGGTTTTTTTTTGCATGCATGCACGCATGGGTTACCAGAATATGGTTATATATACTAGCATGCATCGAGGTACTTTGTAGGTTGGAAGTCAGGCACTCATGGGCTCACGCATGCATGCACGCATGGGTTAGGGTACGTAGCATGCATCGAGGTTTACACCTTGTTCGTTGGAAGTCAGGCACTCATGGGCTCATGCACACATGCACGCATGGGTTAAAGTAGCATTTTGTTGTAATTACCCTGGTGAGGTCGCTTTAACGAGAACCTTGTCGCCGACGATTTGTCGTTGCCTTGGCATCCTGATTCTTCGCAGATCGAGGTCTGTGCACGCATGCAAGTTTGACTCCTGAGTCAACTGCTGCTTTGGCTCTCCAGGTCATGTGCATTGAACCATGCAGTTGCAGGCATATCGTGGGATGTATACCATAATTTGGCAGGGTTTGAGGCTTTATAGGGCTTTTTTTTGCGGGTCCGGTGCCATGGAGCCGCCGAAGGCAGGACACCAAAGCAAAGTTTGGGGAAAGCGGGTCATGCATGCATCTGGACCAGGCCGATGAAGAAGCCTCCGCGGGGAAGGCACGGGCACGCACAGGGAGAAAGCTTTTAAACTATCGTGCATGCATCGAGAGGAGGACCCCGCCTCGCCATCGGCAAACGTCGCAGCCTTAGCAGGCATTCATATTTGCTGATACATATATAGTGCTCCCCAAACTATATATTTGTTGACCTGAAGACATTAAGGACACTTTGGGTTTCACCGTGGTTTCTTCTCCACCTCCGGTCCTGACCTCCAGCTGTATATGCACACTAGAATCCTGACAGCACTGAAACTAAGGAGCAGCCTGCAAAGAATGATCCGGTCGTCGAGGCCAGTTTGCGACCCTCTGCCCCCCGCCTGACAGCACTGAAATTAAGGAGGAGCCTGCAAAGGATGATCCGGTCGTCGAGGCCAGTTTGCGACCCTCTGCCCCCCGCCTGCCCACATGCATGATCACTCATGTTGCACACATATATAAGCAACGGCATGCATGTGCCCACATGCATGATCACTCATGTTGCACACATACATGACGGCATGCACGTGCCCACATGCATGATCACTCATGTTGCACACACTAAACCCTAAGCCCTAAACTCTAAACCCTAAGCCCTATAATACGCCCTCAAGCCTTATATAAGCAATAACTGCATGCATGTATGGATGATGATGATTTTAAACAGCTTGCATGGCAGGATCAACAGGCGGTGATGCGACGACACATTGAGTATTTGGAGACCTTGAAAGTCACAGCATCCAGCCGAAGAAGAGCTTTTATAGCAGAGGCCTATTCGCTTCCTGAGTAATTACCTAAATATAGCAAGAAAATTAGAAATAAAACTGGTCAGTTCTAGCAGGCCGCAAAGAAAGCAGAAGAGACCGAAGAGGTGGAAGAGATAGATCCGGAGCAGGCCGCCACCAGCATTGCAACGGCAGCCATATAATCTTGCATGGACTCTGAGGTTGTCTACTTCCCAGAGCCAAAGAAGATGCCCAAGGCTGCAGGGCCGAAGCCTCCTGCAAAACCTGCTGCTGCTCCGCCGAAGAAGAGACGAAGCAGAGAGGAGGTCCGACCGAGAAATTTGTGTGCCACACACGCACACAGATCTTGCCAGGCCGAAAACATTCTCTTCAGGATGAAATGTAAGGCCAAGGGACCCCAGGCGGAGGCAAGCACGCATGCATGATCAGGATCACTCATGTTTCATGTCACGCATGTGCATACAAGATTCTTACAAGTCACGCATGCATGCATGGCATGTCACGCATGTGTAAGTCACGCATGCATGCATGCCATGTCACGCATGTGCATACAAGTGCACGCATGCATGCATGCCAGCTCATCGACATGATGGCCCACGACCGTGCCAACATTCCGGTTCCGTGCTGAGCTGTTGTATATATATTAAACCCTAAAGCCGGCCTATATAACCGAGGTGCCCGCTTCACCGCCGCCGCTGGCACCAGCGATGTGTAAATCACCTTCAGCAGAGGCCATGCATGCATGTTGTCGCACACATGAGAACATTCATCGCTCGAATGATTAGGTTCCCAAAGCCGCCGAGTCTCAGGCTTCGTGAATTATAAACGCAGACTGCAAGCACGGTAGTTCTCGTATGTTGCAGGGCACAAAGAACCCGGCGGCCGAGTCCACAGATCAGGAGGCCTATATAGAGATCGTAAAATATTATGATAAGCACGCCAGTTTTCAGTTTTCGTGTTGTTGCAGGCCAAGAAGCAGAAAGTTGCCGGCGAGAAAAAAAAGGAGGCCAACTACAGACCAACACGGAGTTCAAGCACGCATGTTCATTGCTGCAGGAGAAAGCCGCCGAGGTTCATGAGGCCAGATTAAAAGAGAGAGAGAGAGAGACGGATATAAGCATGCCAGTTCTCGTCTTGTACAGGAGCAGAAGATTAAGGAGAAAGGCAAAGGTGCCGAGTCGTCCCACGGTGATGAGGCCTCGAGGGTCTACGGTTAAAATTTATAGGGTTTAGGGTTTATAGGGGGCCCCGAGGGTCTAGGGTTTGTAGGGTTTAAGGTTTAGATCGAGTTTAGAGGGTGTATAGGGTATAATTTATAAGGGGGTTGAAAGTTGAAGCACGCCAATTGTGCAGGACAAGGAAAGCCCCGCTGCTGGGTCGCCCCGCGATCATGAGGACCGATAGCGAGAGAGATCGAGAGGGCGAGAGAGAGAGAGGGAGAAGTTCAAGCACGCCATAATTGCATGTGCAGGATAAGGAAGGCCCCGCTGCTGGGTCGTCCCGCGATCATGAGGACCGATATAGCGAGAGAGATCGAGAGGGAGATCGAGTCGAGAGAGAGAGAGAGAGAGAGAGAGAGAGAGAGAGAGAGAGAGAGAGAGAGAGAGAGAGAGCACACCGTCGATCGGGCAGGTGAAGAAATCTGCTGAAAAGCAGGACGCGGCCGGGGCCTCCGATCGCTCGAAGATACATGTCCCCTGCACGACATGATTCGTTAGGAGAAGATCGATCCAGGGCCGCCGAAGGACAGGGCAAAGAGCGAGAGACACAGAGAGAGAGAGAGAGAGAGAGAGAGAGAGAGAGAGAGAGAGAGAGAGAGAGAGAGAGAGAGAGAGAGAGAGAGAGAGAGAGAGAGAGGGAGAACATACACGCATGCACGCATGGGAGGGACATCGTGCACGCACGGGGGGAAAGGACACGCATGCACGCATGGAGGGTACCGAGCGAGAGACCGAGAGGGAGAGATGGGAGAGAGAGAGAGAAAAAAAAAGATCGAGAGAGAGAGTGAGAGAACACACGCATGCATGCATGCATGCATCATGCATGGGAGGGTCGAGTGCACGCATGCATGCATGGAGCCGCCGATTCAGGAGCCGCTCACAGCTGAAGACGTTCAGGCCCTCTCATCGGCGGCCCAGCAGCTGTTCGAATTGCTGAATTCGGGGCCAAAGACGGATCCGACACCGATCCCAAAGCAGCCGGATCCGATCCCAAAGCAGCCGCTGAACCCGAAGCGGCCACCTGCACCCTTGGCCAAAGTGCAGACGGGGAAGGGGGTGAGATGGGTGGTGGCCCCTCCCAAATGGGAGGGGCCACCCGTGAAGACGCGGTGGCCTAACCCACCGCCACCGCCGCAGCGGTGATCCGGGTTTTTGTGAAAATCGTGCGATTGCAAGCATGATGCAAGCATGCATGCCACTGCCACGTAACATGCTTGATCCTGTGCATCTAAGGTCGAAGCCTCGAATCTCCTCGCCATGGCGGAGACCTTACACGCATAGTGCATGCATGGATCCAGCACGCATGCATATACCACTCATGAAAGCATTCCTGGCACTCATGGTCAAACATGCATGCATGCATGTAGCACTCATAAAAGCATTCCTGGCACTCATGGTCAAGCATGCATGCATCATACTACTATCTAGCTATATATCGAATATATCTATATTCTGGCATCCACCGTGTGCCGCGAGCTGCCCCTGAAATTCCGCGAAATCGCAAGTTGCTGCCTTATATATATAAGGGCTTTGGTGAAATTGCTGCTTGGCCACCAACCGCCCAACCCAAGTCGCGCCCCCAAACCCCCAACCCACCCCGAACCCACAACCGCCCCCCCTGTCCCCCCCACATCCCCGCGAAATTGCTGCTTACCGCGAACCCTCCAACCCAACTCCCCGATTCAACCCAAATCCCCAAAACTTTACACTGCACCCAACCTAAACCAAAAACCAGTCCTCCCCCCTCAACGGCCAACCCCCTTGAACCCTAAGAATAGGTCTTTTACGAGAACTGCCGGTGCGACGGCGGCCAAGGCCGGCTCGGAACCCCAGCTCGAAACCTGAAACCCTGCAGTGTGGATTAAATCCTTAGAAGTGCATGCTTGCTGCTTTTCGAGTTTTGGCGGCTCGAGTTATAAGCATTCGCGGCCATGGAGGGCTTTATGAGACAGAACGACTTCCAAATCACGGCAGAGCTTGAAGAGCTGTCATGGGAGGAGAAGAATCGTCTTCTACGACTTCTCTGCAACATGCTTCATCCTTCGGTGCCATTACTCCCTCCTGGAGGTCGGGTACATCGGCCTGCTTGCAGACGAGAGTGCCCAACGTGCGGTGAGGTTTGTGGTCGTCGCTACGAGCATGTGTCTCACGAATGCTGCAAATGCCAGGGATATAGAGTTCATGTGCAGCAGCGGCAATCCCACGAGTAGTAGAACCGGCACAGCTGCATTCGAGACGGCTGATGAGTGAAAACAATTGCATATAAATGAGAAGCTTGAACACCCATGCTTGCTGCAGCCATCGCTCGGTGTCCAGTTTGCCAAGCCCCTGGTCGGTCGGTTTGCTAGGCCCCCAGGCTGCACGAATGCAGTGTGCCTGCATGCATGCCTATCATGCATGATCCTCTGCATGCATGGAAGCATTCATGGCACTCGATGATTGGAGGCCCTTTCGGCTCGCAGCGGACCATATGCAGATATGGGGAAGCAAGTTCGGAAACAGCCCAAAGACGTCCGACTACTGGGAGTCCATGGCAGAAGTGGCCCGAGGGCCACGTACACGCTCCTACTGGGACCAGTTTCGGACATGCTCCGAGCGGAAACAATCAAGATGAAAGACATCCGTGGACTTCTTTGTGGCCCGGAGTCAGGGCTCGTTTTCGACACGGCTGCTGCTGCTGCCTCGTCTTCCAGGAGTTCTGGTTCTCCAGTGAAAGCATTACAAGACCTGCCACCTGGGTGTGCTGAAGCAGGAGCCTGATCGCCCGGCCCTATTAATTTGATGCCTCCATATATTCCATCGTGGAGGTTATAATTGGCAGATAGCCGCTGCAAAGAACTATTATTCGCAGTTGCAACCGAGTGCCGCCTGTCAGGTATATATTAAGACCTTTAAAACCTAATCCCCTATATCACCGGGCCCATCTAATCCTGGCACGACAATCTGTTTCACAGCTGTCGATCGCCGCAAATATATTGCACGCAAAAGCCAGTCGATCTGCATGCATGCATGCATGTGTTAATAGATCGCCCAAAACCCATATACGTGAAATTGCAGCTCGGCCTTATCTAGGCCGCGAATTTCCGTGAAATTGCAGCCCGGCTTATAGAAGCTAGCACTTGTAAGGGCCGCGAAATTCCGTGAAATTACAACTCGGCCCGTTGCAGCTCCGCACGTACAGGGCCGCGAAATTCCGCGAAATTCCGTGAAATTGCAGCTCGGCTACAGGCCGCGAATTTCCGTGAAATTGCAGCTCGGCCCGTGAAATTCCGTGAAATTGCAGCTCGGCTTATAAGCTCGCACTTATACGGGCCGCGAAATTCCGTGAAATTACAACTCGGCCTATATATTGCAGCTCCGCACGTACAGGGCCGCGAAATTCCGCGAAATTCCGTGAAATTGCAGCTCGGCTACATAGGCCGTGAAATTCCGTGAAATTGCAGCTCGGCTTATACTTATAAGGGCCGCGAAATTCCGTGAAATTACAAATCGGCCTATATATATTGCAGCTCCGCACGTACAGGGCCGCGAAATTCCGTGAAATTGCAGCTCGGCTATATTATAAGGGCCGCGAAATTCCGTGAAATTGCACATCGGCAGCCTTTTGGGCGTAACCCTGAAAATCACTGGGTTTTTCGAGATCGTCCAAAACCAGTGGGCGTGAAATTGCGTGAAATTGCGTGAAATTCACTACATAGAGCGCTCTATACGACCGACTGGGCGTGAAATTGCGTGAAGTTCAAAAACATACATTTTCGTGATTTTTTTACAAAAAAACCTCAAAAGTCCTGGGTGTGATCTTGCCACGTTCATGTTTGCTCTGAGGCCGGGCCGACCTCATGCAAGAATGTCCATGACAGACACAGAAGACCCTGCTCTGAAGCAGAACATGAAGGAGTGCACCACTTATGCTGCAATCCTGTCGGACTAGAAGCATTCACCCGCCACAATCCGATGCAGCTTGCAGGCTCCAGTCGCGACTACATGCATGATCGTGCATGCAAAAAATACCTGGAAAGGTCATCTCATGCATGTATATAGCATATATATATATATATATATATATATATATAGTGTATCTAGATCGCACAGCCTAGCAAGCATGAAGGGCAAAAGCCCTTCGGCGATGGCAGCCTTGCTTCAAGCAGCTAAGGGCAAGGGCAAAGGCCGAATTATTTGTATATTAATAATGTACTATATCTATTCAACCTATGCTGGGGGCCCTGCCTGCAGGCGCCGACAAGAACCAGCAGAATATGCTGGCTTTGGCACCCGGCCTGCACGTACATGCAAGACTGCATGCATGCATTATGTCTATACATATATATTACCCTTAAACCCCAAACCCTAGACCCTTATAAACCCTACACACTAAAGACTGCATGCATGCATGCATGCATTATCTATCTATATATATATATAGATATATTACCCTTAAAACCCAAACCCTAGACCCTTATAAACCCTACACACTAAAGACTGCATGCATGCATGCATGCATTATGCATATATATATATATATATATATATATTACCCTTAAACCCCAAACCCTATAGACCCTTATAAACCCTACACCCTAAAGACTGCATGCATGCATGCATGCATTATGCATATATATATATATATATATATATATAAACCCCAACCCAAGACCCTTATGGGTAATATACATACATATATAATCCCCTCCCCCTTTTATTAAAGGACCCCCTAATTATAAAAACACTTTTCCCCCGATCCACCCGGAAGTAGCACCGCCCTTTAAACCCTGAAAATCATTAAGGGGAAGGTTTAGGGGGTTTAGGGTTTAGGGTTTAGGCTGGCTGGCTGAGTCGTCGGTCTTTTTGGGCAGCTGTCTGTCTGCCTGTGTGCAGCTGCTGTCTTTGCGAGCTTGGCTGGCCTAGCCTACCTCGCTATATAGATCTTGCAGATAGGCTGCCTGTGTGCACTGCGGGTTTGTACTGCCTGTCTGTCTTAGAAACTAGGGTTTAAGGTTAAGGGGTCTGCGAACTAGCTACCTGGCATGCCTATCTGTCTGTCTGGCAGACATTAGTCTGCGCAGCAGCACAAAAGTGCCCAGCTGAAGGGCGGACCTGCCTGTCTGGCTCTGGCAAGTGCTGCCTGCAGCCACACCTGTCTCTTCTCTCTGCCTGTCTCAGCCTGCTCACTGTGGCGGCCGACGTCGGCGGAGAACGCCATCCAGGTGTCCTGCTCATGGTTTATTAATTAGTGGTAATTAATTAATTAAGTCATCGCACAAAGTCGGACTAGAGTCAAGCTCAACAGGGTCTTCTTTCCCGCTGATTATCCCCAGCTCGTTCCCTTGGCTGTGATTCCCCCCGCCTGGCGTCTCTCAGCACAGATGACTGCCTTGCCCACCATGTGCAGCTCTTCCTTCGCAGGTGCCAGGGTCGAGTTGGGTTTTGGTGGTTTGATCTGTTCTGCCTGGATGTCTGTCAAGACATCCGTCTGCGTGGCCAACCTGTCTGCCACTACCTGGCTGATGTCTGTCTGTCTTGTTGAAAGATTGGAAGTTTCTGGCTGTGTGCCTGGAGAGCCGCTGTCTGGCTGTTCATGGCTGTCAGCAGCTGGCTTACCTAAGCTTTCAACCCAATTAATTAATTAATTAATTGCGTCGATTTGGCACAATCCAGCCAGCTTAGCACAATTCAGCCAGCATGCGAAACGAGGCACATCCAGTACTAAGCTTGTACTACGATTTGGCACAATCCAGCCAGCATGCGAAGCGAGGCACATCCAGTACTAAGCTTGTACTACGATTTGGCAGCCAGCATGCCAGCATGTACTTGGCACAATCCAGCCAGCATGCGCACATCCAGTACTAAGCTTGTACTACGATTGGCACAATCCAGCCAGCATGCGAAGCGAGGCACATCCAGTACTAAGCTTGTACTACGATTTGGCACAATCCAGCCAGCATGCGAAGCGAGGCACATCCAGTACTAAGCTTGTACTACGATTTGGCACAATCCAGCCAGCATGCGAAACTACGAGGCACATCCAGTACTAAGCTTGTACTACGATTTGGCACAATCCAGCCAGCATGCGAAGCGAGGCACATCCAGTACTAAGCTTGTACTACGATTTGGCACAATCCAGCCAGCATGCGAAGCGAGGCACATCCAGTACTAAGCTTGTACTACGATTTGGCACAATCCAGCCAGCATGCGAAACGAGGCACATCCAGTACTAAGCTTGTACTACGATTTGGCACAATCCAGCCAGCATGCGAAACGAGGCACATCCAGTACTAAGCTTGTACTACGATTTGGCACAATCCAGCCAGCATGCGAAGCGAGGCACATCCAGTACTAAGCTTGTACTACGATTTGGCACAATCCAGCCAGCATGCGAAGCGAGGCACATCCAGTACTAAGCTTGTACTACGATGTGGCACAATCCAGCCAGCATGGCACAATCCAGCCAGCATGCGAAGCGAGGCACATCCAGTACTAAGCTTGTACTACGATTTGGCACAATCCAGCCAGCATGCGAAGCGAGGCACATCCAGTACTAAGCTTGTACTACGATTTGGCACAATCCAGCCAGCATGCGAAGCGAGGCACATCCAGTACTAAGCTTGTACTACGATTTGGCACAATCCAGCCAGCATGCGAAGCGAGGCACATCCAGTACTAAGCTTGTACTACGATGTGGCACAATCCAGCCAGCATGCGAAGCGAGGCACATCCAGTACTAAGCTTGTACTACGATAGCATGCGAAGCGAGGCACATACGATGTGGCAAGAAGTTCCAGTACTAAGCTTGTACTACGATTTGGCACAATCCAGCCAGCATGCGAAGCGAGGCACATCCAGTACTAAGCTTGTACTACGATGTGGCACAATCCAGCCAGCATTCGCAGCGAGGCACATCCAGTACTAAGCTTGTACTACGATTTGGCACAATCCAGCCAGCATGCGAAGCGAGGCACATCCAGTACTAAGCTTGTACTACGATGTGGCACAATCCAGCCAGCATGCGAAGCGAGGCACATCCAGTACTAAGCTTGTATTACAATTTGGCACAATCCAGCCAGCATGCGAAGCGAGGCACATCCATTACTAAGCTTGTACTACGATGTGGCACAATCCAGCCAGCATGCGAAGCGAGGCACATCCAGTACTAAGCTTGTACTACGATTTGGCACAATCCAGCCAGCATGCGAAGCGAGGCACATCCAGTACTAAGCTTGTACTACGATGTGGCACAATCCAGCCAGCATGCGAAGCGAGGCACATCCAGTACTAAGCTTGTACTACGATTTGGCACAATCCAGCCAGCATGCGAAGCGAGGCACATCCAGTACTAAGCTTGTACTACGATGTGGCACAATCCAGCCAGCATGCGAAGCGAGGCACATCCAGTACTAAGCTTGTACTACGATGTGGGACAATCCAGCCAGCATGCGAAGCGAGGCACATCCAGTACTAAGCTTGTACTACGATTTGGCACAATCCAGCCAGCATGCGAAGCGAGGCACATCCAGTACTAAGCTTGTACTACGATTTGGCACAATCCAGCCAGCATGCGAAGCGAGGCACATCCAGTACTAAGCTTGTACTACGATGTGGCACAATCCAGCCAGCATGCGAAGCGAGGCACATCCAGTACTAAGCTTGTACTACAATTTGGCACAATCCAGCCAGCATGCGAAGCGAGGCACATCCAGTACTAGCTTGCTCTACGATTTGGCACAATCTTGGCACAATCGATTGGAGGCCGACATGCAAGAAAACCCTTTGGAGCTTCATCTCGGCTTTTTCCTCGCAATTCAGCTGCCGCGTAAGCGACTTGAGCCAGCGCTCTAACCACTAAGCTAAACCCACCCTAGTCACAGGGCGAACCCAATGACCCGATGTGTGGCTGCCACACGGCACATGTTGAGTTGACCCGACAAGGGCTAATTAATTAATCAGTAATTATCTCCAATGGCATCTTGGTTAGGATTTCTTTTGCAAAAGTCGCGGCCCGGCGGGATCCGGTGAGTCGATGTTCTCGCCATTCCCGATTTCAGTGCTCTGGCAGAAGTATGCCTTCAGCTCCTGCATTTCTTGATCGCTGTTGTCGCCAATGTTGTACATCATCCAATCCGGTAAGCTGGATTCTCTGTTCACAGCAGCCGGTGTCATCCAGATGAAAGAGTTGTCCACTGTCTTCCATCCAAGCTTGCAGGCTGCACTTCAGAAGAGTTAAATTAGGGTTTTCCCTGCCCTGAACTTTAGCCTACACCAACAAAAAGACGGAGCAGTGGCTAACACCTCCAATGGTGCAAAGTCGGACACCTGTGTCAGTCGAACACTTGCCAGCATTGGAGGTGTTAGCTACTGCTCCGTTTTTTGTTGGTATAGGCTAAAGTTCAGGGAGGGCACACCCTAACCTTAAACCCATCTGAAGCCTGGAAGCTTGACTGGCAGCTTGACAGCCACACACCACAACACTGAGTTCACCGGCAAGTTGGAACCTGAGCCGTCGCTGGACATACGATTGAAGGCTCGAGTCTCGAGTTCGACAGGAGACTCAGAATACCTGCCACCAGCAATCTGGCAGTGGCCCTGCAATTGAGCAGCGAGCTCCTCACCATGCATCGGGACTGGCGACTCCATCCACTCCCCGGATCCCGACCGGGCCTGCGTCTTGCCATGACACCCCCGGGGATTGAGCCCCTGCACCTTTGCTGTCTGCACCTCGAGTCATACGATGTGCCTCCGGGCCATTGGGTAGAATCGGAGTTGGTGGCTGCATCAAATCATTGTGAGCATTGGATTTCATTTGCATCGGAAGAATGATTTGCAAGCTCTTTTTCGCTTGCTGCTGCAGGAATCGGCAGCAGTGCTTGTAATTAATTACCAACTGATGCGGAACTACAATCCAGCACAATCCAGCCAGTCCCAGTACTAATTAAGATTGTTCTACGAGAAAAGCATTATGCTGCAAGCTCCCGATACAAGGCAGCACAAAGGTTGTACAACAATCCAGAGCGGCAAAGCGACTCCAGGGTGTGCAAAACTGGTGCCTCAGGGAGCGAGGTTTTCCTCGAGCAGGGGGGTGGATGCTCAATTCCCACCCGGTGGGCCCTGAGGCTTGTGAAGATCACGTGGAGGGCCCTGCAATAACTTGATCCCATCATTCGTCTCCAAGCTGGTGTTGGCACCGGCTTCAAGGAGCATGGGATCAACCTCTGGCGGCCGGGAGCAGCTGGAGGAAAAATTTTTTTTGGCAAATGGCATTTTGCAAAGCTTCCGATGTTTGCGGGCTCGTGGCACAACGATTGGCAAATGGCATTTTGCACAGCTTCCGATGTTTTCGGGCTCGTGGCACAATTCAGCCAGAATCGGGCCACATCCAGTAATTAATTGCTCCAGCCCGTTCCAGAGCCTGGCAAAACCCCTGGGGATCGAAACGAGGCACATCCAGTACTAATGTCACGAAGCCAGGTGATGTACCACTACACCATCAAGACCCTGGGTCAAGCTACGGGGAAGACACTCATCCATTCTGGAACTTTCCGTATAAAGGGTCAACACAATGGCATCGCCCAAACACCCCGACCGGGACTCGAACCCGGACCTCTGTGCAGGGACACACCCTTACACAGCTGTGCCACCACCACACCGCCGGGGGAAGTTGGCAATGTAAGGAATTCATTTGTTTTTTTCCTTTTGCCGCTCGTTGTTGTGCCTTGTGCCGTCTTCTGTTTCTGCTTCTCTGCTTGCTTCTGTGGGGCGCGAGGCTGTCCCGCCTTCGATCCTGCCAGCTTGCAAGAAAACCAAATACAACCACCACTTCCAGTACTAAGGTTGTACTACGAGAAAGCACCATCCTGCCAGCATCCGACTTCCAGTACTAATGCCGTACTACAATCCAGCACAATCCAGCCAGCAGGTACTACAATCCAGCACAATCCAGCCAGCAGCCAGACTACAATCCAGCGCAATCCAGTCATAGTACTCCAATCCAGCACGAAAAACACACAAAAAAAAAAGAACCCTGAAGCCTGGCGCACTCACTCACTGCCTGACTGCCTCGGAGCCCCTACTGCCTTCCAACGACCGAAACAACCCTGAACCAAAACCCCAAAACCCTGAAGCCTTGCGCACTCACTGCCTGACTGCCTCGGAGCCCTTGCCTTCCAACCACCGAAACGACCCTGAACCCACTCCAGACCCTTTTTTGTTAATTAATTAATTACGCACCCACCGATAGAATCAAGAAAGAGCTATCAATCTGTCAATCCTTACTAATTATGTCGGAACCCAAAGACTTTGATTTCTCATAAGGTGCTGAAGGAGTCGTCTGGGTGTCGACCTCCAATCTCTAGTTGGCAGAGTTTACGGTTAAAACTAGGACGGTATCTGATCGTCTTCGATCCCCTAACTTTCGTTCTTGATCAATGAAAACATCCTTTGCAAATGCTTTCGCAGTAATTAGTCCGTCTTTAACAAATCCAAGAGCCTTCACCTTTGACAGTTAAATACGAATGCCCTCAACTATCCCTGTCGACCATTACCTAATTAATTAATTAGTCTCCATTGCAGTTCCTTTTTGGGAATACCTAATTTCTAAATCTGGTTAATTAAACCAACAAAAGCAACTACAATGGAGACTAATTAATTAATTATTGGAGTCATTTGAGATCGACCTGTCTGCCTGGCTGGCTGCCTGGCTGGCTGCCGGCTCAGCAGCTGGCTCTCCGGTCTGCAGCAGGTTTAGGGTTCAGGGTTTAGGGCTCGGGGGTTCGGGTTTAGGGGTTTGGGGTTTGGGGGTTTCAGTGCCTCCTCGGTAAGCAGCCAGGCTGTCTCTTCTGGCAGGCGTTCCATGGCCTGCAAGCCCGGGGTTGAAGGCTTTTGATCTAATTACTTGCCTGGATTCTCCGAGCCCGTAGATAGCCCGGCCTTCACGTCACTGCCGGTGTGCTGTCTGTCTGGGGGCTCTGGCTGCTTGGGCCTTTCTGCTGCAGGTCTCAGGATGATAGCTTCGTGGTCTTAGCTTTTCAGCAAGCCACAAAAATTAACCAAGAATCTGAACGAAGTGTTCCTCTCGTAATTACTGACTTCGATTAATTACTGTCGCAGCATCGAATTAGTTCATCAGGCTCCCTCTCCGGAATCAAACCCTACTTTTCCGTTACCCGTCATTGCCACGCTAGGCGCGAGGCTGTCCTGTCTCGCTGGTGAGCTTGGCTGTCCTAGCCTGCCTCACTGACTATAGATCGACAGATGACAGATCTGGCTGGCTTTCTGAGTCTGGGGTTTAGGGTTTCAGGTTTAAGGTTCAGGGCTTAGGGTTGAAGGTTAACGTACTGTTCTGACAGCCTGTCTGTCTTTCTGTCTTGCTGGCTGCCTGTCTCACAGGCACCAGCACAGCAAGGCCCACGACACCGGTGGGCCTGCTTGCCGCAGCCTTGCCCGGACCGTGTTCAGTCTGACTACCTGTCTTTCTGCGTGGCTCTCTGCCGAGGCCGCATGGCGCTCCACATCCATGGGGTCGCAGAGCTGTCTGTCCTGTTTACAAAGGAACAAAAGATCTATCGCTCCCACTGCATGAAATTATCATATTTTACCCCATTGCCGATAGAGGCTGGTATGCGTCGGAGCCAAAGCTTGAGCGGGCCTGTCTGCCTTCCATGCAGGCCAACTTCTGGCCGAGGCGCCCAAGTTCCACCTCTGGATTCTGTCAAAATTCAGGCGAGCTAATTATTGATGATCTGCCTGCCTGCATCTCCTGTAAGGTGTACAGGATCTGCTCGAGGAGTTCCACCTACCGGATTGATTCCTATGCTTGTACTACGACTTGGCACAATCCAGCCAGCATGCACTAAGCTTGTAATTATGCTTGGCGAATTCGATGCAAAAAAAATTTGCAAGGGGTTTAAAAACCCTAGGCCTTGAGGCTTGTACTACAATCCAGCACAATCCAGCCAGCATCCGTCCTGTCGAGAGACGTTGCTCTAACCACTAAGCCAAACCCACCCTGGTCACGGGGGCAGCATGTTTGTTCAAATGATTCTTCAATCCACCTCCCCAGGGTTTTCATAGCTCAGTGGTTAAAGATCTGGCTCTTGTCAGGCTACAAGGATGACTACGAAGACCGGGTCAAGGACGACTCGGACGAGATCCACCAGCCTTTTAGGTGCCTCAGGGTGTGAGGTTTATTCCTCGGTTTTGCAGGGGGAGTGACCAATCACTCGGTGGGACCCTGAGGCGACAGCGAAGATCACAGTGGAGGGCCCCTGAACCAAAGCATCCATTGTGGAGGCATGTGGCATCAACACCCAGCCTTCCACCAGTGTGCTAGAGGAGCATGCTTGGCGAAATGGATGCAAAAAAATTTTGCAAGGTGTCTAGAAACCGTAATTAATTAATTTGATTCATTTGGCAAATTCCAGCCAGCCTGAAAGACGCTGCACTTCCAGCAATTACGAGTTTTCACCATCATCCCAGCAATCCAGCCATAATATGCCCTTGAGACTCAAAATAACATGCACACCGTAGCTCAATGGGCAAGGCGTCGACTCCGACCAGTTTCATGTATTGTATGCGGGCTCGATTCCCGGGCCCGTCATTTTGGTTTTCCCGATGCGGATTGAGGTTCATTAAAGGACCTCAAACGAGCTAGACAGGATTTGCCAGATCCAAAAGGGAATTGGCCGAGGCCTCAAGCCAAAACAAATTTTGGCTCAGTGGTTAGTAGTGTGGCCCATGATGCCCAGAAAGATCAGGAGAATTCCTTCGCCTGTTAAGAACAGCGCAAACCACAGGGGTTTATTCTTTGAGCCAAGCTTCATTGCTGATTTGGGTGTTGTGGGAGTGTTGTGGGAGTGTTGTGGAGTTGTTGTGGAGGTGTTGTGGAGGTGTTGTGGAGGTGTTGTGGAGGTGTTGTGGAGGTGTTGTGGAGGTGTTGTGGAGGTGTTGTGGAGGTGTTGTGGAGGTGTTGTGGAGGTGTGGGAGTGTTGTGGATGTAGGTGTTGTGGAAGTGTTGTGGAGGTGTTGTGGAGGTGTTGTGGAAGTGTTGTGGAGGTGTTGTGGACGTGTTGTGGAAGTGTTGTGGAGGTGTTGTGGAAGTGTTGTGGAGGTGTTGTGGAGGTGTTGTGGAGGTGTTGTGGAGGTGTTGTGGAGTGTTGTGGAAGTGTTGTGGAGGTGTTGTGGAGTTGTTGTGGAGGTGTTGTGGAGGTGTGATTTGGCACAATCCAGCCAGCATGCGAAGCGAGGCACATCCAGTACTAAGCTTGTACTACGATTTGGCACAATCCAGCCAGCATGCGAAGCGAGGCACATCCAGTACTAAGCTTGTACTACGATTTGGCACAATCCAGCCAGCATGCGACGCAAGGCACATCCAGTACTAAGCTTGTACTACGATGTGGCACAATCCAGCCAGCATGCGAAACGAGGCACATCCAGTACTAAGCTTGTACTACGATTTGGCACAATCCAGCCAGCATGCGAAGCGAGGCACATCCAGTACTAAGCTTGTACTACGATTTGGCACAATCCAGCCAGCATGCGAAGCGAGGCACATCCAGTACTAAGCTTGTACTACGATTTGGCACAATCCAGCCAGCATGCGAAACGAGGCACATCCAGTACTAAGCTTGTACTACGATTTGGCACAATCCAGCCAGCATGCGAAGCGAGGCACATCCAGTACTAAGCTTGTACTACGATTTGGCACAATCCAGCCAGCATGCGAAACGAGGCACATCCAGTACTAAGCTTGTACTACGATTTGGCACAATCCAGCTAGCATGCGAAACGAGGCACATCCAGTACTAAGCTTGTACTACGATTTGGCACAATCCAGCCAGCATGCGAAGCGAGGCACATCCAGCACTAAGCTTGTACTACGATGTGGCACAATCCAGCCAGCATGCGAAGCGAGGCACATCCAGTACTAAGCTTGTACTACGATTTGGCACAATCCAGCCAGCATGTGAAGCGAGGCACATCCAGTACTAAGCTTGTACTACGATTTGGCACAATCCAGCCAGCATGCGAAGCGAGGCACATCCAGTACTAAGCTTGTACTACGATGTGGCACAATCCAGCCAGCATGCGCCGCGAGGCACATCCAGTACTAAGCTTGTACTACGATTTGGCACAATCCAGCCAGCATGCGAAGCGAGGCACATCCAGTACTAAGCTTGTACTACGATGTGGCACAATCCAGCCAGCATGCGAAGCGAGGCACATCCAGTACTAAGCTTGTACTACGATGTGGGACAATCCAGCCAGCATGCGAAGCGAGGCACATCCAGTACTAAGCTTGTACTACGATTTGGCACAATCCAGCCAGCATGCGAAGCGAGGCACATCCAGTACTAAGCTTGTACTACGATGTGGCACAATCCAGCCAGCATGCGAAACCAGTTCTATTACCACTAATTACTACTACTACAACTAATTAATTACTACGACTACTACTACTACGACGACGACTGCCAATGACTACTGCTAGTACTACTACTACTACTACTATTACTACTACTAGTACTGATTAGTTAATTACTAAGTACTTACTCCCAACTTCCCAGCCCTGAACTCCCTGAAACCTTGCACACTCACTGCCTCGCTGCCTCTGAGCCCCACCCCACCTTCCAACCTCCTAAGAAGCCCTGAACTCCCTGAAACCTCGCGCACTCACTGCCTCGCTGCCTCTGAGCCCCACCCCACCTTCCAACCTCCGAAGAAACCCTGAACTCCCTGAAGCCTTGCACACTCACTGCCTGGCTGCCTCGGAGCCCGAAATCACCTTCCAACCTCTCAAGCAACCCTTTTAATTACAACCCCAAACCCTTGTAATTAATTAATTTCTTAATTATGGTTTAGGATTTAATTAGGTTGAGGAGGAAGGTTTCGAATCAGCCTGTCTGGCTGTGGCTGCTGCTGCTTCCTGGCTGGCCATGCTGACTGCCTGCCAGCATTCATCTTTGTGAAAGAATTTTAAGGGCTTTCTTGAGTCGCCCGGCCTGCTGGTCTGGCTGTCTTCTTCACAGGGGCTTTCCGGTCTGCTGCTTGCTGGCTGCGAGCTTCCACAACGTGTGCTGCTTGCTGGCTGCGAGCTTCCACAACGTGAGCAATGCGAGCAATCAGCACTGCCTGCCTCTCTGAAAAACGGGGCACGGACTCGCTGCAAACTGCAAATCCCCTCTCTCTGACCACAAAAGGTTTAGGTTTGGCTGCACATCCATGAATAGAAGAGCCCACAGAGTTTAGGGCCGTTTAGGCTAAGGCAGGTTTTGTTCGGAACGGTTTCCACCGAATAATTAATTACTCTGCTAGCCACAGCTTCTTTGTGGGCCCGTACACTGCTGCACTGCTGACACGGCTGTCTGGCGGCAGGTCGCGGGCTGACACGGCTGTCTGGCGGCAGGTCGCGGGCGCCTGGCCAACAGGCACAATCACTATCTGCTTCTATCTGCTTGATTGATGAGTCAGCGATTCCCACTCTGAAGGCGATTTTTTTTCTTGCCTGCAAGGGTGTGTCTCTGTCTGGCTGTCTAGCTGTCCGGCCACTGCCTTGTCTGTCTAGTTGTCTGGCTGACAAGAGGATGGAGGCAGAGGTCGACGGCCACTGCCTGCCTGCCTGCCTGCCCTACCACTTAGGGTCAGGCGCCCCGTGGGGCTTGCAGGCACGGCAGAAGTGCGGCCAGTGGCCGTCCACCTCTGCCTCCATCCTCTTGTTGCAAGGTTCGGCCTTGCATTTCAAGCATTGGACAATGCAGAAGTACGTCTTCTGCGCATGGCTGTACCTGCCCCTGCCTCCGATCTGTCTGCCTTTCGCCACAACCAGTCCAGTCGACGGGATTGGTGGGCTGTCTGTCTGGCTTTCTTTCTCCCACTCCCACCAAGGTTTGGTCGACCACCAGTCTGACTGGCTGCCCCAATCTGACTGGCTGCTCTGACTCTGGCTGTACCACCCAGACCACTGGCTCGTCTGTGGCGGAGCTGGCGGAGCTGGCGGTGGCGCTACCTGGTCTGCCTGAGTGTCTTTCGGCAGCTTGTTCTTTGTCGGCGGCCTGCTCTTGTCTCTTCCTGCCTGGCCTGCCTGCTGGCCACCACCAGCAGCGGCACCTCCTGCCTGGCCTGCCTGCTGGCCACTACCTTTAGCGGCACCGCTGTCTGTCTTGTAAGGGTCCACCTTGCCCCTCTTGTTGCTCACACTCCTTTTCCGAGGAGAGGCCTGGCTGGCTTGGCTGTCTGCAGGTGCGGCAGATGCAGCGGCTGTCTGCCCTGAGTCCGTCTGTGTCACTCGCTGGGCCAGGCAGTCCACCAAGCTGTGACACAGTCGTCGGACTTTCTCACTGTCTATCTGGCGTCCAGCTGTCTGGATGTCGCTGTCGGAGAACTTGCACAAGTACTCCAGGGCTTGCAAGGCCATGGCTGTCTGTCTGTCTGTCTGGCTACCTTTGTCTGTCTCCCACTTGTCTGTGTGTGTGTGTGTGTGTGTTTCTCACCTAATTAGTTGTGTTCTGAAAGTAAATCCTGTGTTGTTCTTTCTGTTCCAGGCTCGCTGCCCAGTGTGTGTTTGTGCCTCTCTTCTAGCTGTGTTCTGAAAGTAAGTCCTGTGCTGCTACGTACTGTTCCAGGCTCGCTGCCTGGATTGGAGCAGCTTGCTTTGCAGGTCGAATGGCAAATGAAAGCACTCCTTGCATGACTGAACAGGCTGCCTGCTGAAATGAACACAGCAATGGATTCGGCCTGCACCGTCTGTCAGGCGGCTTGCTGTCTGCCCAGGAAAAGACGGCCTGCATGCTTCTTTTCGGCAGGAAACAAACTTTGACGGAAAGTCGTTCGTGTCTATCAAATTAATATCACTGAACAAGCCGTCTGGTGTCTGCACAATCGAAGAGAGTCGGCCTGCAGCGGCTGTCAGGCATCTCGGCTGGCTGTCTTCCGGCAAACCCGCCCTGCATGTTTCGTTGGAAAAGGAGACTGAGAATGGAAGACGGATCTCGGCTGGTAAAGTTAATTACTGAATTGATTGATCTGGTTGTCTGTGCAAGCGTCTCAAATGAAGTCCTGCCTGCGGAACTTCCTTTCAAGTCAGCTTTCCTTCCCGGCTGGTGCGAGCGGTCTGTGGAAATTATGAGAGATGTTGAAATCCAGATAATTAACAAATGAAGTAGAACTAAGTAGAACTAAGTGAAAAATAAAACTCAAACTAACCAAGTAATTATCTGGTGCATGAAGGACGAAACTGATTATGTTTCAGTAAATAATGAATGAATTAAGCTCGTACTACAAGTCAGCACCATCCTGCCCAGCTTGCGAAGCGAGGAACATCCAGTACTAAGCTTGTCCTAGGATTTGGCACAATCCAGCCAGCATGCGAAACAAGGCAAGCAGGCCCCGCCAGTCTTAAGCAGAAGACCATCGAAAACCTACTGCCGTGCGGTTTGCGCTGATTTACCAGTAAAGGTAATTCTTCTGATCTCTGGCTCGGGCAACAAGCCCACTTCTTAACCACTGAGCCAAAATTGGTTTTGACTTGCAGGGTCCAGCGGCCACCATTGGAGGAAGCCACAGGGCAAGCCTCACTGCAGTCGGACAGGAGACACTTCCAGTACTGAGAATATGAGCAAGTTGCAGCCAGCCAGTTCAGCCAGCATCAGCAGGCATCAGCCAGTAGAAACCACCCAAACAAGACGCAGCCCGAGGGGAGTTCTCGGTGAGTTGCAGTTGTCGCCAGTCTCCCTGTCACTGATTATTTGACAGTGTCCACATGGTCTGCCGGATCCGGCTCTGTGAGTGCTTTTTGCTCTTGCACAGATGAGTGGCCGCCACATCAGGTCGTTCTCCATGGGCAGCTTCTTCAGAACAGAGTACACTTCAAGGCAGCTTCCAGTCAGCCAGGACAAGCTTCCAAGCAAGGGCTTAGGGTTGCCTACAGCCCTGAACTTTAGCCTACAATAAAACTACAAAGAGCAGCGGCTAACACCTCCAATGGTCAGAAATGGCCCGGCCGCGTTGGCCTCTTAGTGGCCCGCTGGGGACTCCCTGCTTGGTAGGGTCAAGGGAGGATGTACTAACCACTACGCTACCGGGACCCTGCCGCACAGGGTTGGGAAGGATGCGGTTCCAGTACTAATTAAGCTTGTACTGCGACTTGGCATGAGAACAACCCCAGGGGGACTTGAACCACCCATCTTTCCGTGGTTTACCCACAGAGCGCCTTATCCATTAGACCATGGGGTCCTCTGTTCAGTGTATGATTCTAGAGTCCATGCAGCATCCTTCGGAAAGCACCTCCAATAATTACTCCAAAGCACAATCCACCCTATTTCCGAAGATGCCCTTGTCGCTCGTCCATGCTGCCCAGGATCTGTCGGGCAGCCTTCCAGCTCCTGGCAGGCACGACGTTAACCACTAGACCATGAAAACCCTGCCGGCAAGGTTTTTGGCGACCGACCTTACACATGGCAATTTCCAGAATTTCTGGGCATCGGCACTGGGAGGCTCAGCAAAAGGGGGTGGCGACTCGGAACACTCACCGGAGACCCCACCGGGCTGCGACAATTGTGATCTCTCCGTGACTGAAGATGGTCCATCGCCCTCTCCGTTCCAATCCTCTGATAGCCTAAGGGGTGGGCGGACGACTCTCATTGGAATAGGTCCGCGGTTCAATCCTCGGCCTCGTCATTTAAGCTCTTTCCCCGCCTGGAATCGAGACTTTGTGTGACCAAAAGCTTTGAGCACCGAGACTTTGGGTGACCAAAAGCCCTGGGCACTCTGCGTCGAGAGTGCTGCAGACAAGCTCATTGCTGATTTGGGTGTTGTGGTAGGTGTTGTGGAAGTGTTGTGGAGGTGTTGT
>CAJNDT010005545.1:375074-556238 GCA_905221615.1 Symbiodinium sp. CCMP2592 | reverse complement strand
TGACCCCGGACTATGGGATTTCTGGTATATTCTTTATCATGGGTACTGCAGGATTTATAACCCTAAACCCTAAACCCTAAACCCTAAACCCCTATAGATCCCTTATAGACCCCATTTAAGGAAGCTTTATAGATCCCCTTAAAGGAACCGTAGTAGCGCCTGCAGGGGCTCTCTTGAGTCAACGCTCAACTCAAAGCGAGCTACCCTCCGAAGCCGTTCTGGCCTGAACTGAAAGGGTTTAGGGTTTAGGGTTTAGGGTTTAGGGTTCGTAAGAATTGGCTAGAGCAAGACATGCGTGCATCTCGTGGTAGACGAACAGCAACCAATCCATCATGCACGATGAAGCCATAGACCATAAGCCCCAAGCTCGAACAGGCTCATGCTTCCAACGTACTCGCTAGCTGACTAGGTTGAATTGAAAGACACGCATCACAAGCCCCTGTTGCCACCGCAAACGGCAACAGACAAGATGTCCCACAGCACAGAAAGACAGAAGAGGTCCACCCTGAACTCAAAGCCCTAAACCATGAACTCAACATCCTGAACCCAAAAACCCAAACCCTTAAACTTTTAAACCCCGAAACACGAGTCCCTCTCGGTTCTTTAGTCCTTCCCCCTGATTTTTTGCAAGCCATGAGCTGGCTCTTCGGAGCTTCGAAAGATGAGACCGGCGAGGTGGGGGTTAAGGGGTTTAGGGTTTAGGGTCTGTAGACTAGGGCTTAGGGCTAGGGTTGGGGAGGTCAGAAAGCGTGAAGGTTTAGGGATTAGGGTTTGGGGGTTCGGTGTTATGGGGTTAGGTGGTTTGAGGTTTGGAGTTTGGGGTTTAAGGCTTAAGGTTGGGGTTGAGGGGAGGAGTCAGGGTTTAGGGGTTTTAGGGGGTTTAGATTGTTTAGCTTTCAGGCCCGCAAACTACAATGCCAGAACAATTTCTTTAAGGGGTTGTACATACCCCTTCAACATGCGTATACATGCATGCATGCATAGATACATACATACGTACATACATACCTACATACCTTCATACCTACATACCTACATACATACATACATACATCCAGGCATGCAGACATGCAGACAGGCAGACATGCAGACATGCAGACATGCATGCATACATACCTGCACACGTATGTGTGTGTGTGTGTACATATATACATATAAAGATACAGTTACAGCTTCTATAGGTACAGATATAGGTGCAGATGCAGCTCAGGTTTAAGTTCAGAGTTCAAGGATTCAGGTTCTGACTTCCTGGTGTGTGGGCGTTGAAGCTTAAAGCTTTCGGCTTCGGGAGGTTGGGGTTTAGGATTTAGGGTTTAGGGTTTAGGGTTTAGGGGTGGTCCCTGGTTGAGCTTTCTGAATGGTTCTTGTTGGCGCAGGAGGCAAGAGACGACCGTCGGCCTCAGGCTTGGTTTTGGTTTTTTCGTTGTAATCGCCTGCCTTGACCTAAACCTGAGCAGTGGGCTGGCCGAGGGGCCCTAGTGACCTGCCAGGGTCCACCTTTTTGGCCGTTGGTGGAGGCAGTGATCCGCCAGAGCTCTATGCTTGGCCACTCGTGGCGGCCACCCCTGAGGCAAACAACCCCAAATCCAGAGGCCGTAGGCGACACAAGGAGGCTTGTCTCGCCGGAAGCAGATTCACCGTCCATGATGAGCAAGTGTCAAGCGCCACTCCTGCATTTTGATAGGAGCTGAACGGCCGTACTCTGTCCCGTGTGTCCATCGCACTGAAACTGCTGTAGAGTTTAGGTTTTGGGGTTTAGGGCTTGGGGTTTAGGGTTCGGGTTTACAGGGAACTCCAGAAAGTTGGAATATGGTTTCATGGTAGGATACCCTATAATTTACCATAGAGGGGTTAGGATTCTTATATTCCAACTTTCTGGCTTTTACCTTAAGGTCTTGGTTTTATGCTCCCTCGTTTGTGGTTCTCGGGCAAGTGGACTTTGGGGCTCGCGGCTTGGGCTTGGGTGTGTAGTGTCAGGGGCTCTGGGGGATTTTGAGTTGGGTAAGCTTTGGCTCGTTTAGTATTAGGGGCCTTAAATAATTAGAATAGGGTTTTGGGGCCCAATATACTATAAGTATAGCAAGAAGGCCCCCAGTAAGGGATGCCGTCATCTGGCAGGCCTCGTCGTGGTCGCTGTTTGGGGGTGCAACTGTGCCCACAGAGACGCGGCAGGAGCGCAGGGTTGTCTATGGTTGTTTAGATATACACATATACACAGATACACATCTCAGTGCATATTAAGAAAGCATGATAAGCAAAAGAAAGAGGCTGATACGTGATTGCACGAATGAGCAAGTGCACGTAAACATGCACAGATGTATGCAGGTGTTTGCGAAAGCCGGCCCTGGCAATGATCAACCCTAGTCTTGACAAAGTTTCAACGTAGCTGACCTCTAAGCTCTGGTTTAGGGGTATTGGGCTTTAGCGTTTAGGGTTTAGGGACTAAGACTACCGTGGACTAGGCTCCCACTGCGACACCCCGAGAAGAGGTCCGCCCGAGGCATGCTTAGAGGTCTGTGTCGAGGGCGGCTTGAAGACCGGAAGTGGCGTCGTGAGACATACTGGCAGCTCTGTTGGACTACGAGGAGATGGAGACGTCTAAAATCGGACCCAAGAGCTATGGTGGCATCGGAGGGTATGACTGCGGCAGCAACGCTAAGGAGATGTCCGACAAATGCAAGTGCGCATGAATGGTGCCATTGCGGCCCCCCAAGCCCTATAAACCCTAGACTCAACCCAAGTATTCAAGTTTCTCAGGGCTAACCTGCACATGAGCAGATCGGTCGGGCAAAATCGAGAGATCCTAAAGCTATTTAACTCCAAGCCCCAGGCCCTGAAGCCCGAAACCTCACTGAAACGAGGTCATTGCTGTCGAGTCCTTCGCCCATGGGGTGAGCAGCAAAGTAAGAGCAAGTCTGTCAGAATTCCGGGCTTCCACTAGCCCAAAGGATCCCAAGTTCCGTGAGTTTTAGAGTTTGGTTTGGTAGGTATTGGTGGTAAGTTTGGGTCCAGGCCAGCAAGAGATGTCATTGCAGGCTAAGATGTTGGCGAGGAGTGTGTGGAAGGCCTTCATAGTTCGATGAGTTGTTTTGGGGTACGTTTTTGTCGTGTTCTTGTATGAACGGTAAAGGAATTAGTAATACGAGTTATTCAGACCCCATCTAGGGTTTGAGGCGTAGCTTAAGGGGGAAAAGGTTGTAGGCGTTTGCGCGCGCAGCGATTCGGACCTTAGACTTATCTTATACAGTCTAACACATAACCTTACATCCGTGTATCCGAAAACCCTCAACCCCAAACTACTATGGAGACCGTAAAAGACCTTCTGAAATCCCAGTATCTCTGCGCCACGTAGTTCAAGGCCCTACAAGAGCCTGTTATCAACCCGATATCAACTCATGCTTCCTTATATGAAGTATAGTTTGAAATAGCCGGCAACCTACAACACAGCCCATAGATTTAACAAGCTCTTCCAACTCACGTAGGACTTAGTTACAGAAGTTTTGGCGCACAAGACAACCCCCTAAACCCTAAACTCTAAACCTTAAACCCTACAACAAATGCCACGAAGGCTTCCGGAACAAAACTTGAAAACTCATCATAGAGGCCCTTTCCTTTACCCTAAACCCCAAGACACCTAGAAGCCCTTAGAGACTTTCTAAGCCCCATAAGCCTGTTAGACCTAAAGAACCCAAAAAAGCTCCCAGACACCTAAGAGACCCTTTAAACCCTATAAGCCCTTTTAAACCTCAAGAACCCTAGAAAGCTCAAGAAACCCAAGAAGCCCTGTAAGCCATTTAGACAAAGCTCAAGAAGCTTATATCGAGACCCTTTAAACCCTCAATTAGGCCCTTTAAACAAACCTAAACCCTAAACCCTGTAAGCTTAAAGAACCTCTAAAAAACCTTGTAAACCCTATAAGAACCCTGAAAAATAAAAGCCACACGAAATTTAACAAGTCTTTGGAATACCCTACTACGAAGAGCAGCTGCGAGGATGATCGGCCCCAGGCAAAGATGGCATCGAAGCCGCGGCTTGGCGGCAGTAGCTTCGGGTTTAAGAGTTTAACGTGAATCCCAGAAAGGTGGGACATGGATATACGATGATCAGTGCTGGGATCCCCTATACCTTACCTTACGGGCAGGAGGAGGTTCCTGGTCCGTCTTTCTGGCTTCTACTGTAGGAGTTCTGGGGTTTAGGAGTTTAAGGGGTTTAGGGGTTTAGAGTTTAGGGGTTTAAGGAGGGCCCCAGATTTCCTAAGCGAGATATGTCAGGTGTAGAGTGTAGAGTATGTGCGGCATATTTCGGCCCGTTAATCGCGAGGTATATCAAAGGGGAAAAGGAGGGACCCTTAATGGGGACCCCTACCCTATAATGGGGCTATATAATGGGTATATAATTGCTATATTAAGGGTATATACCTAGGGGTCCTTAGTAAGGGTCCCTCCTTGAGTATAGTTCTTAGATCAGTAGGGTTTCGGATCCACAGGTATACCTTGAAGTATAGGAGGACTAACTTCATGATCCAAGGTACATTCCTTTTTTGAGGTTCACGGTTTGATGGGATTCCTAAACCCTGAGCCCTAAACCCTAAACCTTCTAGGTTTCTGTTCTTTTTCATAGGCTTTTTGCAGGACCTTTGTCGAGAGAGGAACCTGACGACAGGCCTCGAAAGGGGATTCGACAAGAAGCGGTGTACCCCAAGACCCCCTATGTAGAACTACGGTTGATGATATAAATCCTGCATTACCCATAATAAGGAATATACCATAATTCCCATAGTTCAGGGTCCTTAAGGTAGTGCAGGATTTATATCATCAACAGTATGTAGTGGGATTCTTGCAAGAAGGAGCCCCGAACAATTGGAATCGAGGTGGCCGGAACTGCTGCTTCCAAAGGGGAAAAGGAGGGATCCTTAATGGGGACCCCTATAATGGGCTATATAGTGGGTATATAGTAGCTATATTAAGGGTACTTAGGGGTCCTCATTAAGGGTCCCTCCTTTTACCATTGGATGCTTGAAGCACAGGATGTGCAGTACAGGATTACTCCGAAAGACTCAGGCACACTCCCTGACCCAAGGGCTTAACGTCGAGCTCAATGGGGCTTGCAGCGTTCACTATGACCGACTATGGAAAAGCAACGAGCACGAAATATGGGCATCCCGATCCTATTCTTTCAATGCAGTTATACTGCTAAGTACCCTAAACCCTAAACCCTAAACCGTGGCTGCTAAGTAGTGCTCACTTTTGTTGTTCATATCAGTAGAGTTTTCCTCGCGAAGTCGTGTTCAAGGTGCCTGGCTGAGGCCTTGAGAAACCGCAGCCTACCCAGAGGCCCCATAGTAGTTCCCTTTAAGATTTACCTTATAGGATTCTGTATATGAACCCCAAAAAGGAACTACTATGGGGCCTCTGGGTAGACATAAGTTGTATGCAAGCTTACAGACTCATTTGGTTTAGCGTTGGGCAGCTGTTTCAAGGTATTGGTGCAGGTTTAGCCGTGAAGGCCCAAGCGCCCAAACCCCAACCCTGAACCCGAAACTCTGCAACCCTGAAGCCCAAGCCCTAAACCACTCAGCCAATCGTAGGGTGTCATTCGGGTTGCACGATGGTCTTTGTCAACTTGTAAGATCTTGAAGAGCTCTATGGGAACCCTAAACCCTAATCCCTCAAACCTAAGTGTAGAGAAGCTGAGGTCTGATAAATCAGTGGTAGCTTCCTTCGTCCTTATATTAGAAATAACTGTACTAGCATGGACCCCCACACCCTGCTCGGATAATTGTGGTCTTTGTATATATTTCTGTTATAAACCTAGACCTCCAAAACCCGGAACCGGATTCGAGTTACTCAAACCCCCCTAGACCCTGGGCCCTAAGCCCTAACGGTCCCATGTAGCCCTGGGGATCAAAATAGCCCATTATATAGTATGGTCTTTGGGCCCAAAAGCCTTACAATTTGAGTCCTTAGATCCGGAGGGTCCTTATTATAATACGGCACCTAATATTTAAGGTACTCAAAAGGGACCATAACTTAGACAACCACCCATGTAGTAAGCCGCGAGATTTCAACAAAGGACCGCACTGCGTGACTGGGAGAGGAGACTCTTCAATGCAAGGGGCCAAGGGGGCTTTGGGCTTCTGGGATACAGAGTTTTGGTTTAGGGTATATAGGGTTGAAGGTTTAGGGCCTTAGGGTTTTAGGGTATAGGGTATAAGGTATAGGGTTGAAGGTTTAGGGTTTAGGGCCTTAGGGTTTCAGGTTTTAGGGTTTAGGGTATAGGGTATAAGGTATAGGGTTGAAGGTTCAGGGTTCAGGGTTAATCGCTAGCTCACGCGGCGTTGTCGGCACATAGTATCGGATTTGCAGAGATCTGACGGCTAGCGCGTTCGGGGATGAAGGAACTCTAAACACTCACCCCCCCCAAACCCCTAATGCCCAAGCCCTCTCGTCCCTACTGTTACTCTAAACTTCGATAGCCGATACCCTAGCTATGCTTTTGGGGCGGGGGGCCAGGTTTCGCCGTCTTGAGATGTCACAGGAGCTAAGGCAGCGAAGCTTGCTAGGAATAGCCCCGAACTGCAAAGAGTTCATGGTCGCCTTTGGTCGCTGAGTGCTCAAGGGGCTCCTAGGGTCTCCGGCACTCCAGGGGGTGCAAGGTGGACGCGCGAACTTATAAATAATCGCTCTTCTAAGTTAAGAAAACACCTTTTACTACGCGGATTGTGCCGTGTCCGAAGCTTCAGGGGGTGCAAGGTGGACGCGCAATCTTGTAAATAAATGCTGTTCTAAATTAAGAAAACAGCTTGGCTATGGATATGGGCGTTTCCAAAAATAGGGGACCCTAAGATAGGACCCTAGATAGTAGGATCCTTATTGTAAGGACCCCACAATAAGGTACCCCCTATTTTCGGAAACTCCCAGATTGTGCTGTGGCAGCTCAAATTTCTGGTCCCTGCAAGTCACTGCCTGAGCCCCAAACTCCAACCCTAATGCAGGAACCATATAAGCGTTATCAGAAGGGATCTATAAGGGTTACTATAAGGTATCTATAAAGGTAATATAAGGGATCTATATGGGTAATGTAGGAGCCTGATGAAGAAGCCTTGGGCCGTTAGTAGGGTTCTGTATATGAATCCTATTATTTTGGGGTTATAGGCCCAGGGTTTCCTAATCAGGTTCCTACATTAGCGGGTTGAACTAGGGTATGAAGGGATTCATTTCAAGATTTGGCGGGCCTTGCAGAAGCAGACAAAGCCGGGAAGTCAAAGCCATTCGGGTCCCAACACGATCTCCTCCACCATCATGTTTATGTAAGGAGTGGATTTGCTTGTCATTAGTCTTGGCATCATCGTCGTACTCCCATCATCGTCGTACCTCCTAGATATCGAGATGACCTTGAACCATGAATCCTAGACCTTCAATCCTGTGCTGGGTCTTTGTCAGGAAGATGTCGACGACCGGCCATCTAAGCCGTTGTGGTCGGATGCCCTGCTGGGACTAGCCCAAGGCTGCCAAAGAGCGAAGGAGAGAGGGCGAGAGAGAGTGAGAGACAGATAGAGATATATCTAGCGAGAGAGACGGAGAGAGATAGATAGGGCTAGGGGTACACCCCTTGTGGCAAAGGCAACAATGGGGTCCGCACATGCACGGGGGTGGGTTTTTTTCCACTACTGTCCTCACGATAGCGAGTTGAAAGAAGAACAGGAAGATAAGGTGAGTTTGCACCAGCCCAGAAAGTTTAGGAGCTCATCTCCCCTTGCGACAGCCGCAAATTGCAAACTGATCAACCCAGCTGCTGAGACTGCTGATTATTATGTAGCTGACGGTTGCACACTGCGACACTCGGAGGTTTCAGGAGCAGCGAAGGGACATCGGATGGGTGTTTCCGATCCCTGAACACTGGACCTGAAGCCACTTAAACTCTAAAAAACCACCCAAGCCCTGGACCGACTAGCGGTCTGATCCTTTCCTTGGCGCGATAGTTTATGGATGCATGCATATGGGTGGTTGTCAAAATTAGGGTTCCTTTCTGGGTCCCGAATATAGTACCGCACTAATATTTAGGGTGCCCAAAAAGGGACCTTAATTTTGACAACCACCCATATGTCTGTACCCCGAATGTGTTCGCACCTACATACATGTACATGTACAGGCTCATGTATGTGTCTATGTCTGTGAGCACATACATGCACATATTCCACTGTATACATATACAGATATATACAGACATCTATATATATAATATACATATACATATACATATACACATGCACATACTCACCTTCACGTACATGCAGCCGTACAATTCCGTGCTTGTTCCAAGTTTGTCCATTCTCTGGATAGTTCAGGGTTTCGCAAGCACCTGAAGTATCTACAGCTACATAGTACCGTTACTATTACTATTCTCATTGTTATTATACAGTTACATTGACTGCCAGAGGATCCGAGCTGAACTGGAGTTCAGGAATGGCGTTTTAGGGTTTCTGTTTCAGTGTCCGGGGCTCACGATATAGAATTTTCGGAAAATTCGTCATCCTCAACGATGAATCCTAGCAGGTCTGTCTGCTGGGTTTCTCAAATCTCGTCTCGCGAACTTCATCATTCTGGGGCCGATTTCAATCATTCGGCCTCTAAACCCTAAACCGATAAGCCGCGGCCAAGATCCTCTTTAGATTTCTCGACTCCCGTCTCATTTTGGGGCCAAATTGTCAAACATTCGGCCAAGGTCCCCCTTCATGTCCATTGAGGAGCGCTTGCTGCCGTCAACCTTTGAAATGGGTTTAGGCGTTAGGGGGATAGGGTTTAGCGGTTTGAATTAGGGTTTAGGGCAAAGGTACTTTAAAGGTTGTCCGAAGGGTGTTCAGAGAGGACGTGGCTTCTGGATCTTGTAGTAGGGCGGAGCTTGGTGCATGTATGCATATATATATATATATATATATATATATATATATATGGTACCCCCCCCCCCCCCCCCCATTGACCTACCCTTTTTGGTCTTTTTGAAAGGCAAGGGTGGGTCGGGGCGGGGTGTACCCGAATGGAGCGGCGTTCCCAAAGACCTAGTTTCTTAAAAGACTCAATCTTTCGGAGGTTGAGGGAGACTGTATCCAAAACCAAAAAAATTTTTGGCCTCGCAGCACCTTGGAACTCTGGGCGCTGCAAAACACTGAGAGGCCTCAATCTTTTGGAATCCCGAACCTCAGAAAAATTGAGGCCTCTCAGTGTTTTGCAGCTTCCAGATTCCAAAACATTGAGAGGCCTCAATCTTTTTATGATTTTGAAGCCAAAACGCTGGGAGGCCCCAAAAGACTCAAAAGACTCAATCTTTTGGAGGTCTTGGGAAACTATAACCAACATCAGAAAAATTGAGGCCTCTCAGTGTTTTGCAGCTTCCAGATTCCAAAACACTGAGAGGCCTCAATCTTTTGGAATCCCGAACCTCAGAAAAATTGAGGCCTCTCAGTGTTTTGCAGCTTCCAGATTCCAAAACATTGAGAGGCCTCAATCTTTTGGAATCCCGAACCTCAGAAAAATTGAGGCCTCTCAGTGTTTTGCAGCTTCCAGATTCCAAAACACTGAGAGGCCTCAATCTTTTTATGATTTTGAAGCCAAAACGCTTGGAGGCCCCAAAAGACTCAAAAGACTCAATCTTTTGGAGGTCTTAGGAAACTAGCCTTAAAATCAATAAGATTGAGGCCTCTCAGTGTTTTGCAGCTTCCAGATTCCAAAACACTGAGAGGCCTCAATCTTTTGGAATCCCGAAACTCAGAAAAATTGATGCCTCTCAGTGTTTTGCAGCTTCCAGATTCCAAAACATTGAGAGGCCTCAATCTTTTGGAATCCCGAACCTCAGAAAAATTGAGGCTTCTCAGTGTTTTGCAGCTTCCAAATTCCAAAACATTGAGAGGCCTCAATCTTTTGGAATCCCGAACCTCAGAAAATTTGAGGCCTCTCAATGTTTTGCAGCTTCCAGATTCCAAAACACTGAGAGGCCTCAATCTTATTGATTTTAAGGCTAGTTTCCTAAGACCTCCAAAAGATTGAGTCTTTTGAGTCTTTTGGTGCCTCCCAGCGTTTTGGCTTCAAAATCATAAAAAGATTGAGGCCTCTCAGTGTTTTGCAGCTTCCAGATTCCAAAACATTGAGAGGCCTCAATCTTTTGGAATCCCGAACCTCAGAAAAATTGAAGCCTCTCAGTGTTTTGCAGCTTCCAAATTCCAAAACATTGAGAGGCCTCAATCTTTTGGAATCCCGAACCTCAGAAAATTTGAGGCCTCTCAATGTTTTGCAGCTTCCAGATTCCAAAACACTGAGAGGCCTCAATCTTATTGATTTTAAAGCTAGTTTCCTAAGACCTCCAAAAGATTGAGTCTTTTGAGTCTTTTGGGGCCTCCCAGCGTTTTGGCTTCAAAATCATAAAAGATTGAGGCCTCTCAGTGTTTTGGAGCTCCCACAGTCCCAAAGTGCTGAGAGGCCTCAATCTTTTTGAGTCTTGAATCTCAAAAAGATTGGGGCCGCTCCAGGTTTTGCAGCTCTCACAGTTCCAAAGTGCTGAGAGGCCTCAATCTTTTGGAGTCTTGAACTTGGGGCCGAGAATATCTGGCCACATTAGTTTTCTGCTTCTGCTGCCATTTTTTGTTGTTTGTTTGGGGCCCTGGGCCCTGTTACTCTGTTACTCTCATACTCTTATACTCTATGACTCTATTACTCTATTACCTATGACCCTATTACTCTCTTACTCCAAAAGCTCTATTACTCTATTACTCTAGTACTTTATTAGTTTATTACTCTGTTACTCTATTACTCTATTACTCTATTACTCTCTTACTCCAAAAGCTCTATTACTCTATTACTCTATTACTCAAATACTCTATTACTCTATTACTCTATGACCCTATTACTCTTATACTCTCACTCTATTACTCTATTACTCCATTACTCTATTACTCGATTACTCGATTACTCGATTACTCTATTACTCTATTACTCTATTACTCTAATACTCTATTACTCTACTACTCCACTAACTCTATTTATTACTCTATTACTCTATCTACTTTATTTCCTCTATGACTCTATGACTCCATGACTCTATTACTCTGCTACTACTCCTACTACTACTACTACTACTACTACTACTACTACTACTACTACTCGTACTACTAATACTGCTATTGCTACTGTTACTGGTACTGCTTTACTATTACTATGCAGCACTATTACTATTACCATTACTATTACTATTACCATTACCAATGCATAAAGTCATGGAGCAAAGCCTGCGGGTCACGCGCTTCGAACGCACTGTTTCTTGTACTATTACTCTTTCTTTATTACTCTATTGCTATTGCTCTATTGCTCTATTGCTTTATTGCTTTGTTACTTTATAACACCATTAGTCTTTTCGTCTTTCAGTCTGTTTAGTTTGTTTAGTCTATTAGTCTATTAGTCTACTAGTCTACTCGTCTATTCGTCTATTCGTCTATTCGTCTATTAGTCTATTAGTCTATTAGTCTACTAGTTTATTCTGTCTATTAGTCTATTCGTCTATTCGTCTATTAGTCTATGATTGTACTACTCTATTACTTTTTACTATTACCAGTACTAGTACTATCTATAACAAACACGCGAAAAGAACCACAGGTGCAAAAAAATAATGGCGACAAAAATAGGCCCTCCCTTGTCCATGCATCACTGCCACTCATTGCTCCTGAGACCCCCAACAAAGGTAGGTCAATGGAGGGGGGGGTAGCATATATATATATATATATATATATATATATGTGCGTGTGTGTGTGTGCGCACTTGGGTTTGCGTTGTTTTATGTGGTGTCTTCCGCTGGCATCGGGATGCATGTTTATTACAATTTACCGGCTTGAGCACAGAAGGCTGCGCTCAAGCCCAAAACCATGGAGGATTTCTAGACTGTGCTTGAAGTATGACGAGGAGCACTCATTCACACCCTTGGTGCATTCTAACGTCTAAAGATACTAAATCTGGGGGTTTCCGAAAGTAGGGGACCCTAATATGGTACCGTTTATAGTAGTTTCCTGATTATAAGGACCCCAACACAAGGTACCCCCTATTCTCGGAAACTCCCAAATAGCTGCCCCACCGTGTTGGAAAGCATCCGACCCCGAGCGGAAGGAGAGTACGAAATTCGAGAAGAAGTCGAAGAAGATGCGGCAAATGAGGCTCACTTTTTGGGAGTTTCCGAAAAGAGGGCACCCTAATATAGTACCCTAAATAGTAGGATCTTTATTATAAGGAACCCAAAATAAGGTACCCCTAATTTTCCGAAATTCCCACTTGTTGTCGATGTGGAGGTAGTTGTTTCAGTTGCAACAGTAGCACCAGCAGGAGCAGTAGCAGGGGCACGGGCAGCAGGTCCTGTCTCCGCATTGCATCGCGGCACGTGCGCACGGACAATTCCGAAGACCTAGCAGCTAAGCTCTTGAGGCCAGAGTTCTTGGCCGTGCAAGGCCCTAAGCCCCCAACCCCTAAACCCTACACCCCTGAACCCGAAACGCCTACTAAACCCGAACCCCAGAGCCCTGAACCCCTAAACCCTAAACCCCGAAACCCTTGGACCCCTAAACCCCTAAACCCTTAAAAGGGACATTGGCGATGTGGGCGACGTGCAGCCTCTGAAGAGCTACGAGGAGCAGGTGCGACTGACCAGCAGTGCCAAAGCTGAGCTTGTATGATTTTACATGACAGTATATGTCAGAATACTTTTCACATGAGAATACTACAGTATATGACCGTATATGATAGTATATGATACTAGGTTATAGCTTTCATAGTATATGGTTATACAGTTATACATCTTAGCACATTCCAGTACATGACAGCATATCACCGTACATTTTACTATATGATATGTTTTAGCATATGCTAGTATGCTTTACTATGTTTGTGTACATGGTGGTGTTTGATAGTGTATTGTAGTATATATTCGCATATGATGCTAGATTGAAGTACACTGCATTCGAGCAGATGATAGTATATAATATAATAGTACATCTTAGCACATTAGAGTACATACACCTCCGTTCCCCAGTACCCATACGCCATTTCGCTTTTCGGGTTCCCTCGTGGAAACCAAATGGTGGGGACAAGGGTACCCTTAGTATTCAGGGAATACTGCGGAACCTTGTTGTTCAAGGCTGGCAGGGCCTGGGATTTAGGGCTTAAGGTGTACGGATTCATCTGTTTAAACCTAGGATGATATACCGTGGTCTTTTCGGTCGTCTACTCTCCGAAACCCGAAACTCCAAACCATAAACCCCCGAGGCTGAAATCCCCACTCCCACTCGGGAAAGCAGGTGCTCGGCATCACGCAGATGATGACGCCCCGGGACGCGGGCAAGGCGAAACCCTCGCAGGGCGACCAAGGCGCACGCTAGAAGGGGTCAGGAGTTTAGTGTTTGGGGTTCGAGGATTGGGTTAAATGTAGGAACCTGATTAAAAAAAGCCCTGGGCCTATAACCCCTTGCCAATCTGACGACATCGCCACCAAACTGGCGCTCGAAGGCACTGTAAGTCACACCATGAACGCGACCTACACGAGGTCCGAGAGAATAGACAGGTAGCTTAGAGTCTATCATGACCCGGTTGGGCATTGTCATGCTGCGGTAGGGTTTAAAGTTTAGGGTGTAGGCTACTTCGAACCCTAATGTAGGAACCTGATTAAGAAACCTTGGGCCTTTCTTTGGGTTCCTTATATGAACCCTACTATTTTGGGGTTATAGGCCCCGAGTTTGTAGAGTTTAGGGTTTAATTAAGGTTTAGGGTTTACACTACTTGGAGCTCCTCCCCCCTTCCCAATTTTCCGACATGCACCGAACCAAAAAGCTCTAGACTCCAAACACCTCTAAAGATCTCACTTAAACCCCCAAAAATGCCGAAAGCCCTGACGCCCAAAATTTCCCCAATCTCTCACGTCTAGGTATCCCGAAAAGCCTTCTACAACTCTTAGGGTCCAGGGCTTTGAGAGTTTACACGTCTGGGCGCTTGGGATTCACACGGGACTTGTGCAAGCAACTAGGAGCATCAGTGCGGTTCATAGAAACTGCACTTGTCGTTCTCTAGCGCTGAGCCTTCACATACCTTCACGGCGTTTGGGGGGCGATCCCCAAACCCTAGAGCTGTGAGCTTCCGGCTTATGAGTGCCCTACCCATAGGCCCCAAAGTAGCTCCTTTTTGGGATTACCTTATAGGATTCTATATGCGAACCCCAAAAAAGGAGCTACTTTGGGGCCTTAGGGTAGACCTCCCGACCCTGAACCCTAAACATCGAAACTCCGAGCCCTGGAACCCGGGAGTCGATATCCTCGAAGCCCAAACTCCAACCCTAATGCAGGAACCATATAAGGGTTATCAGAAGGGATCTATAAGGGTTACTATAAGGTATCTATAAAGGTAATATAAGGGATCTATAAGGGTAATGTAGGAACCTGATTAAGAAACCTTGGGCCTTTATTAGGGGTTCCTTCTATGAACCCTACTATTTAGGGCACTATCCCAGGAGCCCTAAGTACTGGGAGTACGCCATGACGAAGGCAGATGTCGGCTTCGCCTCTTTTGAAGCGCTGGCCGATCCTGATCTGTTTGCGAATTCTTTGGAGAGGATGGCTTTGTCAATGACTGAAGAAGTCTGTCATCCTTTCCAATTTGAGCAGACGGACTTGGGCTCTGTACTTCGACTTAAGCACGAAGGAAGTTTGAGTACACCTAAGAGTGTTGGCTACTTCTTGCGGTTTCTGGCGCCGCACAGGCTGAGGAAGAAGTTCTTAGCCGTCGGCAGCTTAAAGAAAGACAATCCGGCTGTCATCTCTTGGGTCAATGATTGTATCCAGGAGTATCTTCGGTGGCTGAATTCTACCGTCATGCCCGCTTTAGTTTAGGGGTTTAGGGCTTAGAGGTTTAGTATTTAGGTTTTGGGGGTTTAGTATTTAGGTGTCTAGGCTTTAGGGGTTTAGTATTGAGGGGTTTAGGGTTTAGGGTGCATACTTTGACCTCATATTGACCTTGAGGGCCGATGCGTGCACTCTGTAGATACTGCTCTGAGACGCCAATCCTAAACCTTATACCCTAAGACCGTACTCCCAACCCCAAACAAATCCTTAAACCTTACCGAGCTTCACTGCACATATGCCAGGGGTCAGTTTCTGACGCAAATTTGCCGAACCCTCATCCCAGACTAAGGACTTTCAGGGTTGAGACTTGGGGTTCTTTAGGTTTCGGGCAGGGAGGGGGTTTCAGGCTTACGATGTATGGTTTAAGGTTTAGGGCAGCAAAACCTGAACGGCCACCCAAACCCAATCTTGCCCCAAATCCTGAAAGGCACACGCATGTGATATCACTGCTGGCAGGCGTTCCGCCGACCATCGCCGAAGATGAGGACAAATCGCCTCGTTTCAGACCACAACAGAAACCATACTAGAAATAGTTACACGACCACCACCACCACCACCACCACCAACAACAACAACAACACCAGCAACGACAACAACAACCAACAACCACAACAACTAAAACAACCACAACAACCACAACAACTACAAAACAACCACCAGCACCAGCAGCACCAGCAGCACCAGCACCAGACCAGCACCAGACCAGCACCAGCAGCAGCAGCAGCAGCAGCAGCAGCAGGTTCTGCGCACCAGCACCAGCACCACCGCCACCAGCACCACCGCCACAGCCGCCACCACCACCACAACAGCAACAGCAACAACAACAGCAACGACGACAACAACAGCAACATCAACAGCAACATCAACAGCAACGCCAACGCCAACGGCAACAGCAACAACAACCACAACAAGTTGCACCAGCAACAGCTAGTGATTATCTGAGTATCAATTGGGGTAGTGAGCGGTACTTAGCGCATCGTGTTAGCAACATAGACAGGTCTGTATGAAGGTCGCTTCATGTTTGGAAGTTGGTGAGAGCATAAACGGCTCCTTCTTCGGGCTAGTTCGGGACTTCATGTAGGTGTACAGGTAAGTTTGTGTGTGTGTGTGTACAGGTAAGTTTGTGCATACAGGTATTCCAAGGCTTCAGAAAGTTTGTTTAGGGTTTAGGGGTAAATCCTAGGAGAGACAAGTCACTGAAAAGTAGGATCAGTCCATTTGCGCAAGTCATAGAGTGAAGGGGCAAGCAGGCAGCGACAAATTGCCGCTTGTGCTTTTGGAAGGGTGGCTGATGCTCGGAAGGGCGGCTGATGCTCACGATGCCGGGTTTGTGTGGTTTGAGTGGTCGCTTGTACAGCAAGAGCAGCTGACCTTCAATACCGCAAGCCTTTTAGCCATAGACTCCACAGCCCTACAGCCCTCAACAGTCTTCTCCTACCGTCCTACCAGAACCTTCGTATCAGGGTGTAGGGTTTAGAGGGTTGCAGATTTAGGTCAGGATTTAAGAATTGAGGTTAAGCCAAAGCCTTTACCGCCACTACGCACCCTATTGAGGCCCGAGGTCACGGAGTTCCAGTAAGAAAACACCACGAAAACCTCATACCAAACCATGAATCTCAAAATATGATCCCACGAAGCCAAGTAATCACCGAAACACTGCTAATCCCAATGCCCAGCATAATGAGCTGTTCCAGGCCAGAATACCAGCTGCTAGTGGGGGTCAGCAGCTGGTGCGTTTGCAAAGGTAGTTGATGCGAATGATGCTGTCCTTGAGATGTTGAGGTTGGCAGCTGGTGCCATTCGGGAATGGCTTGCTGGAAGCAGCTGCTGCGTGTGGAAGGGCGGCTGATGGTCATGATGGGGTTTTGGGATTAGCAGCTTGTGGTTGAAGGACGGCTGATGCTCTTGATGGTGGGTTTGCCGCTTACGTCTTTTGAAGCCTGATGCTCATGATTCTGGACTTGGGGTATTATGATGCTGGGCTTGCTGCCTTCGGAGCGGCTGCTCGTGTTTTTGGAAGGGGTTTCTTGGGTGCTCACAAAACAGGGTGCTTACCGGGCCCGAAAATCCTCGGAATCCTTTCCCCCAGAGTCCAAAAACCTTAAACCCCCAAACCCACAAGCCCAACCCGAAACCCCAACAGGCACTAAACCCTAAAGCCAGAAGCCCCAGCCCCAAAACGAATAGGCCCTACAACCCAAACCTTAATCCCCTAACCCTCCCAAAACCCGAACAGCTTTGTAGGAAGACACAGATCTGGTCGGCTTGGGTAAGGCCATCGAAGGCTCGCAGCGCATCTTCATGTTGCTTGGGGCTTCTTAGGTAGTGGGTTCCTGAGTATTACCCTTTTGCCCTTTTTCTTGTGGGGTTCCCTTATTAAACCCAAATAGTAGGAACAAAAGTACCCTAGCATTCAGGGGCTACTCAGGAGCCTAGGGTTTTCTGGGGGCGAGTTTGGACGTGGATAGTTTGTTCGGGACTTCGGGCTGTCGGCCTTCTGCTGTAGTGCCGAAAGTTCGCAGCTTGGGGTTTAGAGTCCAGGGTGGCAGGGTTTGAAGGCAGGATGGCTTGAGGCTTTAGGGTACATCTTAACATGGGAGTTTCCGACAACTTGGGACCCTAACATAGTACCCTAAATAGCAGGATCCTTGTTCTAGGGACCGCAAAAGAAGGTACCCCAAATTTTCTGAAACTCCCATATGTCTTAAGACTGTAGTTGCAATGCAAGGCTTTCAAGCTTTTTCAGCCTGATTGTCAGCAGTGTAAGTGGGAGTTTGCCTTGCTAGCCTTCCCAATCAAGATTCGGCATGTGCGTACTAGTGTCAATGCCATCAAGATTGTGAGTGCGACACTTTTGCTGATATGTACAGCCAAAGTCGCGATCCTAGAGCCTGCTAGACTTTACTGCGACTACTGCTACCACCACCACCACCATCACCACCAGCACCACCGCCGCCACTGCCACCGCCACCGCCGAACTGGAATAGCGAGTGTATGAGTAGTAAAATCAGAGTCACCATGGCACTAGAAGCAACACATCCAGTACTTGATCAGTACTACTCCTTGGTGCACCGGAGAGCAAGGCGCCATCGTGAACCCTTTATCCGAAGCTTTCCCTAAGGGTCCATGTGCTCACATAGCCTATACTTGGGTTCCAAAGTACCTGAAAAGCGAGTACATTAAGGCCAATGTATATACTATATGAGTAGTTGTCAATATTATGGTCCCCTTTTGGGTCCCTGTTATGGTACGGCACCTAGTATTTAGGGTACCCCAAAAGGGGCCATAATTTTGACAACCGCCCATATGACTACATGGACCCTAAGGGTTTGGCATCCGGCAGGTCACCAGTGCAACCTGACCCCAGCCTTCTGGACCGTCTGGCCCCAGCCCTGGTCGACTTGTCGTGACCATTGGGGTCTTGATTTAAGGGTTTAGGGATTAAGGGTTTAGGGTTTAAGGGTTTAGGGTTTAGGGGTTTGAGACAGGGGTGTATCATATTTGAGACACTACTGTTGATGATATACATCCTGCACTACCTTAAGGACCCTAAACTATAGGAATTATGGCATATTCCTTATTTCGGGCAATGCAGGATTTCTATCATCAACCGCAGTTGAGACGCTAGGGCTGACATCCCCGCTCTTGAACTTTATGTGGGTTCACAGAGCGTCTGGGCTTCCGCTTCATCGCAGCATGTTTTGAGGCCTCCTCGCGTGACGGTTCTGGCGGCCTCCTCCAAGGCAGAGCAATGAATATAGCCCTCAACCCCTAGCTTTGTTATAGTTGGGTAACATTTTACATGTTTATGGGTACTTAAACCCAATGAGGAATCATATTGTAGATTTTTAATCTTATCCTAACCATGAACTAGTAAACCCTCAACCCCTGCACCCGCAGCCCTAAACCCCGACTGTCGATGCAGAAGGGAGGGTTTCAGGTGAAGGTTTAGGGTTCATGGTTTAGTCAGCCTAAGCCTAAACCCCAAACCCTACTTCGTGTGTGGGACCCTCGGATCAGGGTTGACGAGCTTAATCTAGAGGTTCGAACACAGTAAGGGCCGTAAAAGTTAGGTTTCAAGGTTGGGACCACTGTTCCTGCTCTCGGTTCCACTTCCTTCTGAGTCCTTTTATGAATACGTACATCGGAATATACCACAAGACCCTGTTCCAGTTAGTACGACCACTTTGCTGGTTATGGGAAGTGACCAGCATTCGGCGGGCGCATAGTACCTGTCAAGCCTTGCATAGGAAAGCTCATGTTGCAGGGAAAAGTTCAGTGTCTAATACCGTAAAGGAAGGCCGTTCTTGAGGTTCTGCATCCTAAACCCTACGCCACCAAAGTCCTTCATGTTTGATCTCTGAGTGTGGGTCCAAGAATCTTCCTTACCGATGATGGCCCTCTTGAGCCCTGGAGATCGAATCGGAAATCGTAACATAATACAGGGGCTTTAATAGTTAGAATAGGCCCATTACACTATAAATTCAATGAGGAACCCCAAAATGGTATTGGTAATTATTTAGGCCCCTATAGTAGGGCTCTGAATAAGGAGAACCAATATCCCTACAGCTTTTGATTAGTACTTCTGCGAACAACGAGCAGTCAGCTTCTGCGATGTCGGCGATGCTCCGCCGACGCCAAGTCCATGTTCAGTGATCAAGATGAAGCTAGAATTGCACTTGAGATTTCTCCAAACTCTCAGTCTGAAAAGGTTGCTTTCGTGCGGACATGGAGAAGTGTTCCCAGCCTTTTCGCATTTTAGTAATCCTTCATGGGTGGTTGACAAAATTGTGGTCTCTTTTTGGGTCCTTAATATAATGCGGTGCCTAATTTTTAGGTGCCCAAAAAGGGGTCATCATTTTGACAACTACCCACATGTAGCTAGGGACCACTATGAGTGGCCACCGAGGAGTGCAGACAGCCGTGTTTTATTCGCCACCTTTGTAAAACTTTTGTATTGTACACGCCTCTTAAAACGCACAAAATGACCCTTAAAGCAACCTCCCAAAACCCAACACCTTAAACCCTAACCCTTAGAACAACCGAATGTAAACCCTAAACCCTAGCCCATCCTAAGCCATCCTAAACCTTATAAGCCCCAAGACCCTCAACATGATCCTTATAGAGTAACTTCCTGAAAACCCTAAACCCTAAACCATCCTGAACCTTATAACTCGAAACCCCTAAACCATAAACCCCAAAGAAAGGCCATAAAGCCTAAAGCCGCCTCTGCCAGGGTTTGACTTCTTTGCGGCCAGATCCCGGGAGCCAGGGACTGTCTCTGTACAACCAGGACCTCTCAGGGCTCCCCTTGAAAGCAACGGTACCCCTACCTACCCCTACTTGGCTTTTTTCTGTTCTGTAGGGGAAGGATTTTTTTTTGAATGGGTTCGGTATTTAGCTTGTATGCTGCTTTATAGGACGATTTTTCCAGGTTTTACTGGGACTCTTTTTGTAGTTCTACCGGGTTCTACAAGGTTGTATAAGGGATTGGTGGTAGGGTTTGACTACGAAATTGACAGGGTCCTTCTGAAGGGTCTGGTAGGGCTGTATGCCCAAAACTGCCCTAGACCCTAAACCGTCATAACTATACGCTTTTACGGGGCCAGGAATCTCATATGCAGGTCAAGTGCTGGATTTCTTCGGGTCCTTCATGGGTTCTATAGGGTTTTGGGCCTGGGGTTCCTTAGAGTTGACAGGTTCCCTTTGTGGGTGGGCCTTTGTGGCTTTTCCTCTTCGAAAATCAGGCGTCCTTTGGTTCCAGGGTGTCTTGCGGTTTCGTTGAGGGTTCCTTACGGTTCCTTAGTCGTCGTTGAGGGTTCTCTGTGTTACGACCAGCGGTGTCATAGGTCTTACAGGGCATGGTGCAAAGCTCTGCCAAGATCCCTAAACCGCAACAAGGTCGAGGCGAGAGTGGAGCCCTGCCCTACAAGCATCTTTAGAAAATGGTTTGGGTCTCCTTTATAGTATAACTGTTAACAAGGAACCTTCAGGAGCAACAGTACAGGGGCTGGGCTCTTGCAATTCAGGGTCTGCGCTCTTCTCCTTCTAGCACTAGGGCAGCTTCGCTTTCAGACACCTGTAGCCCAAAACCCCAGTTTTTTGAAGCATCAGGAGCGGCGGGACCACTCGAGCGTAGAGGTCGTTCGTTTTTCGTTGCCGGGTTCGGCTATCAATTTGGGGTCTGGTTTTGGGGTAGAATGGGGCCGAGGGTGTTCAGAAATTAAAATTCAGGGCTAAGGGTCCGTCAGGTTCAGAGGCTGTTGGATCTGGATGTGCAAAGGGTTCAGAGTTTATGCAGGGTTTAGGGATTGAGGTTACGTTCTTTGGGTTGTGCTTGGATGGGCTGCTCCAGCTTCGTGATATGTGGCCAGGCAACATAACATTGCGCAGGGGCAGTGTGCTTGGAGGGTCGGGGGACTTAATAAGTAGGTAGCAAGTAGACTTATAAGTACCCTAAAAGGGACCCTAATTGGGGGTTATGGTACCTATAAGTCCCTAAAATAACCAGTTACTAGGTCCCCCGACCCTCCAAGTGGTGTGATTTGAAGTCGGGCCACGGCGACAGGCCGAAAGCGTTTGCGCACCTAAAGCCCTGCATGAGCACTGCAGCCTTCAGGCCTGTCTAGAAAATCTAGAGGGCCCTAAATCCTTCAGCATTCGAGACGATCTGACAGTTCACCCCCTAAAGTGCTAAACCAAGCCGACGCTCAAAAACGCCTCAAACCCTACACTGCAAGTCCTGGACCCACGCAACTCAACCCTGAATTCGCTACTCCATGCAAAGCCGAAGCGCTGAACTTCATCAACTCCAAAGCAAAAACCCTAGACCCAGAGAGCCCAATACTCCTTAATTAAGGAATATAGCCTAAATTATAAGTTGATTCATGTTTTTTGGTTTAAGCTATATTCCTTAATTAAGGGGTTTTGGCTCGCTGGGGACCTTGTAAACCCTAAACTTCCGCAGCTCTAACCCTGAACCTGCAAACATGGATGCCGCAGTTCGCCGCGGAGCTGAACCTTACGCGGGGTCTAGACAGCCAGGGACTTAGGACGAGTCGCAGATCATGAGCATAAGATTGCTTGGAGGGTCGGGGACTTAGTAAGTAGGTAGTAAGTAGACTTATAATTAAGTACCCTAAAAGGGACCCTAATTGGGGTTATGGTGCTTATAAGTCCCTAAAATAACCAGTTACTAAGTCCCCCGACCCTCCAAGTACTGTTGAGGATTTAGGGCTCAGGGTTGGCAAATCTAAGGTTTCTTTTCAGGGCTTAGGGTTAAGGGCTTATAAAACTACGTAAGGTTACTGTTAGGGGTTTTGGGTTTATAAGACTAAGGTTACGTTCAAAGGTGAAGGGTTTAGAATTTGTAGAACTATAAGGTTACTGTTAAGGGTTAAGGGTCTATAGAACTTAGGTTACTCTTAAGGGCTTTGGGTTGAGGGTTTAGTAGAGGGTTGGGGTCCTGGGTTTCGAGGGTTCGATAGGGTTAAAGTGAACGTTTAAGCATTCGGGGCCTTTGGGTTGAGGGCTTGGGTGTGGAGGTTTTGTTCTTAGCTGGTTGGCAATTAAGCCCTAAACCCTAAGCCCTAAACCCTAAACCCTACAGTTGGTTTCTGGGTGTTAATGCTCTTGGCTTTGGGGTTGTAGGCTGTAGGATTTTAGTGCACCGCCTTCGGGCTCGAAGGTTCGGAGTTTCGGATACAATGCGAGGGTTGAGTGAAGAATGCCCCACATGGAACCGTGCAGAAATTCTATCCTGAAAGGCATGTAACGTGCTGTATGAGGCCCTGCTTTTTCTTGAAAAGACAGCACTGGAGCCGTTTATTCCTCCTTTCGGTTTAATGCTTAGCGCCTCAAGCCTGCAGCAAGAGTAACGGCTTAAAGAGCCACTTTCTGCAGCAACAGTACACTCCAAATCCTGCAATAATAACACCCTGCAAAACGACCTTCTCCATACCCTAAGCCCTAAAAACGGTGTAAACAGGCCTGCCCGAAGCCCTGAACCCTAACCCCTTATAGCAAGCCTCTTCATCCCAGGTCCGGGCTGCGCCGGCATTTGCTTCCAGTGCCGCCCTAAAGGGGCAGGCGGGCACAGAAAAGATTTCCAAATTTTGAAAAAAATTCAGGGTTGAGGGCTGAGGGAGTTTATATGGGCCCTTGAGGGGTTGATAGCCCCCAGCCTCATGCGCCTGAAACGTTCCAGGAGCAAGGCCCAATTACTAAAGCGTGCTCCCTTGATAATAGGCCTTGTCTTCACCCGTCTACTCGTAAGGTCGTTTTTTTTTTGGGGGGGGGGCTCCATTTCTTGGATCCTTCCGGGTCTGGAGTTGCTTATGAGTTTGATAGGTCACCGGCTACCGGAACTGCTACCGAATAAACATGGAATGGATGCATGTATCCAGCTCGGGTGTCTAATCGTAGGGAGTCGGGAGCCAAAGAAACCGCCTCTAAGAATCGAAGGTTCATCGTTGGGTTCATGTGCTTGTTCGGGTGCGTAAGTGTGCCGTGACTGTCTCCGACTGCGACTGCAAGAGAGGTTGGAATGTCCCGTGGCTCCCTGCTCGCAGGCATGCGTGGATACGTCTTCTACGTGGAGTACGATGCCGAGAGATGCGCCCTCAGCACCTGATCGCGGCATCTGCATAACTTCAGAACTTCAGGGATTTCACGGTGCGTGTCAGTAGGGCCTGTTCAGTGATCTCGCCACATCGATACTCGCAGCGCTCAACTTTAAAAACTGTATATTTAACGTATTGAACTCCTAAACCCTAAACCCCCGTAGCCATTTTGGCTCAAGCCAAGGCTCAAGCTCAAAGTCCCCTAGGGTGCCTTTCCTCGCCTGACGGATGGAACCGGACACATCCCCGCTGCGTGTTTACCGCCTGGGCTGGAAGAGGCTGAGCAGCCGGTTGAGATGGACCTGGACATGATTCGCGGACTGCTTGGCGAGCGGGCAAGCTTGATTAAGGCTTCGAGCAGCCGGCTGTTCGTTGAGCCCGTCTTTACGGTAGAGCAGAAACTGGACTTATGCCTGGGGGTGATACAGGATAAAGTCGCTGCGCAGAAAGTTGGTTGACATGTGTGTTGAGCGTCAAGCTGAGGACGAAGGTTGCCAGGCCGAATTCGCGGAAGCTTGAGTGACGTTTGTCGTGACACAGCAGGTCCGATTCACAATCAGTGGTATGGTCGAAGCTCTCCTGAAGGGGGCCACGTGTGGGAATGGAATGACGCTCACTGGAGCACTTCAAACTGGGCGCGTGGAAAGTGGTTCAGACGTCCCTGGTGGCTTCGATCTTGGTGGTCCGTGCGTGGCTCGCATAGTTGGTTGAAATGTGACTGGAGAGGCTGGTCAAATCGAGGATACTACAAGGCCTGGTATGACGTATGTCTTATGGTTGGTAGGCAAACGTGCCGGGGACAAACTGTGACCTTGCGCATCAGTCTGGACTGAAGCTGCCACACATCGGCTCCCATGACTGCGTTGCGGAGTGAGTGTGAAGCTGAATGCGTTTATGACATGCTGTCATGACTGAGTTTCAAGTAAGGTGAGACTGAAGGCATAATTTTCGGCTGTGTAAAACGGATGACCTGCTTACTCCTGGTGCAATGTTACAGGATGTTACAGGTGAGGCTTTTCTTTCGGGGCAAGGAGATGTCGAGAATCTTCCGCTCCTTGCACCATGTGCATGGCTCGGTCTGGGATGGCTGGGGTTCGACTTCAGATAGGGTTTTCCTTCTGGCAAACGAAGGTGCGTAGATGAACCGAATGTGGCTCGCCTGAAGTAGGCTTCTGTAAGTCGTACCCACGTGCAGTCGGAAAAGAGCCCTCAACAAAAAAACCTAAACTAACATGAACTAATAATATAGGGAGTTTAGGGGAGTTTAGGGTAAATGGTTTGGGGCTGATAAACTTTTAGGGCACGCACAGGGTTCATAGGGCCTGGGGCTGAATCTCAGGTTGTTTTGGCAGCTCCTGAAGCTTTTGCGCTTCCAGGAGGACTCGTCCTGTGAGATCCAGCGCGACATAATATAGGGGCCTAAATAACGACCAATATTACTGATATTCCTAATGGTATAGTATACCCCCCAGAACCCTATTCTAATTATTCAGGCGCCTACATCAGCGTGACCATGCACATGGAAAGAAGGTCTTGCAAGCACATGCAGGTCCAATGGACGCCGTCAACCCGAAAAGCTTACACCAACCAGCCCAAAGCGAGGAAGCGAATGACAGGTGGAAGCCCAACAGCTTTTGGCGCTTCAACCATGGAATTACATGTGGGTGGTTGTCAAAATTAGGGTCCCTTTTTGGGTGCCCTGAATATTAGGTGCCGTGAATAGGGACCCAAAAAGGGGCCCTAATTGTGACAACCACACATGTGGTAACTTTCTCACATTGCAGCTTCGAGGAGACTGCAAGCGAAATCGACATCTCAGAGCAAGGGGAGACTTGCCGATGCCGACACGGACCAGGAGAGTCCGCACAGCTTGGAAGGAGGAGGCAACATCAAGACGAGGGCTTTTTCACACCAGAAGAGTTTTTTTGAACACCCTCTTTCGCAGATTCCGAGCCATCCAAAGAACGAGTGCCAGGCTGGCGCGGACGCAACCACGCAGCTTTTGCGCAACCCCAATCTTCTCAAACCTGCAACATCATCAGCTTCCGAAACCCGGGCTGCTTGCAGCCCACTGAAGCAAAAAAACTTGAAAAAGGTATTACAAATCCCGTATACGAGATCCCTTTCATGGAGCCGTGTACTAAAAAAACAAACGGGTGTATCGAGTTCAAAGGCTTTGGATTTAGGTCTGGGCCCTGAAGGGGGGGTAGAGTGTAGAATTCCAGCGAGGGTGTAGGATTCGGACTGGGGTTCAGGGTTGCAGGTTCAAGATCGAGTCGTTGAAATGCCTTGAAGGTTGTGGGAATCAACAGATTCTTCATACGATTTGGGGTGTTTCGTCGCCGCTCGCGCCCAAACCTAAACCAAGAAGCTGAAACCTAAGCCTTAAACCCCCAACCCTAAATCCTAACCCCTACAAAACAAATCCTAAAGCCCTAAACCGCTAAACCCTAAAACCCTAAACCCTGAACCTTAAATCCTAAAACCCTAAACCCTACAAAACAAGTCCTAAAACCCTAAACCCCAAAACCGCAAGGCGACGAAGACACCGGGCGTCTTGTGCTCGGTAGGTTCCACGCCGGCGCCCCAAGTTTTGTTTGGGCTTAGGGTTTAGGGTTTAGGGAATAGGATTTAGGGCTTAGGGTTCAGGGTTTAGGGTTTAGGGCTTAGGGCTTAGGGTTTAGGGTTTAGGGCTTAGGGTTTAGGGGGTTCGGGGACAACCGTACCTAAACCTAAAAGCTCAGCTATTCTCAATGCCTAATTACACCCAGAAACCTGCCTACACGAAAAGACTCCAGCCTCACCCGAAACCCTGTCTGTACCCTGAACCTTGCGCCCAAGACCCAATCAAAACCTAAAGCTCTGCACACAAAACTAATGCCCTGCCTCAATCTCGTTGCGGGTAGTTGCAACCACAAGTACACTGGTAGGACTTTGAGATTCCGAGTTGTGAGACTGGCTCGAAGTTTAACCCCAAGCCCTTAAGCCCCTGCAAGTAGCCCGCATCCTTAAACCCTAATTATATCCGAAACCCCGAGCCCTAAATCCTGGACCCGCGTCAGGCCTCTTTTGGTTGAGAAAGGTTGTCGAAAACCATCCAAGTCCCAGAGAGCCCAATACCCCTTAATTTGGGAATATAGCTTACATCATAACATGACTCCCCTTACAATTTAAGGTATATGCCTTAATTCCCTTGTAGAACCCTTATAGATCCCTTTAAGGAGCCCTTTTAAGGAATCCTAGGTATTCCTTAAGCAAGGGGTATTGGGCTCTCTGGGGTCCAGGCCCATGCAACCAAGAACGACTTGCCAGAGTTGGTGAAAGTCGTCGCCAAAGAGGCAGGACATCCTGATTCGTTGGTAGGCCTTTGGCATATGGGAGATTCCGATAATTAGGGGTACCTTATTTTGGGGTCCTTATAACAAGGATCCTACTATTTAGGGTACTATATTCGGGTCCCCTATTTTCGGAAACTCCCATATTTTATATGTTCCCTTATTGGGCTTAATAGGACCCTATTTACGAATATTTTTCAGAGGCTTGAAAGGGACAACCTAGATTCGTTAGGGTCTGGCGTTTGGTGTTCAGGGTGGAAGGTTTGGGGTTGAAGCTCTGAAGTAAAACCGTAAGCCGTAGATGCTACCCAAACCTCAACCCGAAAATACCCTCCTTACTCGCTCTCGAAACCGTGATCTCATCCTCTCTGGCCCTACTCACTGAGTCCCGAAACTCTTTCCCAAAGGGTCCTATGTACTGTTATGGGGAATACTTCCCAATATGGAAACCCTACATTCTGCTATATCGGTACATAGGACCCATTGGGTTTATAAACCCTCAACTACTTCGGTTGGCGGCTTCAAGTTTGAGGGCTGAGGCTCTCAGCTTTGGTTGAGGGTTGGGCTTTAGGGTTTCACTGACGGTTTGGGGCTTCGGATTTCGGGCTTATGTGGTTTACGCAGGGTATTACGTGTTTTTCGTGGCTTGTAATTATGGTTATGCATGATGACGCTATGTGTCACTATAATAAAAACATACAATACTATTGCGAAGGCTGTTGCGTTTAGTTGACATAGTCTGGGCTTTGCATCGGGAGTACACACTACCAAGATCCTTCCAGCTGTTACTGTCGTAATGGAGTCTTATTAGTACTCGCACTCGCGCTAATGCCACCCTCCTCTACCCTACACTATAAACGTGAAACGGTAAGCCGTGTTAAACTTTACCCCACTCGGAGGTTCATGGGACTTAGTAACTAGGGCTATAATTAGGGTAACTCTACTTATAACTACTTATAACCCCAATTGAGGTACTTATAACCTCACTTAATTACTAAGTCGCATGATCCTCCAAGTAAGCCCATCTTCGGAAGGTCTCAGTGGGGGATGGCTGGCATCCATTCCGGGCCAGAGTCTCAATTTTGCTGCAGACTGCTCCGGTTCAGGGCTGTTAGGGTGTACATAATTTAGGGTTTCGGGTTTAGGGTGTATGGTTTAGGGTAAAGTTTAGGGTTTAAGGTTTGGGGAAGCTCAAGGTTTAGGGGTTGTAGCTCCCGCTACAAGAGGTGAGGGCTGAGGGTTAGGATTGTCGGGCTTGTGGTTAGGGGCCCAAAAAGCACATAAACATAAGCATTTTATGGGGTTTTCCCTACCTTATTGGGCTTCTTCATAGGGGGGTTTATATGGGATATTCCTATCCGATTTGTTTTGCATATGTGCTTTTTTTGGGCCCTAAGTGGGGCTGACGGCTTGAGGCGGAAGTGGGCAAACCCAACAGCAGCGGTAGGTTCAGGTCTGTTGCCGCTTCATGAGTTCGGGGTTTAGGGGTTTAGGGGTTTGGGGTTTAGGGGTTTATGGTTTAGGGGTTTAGGGGTTCAGGTTTTAAGGGTTTCATACGAGGCCAAAAGGGGTTTTAGCCTATTGGGGTTCAGTAGGGATTACGGTTCCCATGATAGGGTTCATATTATGGAATCCCTACCACAAGAATCTTAAACCCCCCCTTTTGGCCTCCCATCAGTTAAGTGTTTAGGGGTTTGGGGTTCAGGGTACCAAAGCTACGTTGACTTCTCCGCAGCAGTTTCTAGATGTTTTGGTGTCGAATCTCAGATAGGTGCAAGCTTGCAGTTAATTCAATCATCTTGAACTGCCCTGTAGGGTTCACGGTCACACACGGGATAGGCGTTAGGTAAGTAATTAAACTACGGCTTGAAAGATGCTTCACAGCACCTCAACAACTACTTTCCGGAGTAGCGCCCTTTTGGCATTTTTTCAGTTCCTTTGTTACAACCGAATAGTAGGAAAAAAGCGTACCCTTTGTATAATGGGGCTGATGTAAATCCACCCAATCTGTCAGGGATTTGAGAGACTCCTGTAAGGTCTCGAAGGTTCTTCCGAGTTCTCCTCCGCCTGCGAGGAAGGTTACAAGGATCCTGGCAGGTGGCTAGAGAGCCTTAGCAGGTGTAGGGTTTAGGGTACCCTAAACTCTAAACCCCCAACCCTGAACACTAAACTCGAAACTGCCCTAAATCCTCGTTTAGCTTGTGGACGAACCGGATGTGAACCCGAAGCCTAAACCGTCGCGAAGCCGTCAAGATGAGAACAAGAAACCCTGAGCTGGAAGCCCTGCTCCAACCCTTGAAGCCCAGCTCTAAAGCCCCAACCCTACTTAGAGGCCCAGGGGTCTCAGTAAGTAGGCTATAAGTAGAGTTATAAGTACCCTAAGTGCAGTTACCCCAATTGTAACCCTACTTACAACCACCTTACCAAGTCCCCTGGGCCTCTAAGTAACGCCCCGAACCCCAAACTCTAAACCTCGGAGGCCTCACAAGGTGGGATGAAGGTAGGTGGGATTAAGGATCTGTTATAGAAGGACTCTTTTTTGGGAAATATCCCACCTACCTTCATCCTACCTTTTGAGGCCATCGAAAACCCGGAGCCTTGCAGGTGCGATGCATCAGTGGCAACCTCATGCTGTTCTACGACTACGAGTTTGCCTTTCCCCCAGGAGTTTCTGTCTCCAAAGGGGGTGGGTTAGGGTTTTGGGATAAAGGCTGCTGTCAGTTTTTCCGAGGAAGCTCCCGGCACTTTGGGTAGCTCTGCTGAGTTTGGTGCCACGAAAATTCACGAGGATGCCGGCATGAGTGATTGGAGTCTTGTGACCATTGGTGATTTGTAGTTGTTCGGACTGCAGGGCTTGCTTGAGCAGTGCCTTGACACGACTGGCAGCACAACAGGGTTCATTACACGGATGCGAAACCCCAAATCCCAAAGCTTGAAAGCTTTGCAACCCTTGAGCCCTCAGCCCAGAAGCCCTGCGTGACATTCAGCCTTATGTCCTGAAGCCACGGAGCCATAAACACGAAATCACTCGAAGCGTGTAGAAGGCTCTCTGCTGGTAGCAGCCACATGTGACGTGTCGGTTCAACACAGAACAGCGGCAAGAGCAACAATGATGAAAGTACTGCGTAGTTATCCTGCTACCGACGAAATGTGCCAACGAATTCGCGGTATGCATACCTTGTCGCAGCCATCCAGAGACAGTGATACTCGCAAGAGTGGTAGTCGGTAGGAGTAGTAGAAGTAGTAGCAGCAGCACTGGCAGTAGTCCATGACCTGCACATCAACCCTTCCGGAAGTATCCTAGCATGGGGCACGCTTCCACGTTTATGCTCATGTGTCAACAGCTTCGAATGCACGAGAGTTTGTAGGGTGGGGCGTTGAAGCTTGAAGAGTTGTACGACAATCTCTCGACTCGTTTTCGCACCAGCTGTGGCAGGTGGACTACGTGGAGGCAGCCGGAGAAAGAAGGGATGCCGAGTAGGTCGATCCCTTCCACGGTACCGTACACTAGAACCTCGAACTCGAAAAGTGGTGTTATTCCTTGAAATCACCGTTGTCACGTTGGGGGGTGATCTCGCTGCCGCTTGGCGCCTCTTGTTTCTGTTGCTCCTGCTCCTGCTCCTGAACCCCGCAGTCGTAGCTGGGCTTTAAAAGGCGATGATGATTTCAGAGGTGTTTTCGACGAGTGTGTCTAGTGATTCGGGGAGTGTTTAAAAAGGGGAGATGATTAAAGCCGTAATTGAGAAATCCCAGGTTCTTTTTGGGTCATTCAGAAATCCCAGGTTCTTCTTGGGGTTATCACGAAATCCCAGGTTCTTCGTCGGTTCTACATAGGGGCACTTTGATTTTAGAGTCTTAATCATGCTTTGGGGATTTAGGGTGGGATTCTTCCTCGGATTCTTGATATGGGAGTTTCCGAAAGTAGGGGACCCCAATATAGTACTCCAAATAGTAGGATCCTTGTTATAAGGACCCAAAAATGAGGTACCCTCTATTTTCGGAAACTCCCAAATCCTAAACCCCAAGTGAAGGCTCCCAGTGCCTTTGCTCTAACCCTAAACCCTAAACCCTAAACCCTAAAGGGATGTAGGCCAAGCAGTTTTTTGAGTCACGCGGCGAGGCAGGTCTGAGGGTGCTTTTGTTTTGTTGGTTTAGGGGTTGACTTAGGCGTACTTAGAAATATTTTTTTTAATTTTTGGTTATTATAATCCCTAAGAAACAGCTAAAATTAAAATTTTTGCTAGGGTTCTAAGTTCAGTATAGTTGAGAGGTTAGGGTTCAGGGGTTTATAGGGTTTCCAGGTGTCGCTTCGTCCGCACAGGTACCAGTTGCGGGACTGCGCCGAAGTTCCGGATGAGTTCTTCGAAGTGCATGCTGTATACTGTAACTGTACCTTAACCCCACGTGACCTACCTGTTTAGGGATTTTATAAAGAAATCATTTTAGGGGGGGCCCTAAAAAGGTAGGTTCCTTAGGGTCCAGGTAATGATTACAAGGTAAAAAATCTGACCCTAGAGCCATAACCCCTACGCCCTAGAGGCTCCGAGACCCGATCGGAGAAGCCCGCGTAAAACCACTATGGCAGCCCTTGTATAGTCCCGTGTACTTAGAGGCCCAGGAGACTTAGTAAGTAGGTTACAAGCAGAGTTATAAGTGCCCTAAATGGAAGTGCCACAATGATAATTCTACTTATAACAGACTTATTTATAAGCCCCCTGGGCCTCTAAGTAGCACCCTAAACCCTAAACCCCTAAACCCCTAATCCCTAAACCCTAAACCCGTGTAGCAGGCTGATGCCAAAGCTCCCGATGCCCGGCTCTTGGAATGACGCACATCTGGTCTCTGAGGGTCCTCCACGTGGCTTGGTTCAGGGCTAGGGTTTGGGGGGGTTCAGGGCTTTAGGGTTTAGGGGGGGTTCGGTTTACGGGTTCGGAGCTTTAGGGTTTAGGGATTCAGTGCTTTTGGGAATCAGGCGTTCAGGGCTTTGGGGTTGAGGAGTTCAGGGCTTTAGGGTTAAGGGGCTGAGTTTTTAGGGTGCAGGGCTTGCGGCGGATTCGAGTTCAGGGAAAGCTTGGCCTCCCAGTGAGCCCTTTAGGGTTTAGGGGTATAGGGTTAAAGATTTAGGGGTTTAAGGGTTTAGGGTTTGAGGGTTTCGGGGTTTAGGTTTAGGGGTTTACCTTTTTTTCCATTTTTGTAGTCCCAGGTCCCTTATACAGTTACCCAATACCAAAACGGGAGCCTTTTTTATTCCTAGGTTGCTGAGCATCCTAGAAAGTCTTGTCAGGGCTTTATCTAAAACTGATTGGGATGGCTGCAGGTTTCGGTTCGTTGTTCGGGAAGTTACATATAGCAGGCACTGGCAAGCCTGGGGCAAGGGGTTCAGGCACCCGTGTTTCTGGCAACGGGGTGGTTGTCAAAATGATGGTTCCTTTTTGGGTCCTTAATATAATACGGCACCTATATTTAGGGTACTCAAGAAAAGACCATAATTTTGACAACTCCCCAAAGGGGTTTAGGGGTTCAGGGTTGCCTTCCAGGCGGTGGTGGGGTTGTGAGAACTTCCGGCTTCACGCATAGGTCCGAGGCCAGAGGCATCCTGTTCCTCCCTTTAACGCTTCATCTCTTAGCTCTCTTCTCCAGGCATACCATATCTAAAACTAGCATAACCTACTTATTTGTAGGTTCTTATTATAAACCCTAACATGGGACTTATAGGGACCCTACAAAAAAGTAGGTTTTGGTGGGTTAAGGTAGACTACAAGAAATGAAGCTGCACCTTAGTCTTTAAAACTCCAACATGTCGTTGCTGCAATGGGAGACTGTCAACAGCTCATTTTTGGAACCTGCATGGTTAGTACTGGTGTTCAGTTATAGCATACGTCAAGTATTTATCTAAGTCGCCCAAAACCTTATCATAGTTTTTTTTGCCGCCACTACCCCTAATGCCAGTGAATCTGTACGTAGAGTCGTGTATAAGCCTGACTTACTGCCATTCTCTAAGGTTCCTATAATCTTTATAGCGAAAAATCCACTCCAGACATTGTGTTACTTGCATCAGACCACCTTAGCCCGAAATCAAAGACAAACGAAGCCACAACCCTGAAAACCTAAAAATCAGTTCTCACAGCGAGCGCTTATGAGCGGTTCAGCTAGGCCTTGCGACTCCTAAAGCCTACAGATCTTTCAAAACTCCCGGCAAACCCTTAGAGTTTGAGGCGTCGGGTTTAAAGCTAAACCCGGCGCAATTCTCGATAACCCCCCAATTCAGCTTGAAGATAGAGTAATAATTATTCAACCCATAACATTACTGTAACTTTAAAGCCCTGGAATACGACCCGAATACAACCCAGGTAATGTAGAAGCCTGGACAAAGACTAATTTTTTCCTTGAGTTGGTATACTTATACTTAATTAGGCCCTTGCAGTAAATGCCAAACACCGTGTTGAGGATCATCTCAAGAGGGGCTTTTGCGGCATTTGGAGCCACGACATGTCCCTGGGCCTAAAAGTGCAAGCGTTTATAGGTGTTGCTGTACAGCAGACTATATCACTACTACAAGGGCTTTGGGGTTTAAGGATTTTGGGCTTAGGATCTAGATTGAAGCAGCGTTAAGCGGGAGAGGGGGGCGGCTTTCAGGGTATGTGATTTAGGTGCTGTCTGCACGGCTGGATCTACATCATCTTTCGCAAAATTGGCGAGTATAAGGTGTAGAGTTACTTCTATAGGCAGGAAACTTATCGGTCTCATATATGCTCTACAAGAAGCACTACAGGGAACAACTTGAATAAGCCAGCCGGTTTCCACTTCCCAAGTTTATGGAAGTGGGCCCGCCCTAAAGCACAATATAGGGGCCTTAATAATTAGAATAGGGTTTGGGGATATGTTATACCGAAATTAACTATAAAAAGGAACACCCCCCCCCCCCCCAACAAAAAGAAAAAAACACACACACACACATTTTATTTATGAAGGCCCCTACATTCGGGATTAGCGCCATCCCTCGGGTTAACGAAAGGCTCTTCGACTGCTCGGGCTTGGAAGTTTCGGAGCTCAGGGCTTAGGGGGTTCTATCTATTATAGGCTCTAAGGGGATCCCTTAAAAGGTCCTCTAGGGTTCTATGATAGGGTCCCTTTTTTAAAGAGTGCTATAGGTTCTATCTATCATAGGGTTCCCTTAGGGGGGATAGTTCTGAATTTCTGTAGTTTGGGGTTGAGGCTTTTATGGGGGTGGTTCTGAACTTTTTGTAGGTTGGGGTTGAGGGTTTAGCAGGGCGGGCATGTGCAGAGAGCACACCAAGCCGAGATAGGGTCCGATATTACATAGGAGTAAAACATTGACAAGGAATGTAACCCATAAGACTTAATGGTGTATACAATCCATATTACTAATACACACATATATACATATATACAGATATTGTATATATGTACATACATATATTATAGTAGTAGTTATGGAATCTAATGTCGAATGTATCATGGATTTCAGCGAATTACATGGTTTCGAGATCTCTGTAGATCGGACTGTTTGTAAGAACCTAGCCGTTCACAGGCCGACTCCCCGAATTCCAAAAGCTGGCGGCTCAAGCAGTAGTCCCTCACTGCAGCACCAGCTGCTGGGAGAATGATCGAGTTGTATTTCTTCACAGATCGGGCAGCCGCGAAAGACGCGGTACTTTTGCCCGCGCTCTGCCACGATGTGGCTCTTTTCTCCATAGCTTTACAGCTCTTTCTCCTTGTGCTGATCCTTTGCTATGTTTTTTTCAAGGCTCTGACCGAGCGCCTGGCCAACCTCTCGCGCGCAAGGAGCGCTGCAGCAGAGGAGGCCACAGACGAGCCGGCCCCAAAGTTCAGGATTGAGCTGCAGCGGCCGTGCAAATGCCTTCAGTTCGCGGTGAAGTGGGATCCCGACATGAGAAATATGATTAACTGTCTCAAAGAGGAGGGTGAGGAAGCCCTCACACCATTCTTCGAAAGTGAGGTCTTCATCTGGAAGCTGCGGAAGTACGTTCGCAACATGGTCTCAAGTGCTGACCGTTTGAACCTGAAGAGAGACGTGATCCAGCGTCGGCAACAGCAAGAGCTCAACGAAAGGACTGCCCAAAAGACGGCTGAGCAGGAGATGCAAGACCGACAAGCTCTGTTGGAGCTCTTCGGGCAAGTTGATCAACCAGTGGCGGCTGCTCAGGCACCAGTGGTACAAGAGCAGGCGCCTGTGGTGGCACCTTCGGAGAAGCCAGCAGCCTCTATTGGGGTGCCAGTTGTGGAACAAGCGGAAGACGCACCGGATCCATTCCTTGAGATGCTCGCTAAGACTTCACAAAAGAAGCCAACAGACTCCCAGATGTCCCCGGAAGATGCTGCTGCCCTGGCTTCCATGATGGCAGAGGGGCCTACAAGCAGCTTGACAGAAGCAGGAGAAGCGCCGAAGGCTTTTGGGCAGGTGCTCACCGAGACTTCGCAAGGGAAGCCAGTCGAAGCTCAAATGTCCCCCGAGGATGTTGCAGCGATGGCATCGATGATGGCAGAGAAGCCTCCAAGCATCACAAATGAAGCAGCTCAAGATGAGCAATCTGCGGCTGGAGAGTCGGCGGATGCCTTTATGACAATGCTGATGGAGACCTCCCGGAAGAAGCTAACGGACACGCAGATGACGCCAGAGGATGCAGCAGCAATGGCAGCCATGATGGCAGCAGAGCAGCCCTTGAAAGCAGAGGCACCGGATGTCCACAGAACCCTCAGTGAGAGCTCGGAGAAGAAGCCGATTGATGCTCAACTGTCACAGGAGGATGCTGCCGCCCTGGCATGTTTGATGGCAGAGGAACCCTCCAGCAACTCTACCGAAACACCGCAGGAAGAAGAGCCTTCGGCAGAAGAGTCCGCATGCAACACAGATGGTTGGGAAGGTGAGGACTTCTTTGCACACATCGACTCCAGCCTGCCGCCAGAGGAAGCAGCAGTCAAGCTCTTTGCAGCAATGGGAATCTCGCAAGACCTTGCATTCGTCACGAGTGCTCCTGTCGTGCCCACCAACACCATCGAAAGCGAGGATCCCTTCAAGAACTTTTGGGACAATTTGGATGATACCATGTCACCAGAACTGGTGGCGGCTAACCTCGTGCACACGGCCCAGCTCATAAAGGCCTACTGAACTATGCAAGTAGTGTTAAGTGCCAAAGTGCACCCAACAACCTGCGTGTAGAGCCGTCCAGGTTGGGCAGCGAACTCTATTGGTCACTGTGTAGTTGTCCTAGACAGACAAGCATTTAGTGGCTAGGGCTCCGATTCTGGATGATGTATATAAGGCCTGGCTCTACAACTGAAGGGGGAGTATATGATTGTAGGCACGGCTGGCGTGCCTTTATGGGAGTTTCCTGAAAATTAGGGGTACCTTATTTTGGGGTTCATATAATCAGGATCCTACTATGTAGGGTACTATATTAGGGTCCCCTATTTCCGAAACCCCCTGATTGGTTCGAGTGCATTGTGCAAGTGTCCGCTGTATGGTGTTGGCTGGCGCTTGTGCTTCAGGTCCAAGACCTCGCTGGTCAGCTAGTCACACAATCCCTACTTAGGGGTACTTAGAAACAATTTTTAATTTTTGGTTATTATAATCCCTAAGAAACAGCTAAAGTTCTAATTTTTGCTAGGGTTCTAAGTTCAGTAGAGCCTAATTGTGGAAACAAGTCCCTTGCCTGAAGCCTCGCCGTCCTCCTGCCATCTGACGGTTCGTCAGATGCAAACCTTACAGCCTGTCATCTCTAAGAGATTGACATCTTTAGCGAGACAAGGTCTCAGCACCGCAGACGAAACAGATCAGCTGCGCACGTAGATCTCTTGCTGTGCAAACCGATTTACTTTGGTTCAGCCCGACACCCCGCTGAGGGAAGTGCCCATGAAGAACGTTGTGATCCGCAGCTTGGAGGCCAGGGTATTTCGTGGGCTCTTTAATTTAGTAAGCTATGTTGTGGCACTACAGTTTGTTTTCGTACGTTATAGTATACTACAGTAGGTTGTAGTACAGTATGGTGTACTACAGTATCTTACGTATGATAATGTATCATCAATGTTAGCAGGGAGCCTGAATTGTGTATACCGGGGCGAGGGTTCGGGCCAAGTAGCCTGCACCCTGTACCCCGAAGCTACTAGACTACTCAGAGGCTCAGGGGACCAGAGTAGGTCCTTACCACGACAGGGTAACCCTAAACCCTAAACCTAGTACTCAGGGGACTTCGTAAGTATTTTATAAGTAGGGTTATACGTACCCTGAATGGAGCTACTCCAATTAAAACCCTACGTCTAACCGACTTGCTAAGTCCCCTAGGCCTTTGAGTCGGGTAGCCTTATATAAACCCTGTAGAAACCCTGATACATCCCCCTCACAGCTCCCAGGCCCGAAACCCTGCCTATTGCATTTATACCCGGATCCTTAAGCTACCATAGCCTATTTTTTGTAGTATAAACGCTAATATGGGGTTTAGAGGGGCCCTACAAAAAAGTAGGTTTTGGTGGGTTCAGGTAGGCCATGCCAGGTTAAGGTAAGAAAGCCAAAGCCCCAAACCAAATCGGAGTTTCCGAAAATTAGGGGTACCCTATTTTGGGGGTCCTTATAATAAGGATCCTACTATTTAGGGTACTATATTCGGGCCCCTATTTTCGGAAACTCCCAAATGACTGCATGTATCTGAGGCAATGTTGTCAGGTTTTGTTGAAGGCTCAGGGCATAGTTGCACGGTTACCATAAAGGGAACTCCAGAAAGTTGGAATATGGTTTCAGGGTAGGATACCCTGTAATTGACCATAAAGGGTTTAGGATAATCATATTCCAACTTTCTGGCTTTTACTTTATGCCGGTCAATTTTAGTTGGCTTTCGTGGAGGTCTTGGTGGTAGTCTTATCAGTCTTGGTTTCGGTTTCGGTTACATGGGTCTTTTACATAGCCCTATTTCTGCAATTATATCTGGCGGCTGTTGAGACTAGCCGTGCCCAAGACCGCCATCCTCCACCTCAATACGAAATGCATGCCCAATGGTCCCTTTCTTAGCAGGCCCTTAACAACAACCTGAGGCACACAACTTTATCCGCCAACTCCTATGCCCGAAACCCGAAACACCTAAGCCTACAGCCCCGAACTTTTAGTGCCTAGTAGTCGAGTAGGTAACCTTTAACCTGTTTTGGGTATTATAGTCCCTATATAACCCCTGTGTAACCAAAAAGGTTAACGTCTAGTTCCCCATGATACCCGACAAGTGGGAGTGGGACCTAGCTTAAACTACCATAACCTACTTATTTGTAGGTTCTTATTATAAACCCTAACATGGCATTTATAGGGACCCTACAAAAAAGTAGGTTTTGGTGGGTTAAGGTAGACCCTCAACCCCAAACCTAAGCCCTTCTCAACCCCACCCCAGCTAGGTAGGGCTTTGGGACATTTGATATTTTCCCTTATTGGGCTTAAGAGGATCTTATTTACTAATAGTTTTCAAAGGCTTTAAAAGCCCCACCTAGCCAGCTGTCGGCTTCACCGGCTCGGAAACACTCTGTTACAAATCCCCAAAAATATAGGGTTTTGGGTTGCTTCGCGAGGATGCCCGGTACTACCCTTATTCCCTTTTTGTAGTCCTAGCTTCCTTATAGATTTACCCAATACCACAAAGGGAGCCCTTCTTATTCCTAGGTTACTGGGCATCCTAGCATATAAACCCCCTTATAATGAAGCCCAATAAGGTAGGGATATCCCTAAAAGACTGTTTGTGCTTGTGTCCTTTTGGGGGTCCCCAGGGTTGAAGGCTCAAGATCCGCCAGATTAGTTGGTTCTGCAGCTTTTCGGGCTCTGCAGCTGGGTTCCTATGTAGGCCCCTACTTGGAGGCCCTTTTGACTTAGTAACTAGGATTAGTAAGCTGGGTTATGGGGATTATAATAGGGTTTCTAGGGGATACTAAGTAGACTTACTAAGTCAAAAGGGCCTCCAAGTATAGTCTAGCACCCTTATAGGTCTCCCCCTTGTCGTGACCCTTATAGTTCCCTTCAAAGGAGCTTAGAGCATAGGATAGAGTGTTCTCGGTCCATTGAAATCGGGTATAGCGTGTAGCCCTAAGGTGCATGTACCCAAATAGTATATACATTGGCCTTAATGTAGTCCCTATATAGGTACATTGGGCCCAAAGTATATACTATTTGGGTACATGGACCCTTAGGGTAGGGTTTAGGGTTCGGTTGTGGATTCCTTTGGAGCCCTGATCAGTAACCGGTGGTCTTAACCAGGTTCCTACACGCAAGTGCTCAAGCCCGGAACCCGAAACCTCTTAGATGGCATATGCGAGACTTTAAACTTTAAGGCTTCATGTTTTAGGTTTTAGGGTCTAAGGGTACAGGGCCCAACCCGCCCAGGACCCCTTTGATGGAGGCCTCGCGGTCCATAATAGAGGGTGTGTAGGGTATATGAGAGGATACGTAGTTGGTGGGTCTAGGACAACCCTCACCCTGAAAAGAACCGAAGACCCCAGATAATCGCTCATGAAGCTCGTGTAAAGCCTTGCAGAAGTTTAACTTACACGAAATTCTCTGCTAAATCCCCAAGCTGCGGAAGCCCCTCAAGCCCTGGAACCCCTGTAAAAACCCTAGTGGTCCATAGCAAAAGCACTGGGAGACTTCATTGGGGTTTAGGAATTGGGGGTTGGCCCTAAACCCCGAAACCCTAAACCCCTAAAACCTTGGCTCAGGGTTGGCCCCAATGAAGCCAAATCCCCGATCCGGGGTGTGGTAGAACGAATTTAGCCCTGAAGCCTGAGTACAACCTGAAACCTACGCTGTCAAAATTATGGCCCCTTTCGGGTCCTTATTTTTAGAAGGGACATAGTATTCAGGGTCTTCAAAAAGGGAAAGTAATGTTGACAACCACACACAAGCCTTTCTCTTCCCCATAACCCTAAACCCAGAATCCGAAGCATTATAAGACCTATATGGGTAGTTGCCAAAATTAGGGCCCCTTTTTGGGTACCCTAAATATTAGGTGCCGTATTATAACAGGGACCCAGAAAAAGGCCATAATATTGACAACCACCCATATAAGCCCCACAAGCCCAAACCCCGAACCCTAAGCCTATAACCTTAAACCCTTACTAGGATGCCCAGTAGTACCCTTATTCCCTTTTTGTAGTCCTAGGTTCCTTATAAAGTTACCCAATACCAAAAAGAGAGGCCTTTTTTTTCTTAGATTACTGGGTATCCTAGCTTATCAGCCTACAGCGCAGGACTTGGGAGGGAAAGCACCGATCTCGGCGGTGCAAGCAGACGAGCAGAAGAGCAAAGAGCAGGCGGCGAAAAGGGGTTCTTTCCAGCGGGTTCCCTTAGGGTTTTTCCTGTGGTTTAGGGTTTAGGGTTGTAGAAGAGATGATAAGAGTTCCAGTAGGGTTTCCAAGGTTCAGGGTCTTTTCGGACAGAGGTAGAGTACAGTATTCAGGATGTGTTTGCCGTCCAGGGCTCTACGTGGGTTTTTTTCCCAAAAGAAGGGTTGAGGTTCGCTGGCGCTTAGATGTTGGGTTGTGGTCAGTAGAGCTTTTGGATTTGTAGGGCGCAGGGCGTTTGGAGACGCTTTAGTTTTGAGGGCTTCGTTGCCGTTTGAAGTTGCTTGCATGCTCTTCTCTAAGGAGACGAGTACCATGATAGTAGGTACTTAGTAGATATTTGGGCCCCCAAAGTGGTAAACCCAAAGGGTCCATTTCATAGCATAGTATTGGGCGCCAAATATATACTAAGGACTTATAAGTGCCTACCTTAATGGTACTTGGGCCCTTTGGGCTACTCATTCCCAAACTCTCTAACATGTGGTGGGGCACCCTGAACACTCCGCCCCCAAAACCCTAAACCCTAAACCCGCAACCATTGAAGCAACCCTATACTTTAAACCCCAAGCCGATACATCCTCAGCCGCTCTGAATCCTACCTAGGGGCTCATACCCTCCCCCTTTTTTTAGCATACCGAGTTTTATGGTTAGGATCTGCTCTCTTGAAAAATAGGTGCCCTAAAGAGGGGGTAGGGTATGAGCCTCTAGGTACGCAATGACGAAGACTTTTGGAGAAGTCCCGAAGCTATATTCCCAAGCCGCCCTGCACAGGAGGCGTATGATGCACAAATGTCATCCCTGCTGAAGTTGAAGACCTGAGGGACTGGCGGTGAGGGTTTAGGGTTTAGGGGGTTTAGGGTTTAGGGGGTTTAGGGCTTAGGGAGTTTAGGGTTTAGGGGGTTTAGGGTTTAGGGAGTTTAGGGTTTAGGGGGTTTAGGGTTTAAGGGGGTTTAGGGCTTAGGGGGTTTAGGGTTTAAGGGGGTTTAGGGCTGAGGGGGTTTAGGGTTTAAGGGGCTTTAGGGTTTAGGGGGGTTTAGTGTTTAGGGAGTTTAGGGCTTAGGGAGTTTAGGGTTTAGGGTTTGAGGCTTGTTGTTTAGGGGGCTAGCGAGCAAGAGCCGAAGATTCCGTTGCGTCATATCGCCCAGAGCTTCCAAAACCCCTTAATTAAGGAATATACCTTAAAACATATTTAGGGATCCGATTTTATATTTTTAGGTAAATTCCTTGATTAAGGGGTTTTGGCATTTTTGGGCAGAGGGGCCGGAGTAATTTTCGATACCATTCCCCCAGGGTACCTGAGTTAGATTTAACTGCTCCATGCGTCACATACCCACAGCCCGAACCTCCGGTGTCAAAGGAACCCGTGGCCTGGAGACTCGACGGTCTCAAAGCCTATTTTGCGGAGCTTGTGATGCAGATCAATGCGCTACCGCAGGTAGCGGCCAAGCCCTTTCCTATCTCAGTGTCCCGGAGCTTATGTGTCGGCTCGTGGAGGATGCTGACAGGTCCCAGTGGAGGACACGTGCTGCTGAAGGCCGATATCGGGATCGGCAAATCCACCGTCTGTATGGTGCTTCTTGCAGCAGTGCTTCATTAAGCGGCAACAGCCAAAACTGCGCGACTTGCGAGTGAGTAAGCAACACACCCTAGACCCGTTGCCCTACGGCCCTATATTCATCTGCATCTTCTTCGGGCGCTGCTCCTTGGTCTTCACCGGCCACAGATCGTCGCCACAATTATCACAACTACCATTTCAATCATCATTAATCCCTGGACCCCCATCTACCCTCTATTAGACCCTAAATGCCCATTATTTGGGGCCATATACCCCTATTTGAGGGTACAAGGAGGGTCCTGGTCATTAAGAGAGCTTCGTGTGTTCGGTCATTGGTTTTGTAGGAAAGCTCTGTGTGTTTTCTTTAAACTACCATAGCCTACTTTTTTGTAGGCTCTTAGCATAAACCCTAATATGGGGTTTATAGGGACCCTACAAAAAAGTAGGTTTTGGTGGGTTCAGGTTCCGGGAACCTCATGCGGGGAGTTGGCCTTCACCTAAGACTTGGATTCTTTCTCTAGGTTCAGGGTTTAGGGTGCAGAGTTTAGGGTGAGGGCAGTTCAGGGTTTGGGGTTTGGGGTTCAGGGCGGAGGCTGTATTAGGGATTGACATTTTAATTCCCTGAAAATATACCATGAACCCTGAACCCCTAACCGAATCATTTCTCAAAAGATAACCCATTATTGTAGCCCTTATAGAGCCCTGAAGCACTGGTTCCCCCCCTTTGGCGTCGAGCCCATGGCAGATTGGCGAAAAAGCGCCTTGATGCGGCTGTCCTCATCCAGTGGCGCCTTAGCGGCATGGTTAGGGCTTGGCTTTAGGGTCTGGGGGTTTAGGTTTTAGTTTAGGGTTTAGGGTTTAAGGCTTGATTATTCGTTTCGAGTCCTGGGAGGGTTCTTTCAGGTTAATTGGCTTGCTGTGGGGCTTTCCAGAGTCATACAGGGAATTGTTCGGCTTACAGGGGTTGCACAGGGTGTGGGGTTTAGGTTCGGGGATGTCGGAACTATTCTGTCAAGGTTTTCCCGTTTTTGTCGATCAGCACCAGAATGAGGGATACCATGAGGGTTCTATAAGAGTTTAGGGCCCTAGTGCCTTAGGGTTCAGGGTGGCTTTAGGGTTTAGTAAACATATAAGTCCCGTAATAGTGGCCCTGTGTTGGACTGTTACAGTATAGGGGTAGTACCCAAAACATTCCCCTCCGACTGGTCTTCGTTTTTAACCCATATCGCCCTGAAACCATCAGGCCAAACCCTAAACTCTAAACCCCAGCCGAAACCCTCTACCCTTTAGAGTAAACTCCAATGCTTAAACTTTCAAGCCCTTTGGTTTTTTCTACAGCATGGGTGTAGGCACTCCTACGCCGAGGCTCGTGCGCAGGAAGCTAAAACAGCGCCACGAACGCTGCTGGGCGCAACCATTGCTTTCGGGTTTTAGGTGGGGTTCAGGGTTTCGTCTTATGGGTGTGGGTTCAGATGGAGATTAGGGTTCAGGATTGAATGGTTTCGGCTAAGCGCTTAGGATTCAGGGTTGAGGGTTTGGATTTTCTGGTCGGTGCTTTTAGTTTAGGCCGTGCTTGGCCCTAGATGTTTGGGTTAAATTCGGCTTAAGAGTTAGTTTGCTGGGTTCACTATGCATGCTTTACAGGTTTTAATTCGGGAGGATTAGGGTGTAAAGTAGGCGCTGAGCCCCGGACCCTTATGCTATGCCTGAATCCTGAACTCTGAACCCAGGCCCCTCAAGCCTCAGTCCGAAGACGCAGACCAAAAACGAAAAAGCCTCGCATTGGATGTCCAGATGCTGATGCTTTGGTTAGTAGGGAATGGAGGAATGGGGCACAATTAAAACCACTATACTACCATTAATCCATTCGCTGCTAACCACAGGTATGGCGGTGATGATCCTGATCATGATGTTGAATAATTAGCAGAAAGTGGTGGTGCGCCTCAACACCCAGCGGTGAACCGTAAACCTATGCGGAAACCTAACCACCCTAAAGCCCTTGACCCAACACTCTACACCCTCAGCCCTCCAAAGCCATAACGAGCTAATGTAGGGGCCTTAACAAGTAGAATAGGGTGTGGGGGCCCATTGTTGTACATTTGTCATAAGGACCCCCCCCAAAAAAAACAAATTCTAATGATTACCCATAGGCCATAGGCCCCAAAGTAGTTCTTTTTTGGGGTTCATATATAGAATCCTATAAGGTAATCCCAAAAAGGAACTACTATGGAGCCTCTGGTTAAGGCCCTTGCATTATAGCCCAAGGCATGAAGCCATACCTGGACTTCTCAGATGCCTGGGCCCTGTGATGGTCGGGTTTTGGGTAGAGGCGTTTTAGGGTTTAGGGTTTAGGGTTTAGCGTTTTAGGGTTTAGGGGTAATGTAGGAGCCTGATCGAGAAACTGTGGGCCTTCAAACCCCAAAATGGTAGGACTCATAATATAAGGAACCCTAATACAGGCCCAAGGTTTCTTATACACTACTACTTTAAGAGCTATAAGAATTCTGCGAAGATTCCACAGGGTTCTATGCGGTAAGAGTTGAGGTGTCTACAAGGGTTCTACGCAGGTTCTACAGCTATGAGGGTTCAGTGCCACCAGGTTCTTGAAGGGTTGCTGTAAGGGTTCCATGTGGGTTCTGTAACTTTTGGGTTTAAAAGTTACGGAGTGGTTCTATAATGGGTTTCGTTATAAGGTGAACCTTAACACCGGATGACTAGGTCAAATTTCCCGAGTGGAACCCTGGTTGCAACCCTCCCTACCTTAGGATGCCATAAAACAGGGGGTTCCAGCATGCTTGGTTTTTTTTGGGGGGTGTAGAGCTTTGAGCTCTTGATTTCAAGGCACAGGTCTTGTCTTCAGATTACGAAGTTAGGGGGAGTAGCCTCCAAAGGAAATTAATGCCTGTGTACATCCGGATTTCCAGCTGGAAGCAAAGCGCTTGTGTCTTTGTTTGGTGCCAAATGGGAGTTTCCGAAAATAAAGGTACCTTACTTTGGGGTACTCATAATAAGGATCCCATTATGTAGGGTACTGTATTAGGGTCCCCTGTTCGCAAATGCGGAAACGCCAGAATACAACTGCCGAGCCGGGAGCCAGGTCCGGACTACATCATCAATGAATGGAGCCAGGCAATATGCGAACACCACAGTGGAAGATGTAGCTTCCGCCGTGGTGGAATGGCACAATTCACATTACCACGGCTCTAAGTTGAGCGTGCAGTTCGATCGACTGCCGGTCGTATGGCAAGCTATCGCAGAATTCGATGTCCACTGGACGTCTGGCGGGGCAGCGCCGCCGGGTGAATGATTCGGCAGGCCGCTGTATTGTGGCTTCGGGCTATATAAGTGTAGTTTTGCTCGGAGTTCTGGGGAAGCTAGCTAGCAACCCCCGCATAACTTCGCCTGATTACGAGCCAACGGTGTTTATGAGGGCTCCCGTTCGTGTTACTTCGGAGGAACCAGGGCGCGCTCTTCCACAGCAAAGCCCGCGATTCTAGCCGCTAGCCAAACCCTAGGCCCTAGATATCCTGGACAGATTCTGGAATAATACCTGCTCTTGGCAAGCTTGACATAGAAAAGCACAGAATCACAAAAGAAGCAAACAATGGTGTTGACGGCAGAGCCTTAATCGCCCCAAATCCTTAACCCCCAAACTCCAAACCCTTTCACCCTACGCCCTGAACCCTAAACTCCCCCCCCCAAACCCTAAACCCTAAACCCTAAACCCTAAACCCTAAACCCTAAACCCTAAACCCCTAAACCCTAAAGCCTCATAGAACACCTCTCAAGGATCCGGAGGTGATGAGTCAAGTGCGTCGGCGGACGTTGGCAGATGCTGGGACTGCATCCAGGAGTCTTGAAGTTTTAGGTTTTAGGGTTTATAGGGTCTATACGGTTTATAGGGTTTATAAGGCTTATAGGGCTTATGGGATTTAGGAGTCTTGAAGTTTTAGGTTGTATTGTCCAGGTTTCGCTTAAGTTTCATTCTTCATAGTTGCAGGCTTATGCTCCGAGTTCTACTTCTAGTTTTTGTATGCAGATTGGAGGTCAAGAGTCACGCGTGTTGGGTTGAAGGTGGCAGGCTAGGGACCTCTGATACTTAGGGTTTAGGATTTAGGGGGTTTAGGGTGTAGAGCGTCGGGGCTTTGGGGATCTCGGGTGAGGGCTGTGGGGTTTGGGATCTTACGGTAGAGGCTTTCGGGCTAAGGTCGGGCTAAGGTCTGAACTTGAGTGACAAAGTAAAGGCAACCCGAAGCCTTACGTCGACCCGTAATAACCCAATATAGGGGCCTAAACAATTACCTATACTATTCTGGGGTGTTCCTAATTATTATGAGTATACTATATTTAATGTACCCCAAAGCCATATTCTAATTATTAAGGCCCATACATTATCTTTGGAGGGTTCCTTGTTATCATTTCCCTATGCAAGTCCTTGAACGTAGGTTCTTCAGGGGGCGGGTAAGCCCCAAACGCTGCACCCTAAACCTCAAGACTAACCAAATCTAACCTCGAAGCTGTCAAGAAAACATAGGTGCTCAGATTGAGTCCCTGAGCCCGAATGCCAAACACAAAGGGTGAACCCTAGCCCCTAAACCCTAAGCCGTCTTGAAGGGATTGTAGTGTAGGGGGTCATAAATAAAGCTCTTAAACTCAAAGGCACCCGACCCTCTCCCTGAAAAGTCCAAAACCACAACCCGGGCCTGAATTTGTTTTAACACCAAAACCCAAAAGCCCAAGCCCCAAACTTAAAAAAACATATAGTCTCAGGCACCCCCACACCCAAAACCCAAAAACACCAGCCTTTATACCCTTAAACCTGAAACTCCCCAAACCCCCAAATTCCTAGCCCCCAAAGCCCTGAACCCCCACACCCCCAAACCACCAAGCCCCCAACCCCCCCCCCCCCCCCCAAAGCACCACGGGGAGCTCAGAGGTCTGGATATCGACGCTTTACACCATGCGAAGGTGAGGAGCCCCAGGTCTTCCAGGGTATAGGGCTTAGCTAGGTAGGGCTTTGGGACATTTTATATTTTCCCTTATTGGGCTTAAGAGGATCTTATTTACTAATATTTTTCAAAGGCTTTAAAAGCCCCACCTAGCTTAGGGTCTATCCCGATCCCAATACCCCTTAATTCAGGAATATATCGCGGGTATAGGGCTTAGGGACTACCTTAACCCCAAGTAGCCTATATACCTTTTTAAGGATGTATATAAAGAAATCATATTAGGGAACCCTAAAAAGGCAGGTTCCTTAGGGTCCAGGTAAGGTTTGGGAGTGTAGGGGTTTAGGAGTTTAGGGGTTCGGGGTTTAGGGGTTTTAGGGGTTAGGGGTTCAGGGGTTTAGGGCTTAGGGACTAGGCTTTGGGGTGCAGGGTTCAGGGTTTAGGGTAGTGGGGCTTTGTAGGGTTCAGGTTGAGGGCTTGAGGGTTGGGGTGTGTAGGGTATGTTGATGGTTCTAGGGTTTTAGGCTGTTAGGCCTAACTGTTATTGGTTTAGGGTTGAGCACTTGGGGCTCAAGTTCAGGGAGTAGGATCCTGGGAATGGGTCGACAAGTGTAGCAATTAGCAGCTGCAGTGGGGAAGTAGTAGCTGCTGCTGCTGCTGCTGCTGCTGCTTCTGTGGTTTGGGAACTATAATAGGTTCAAGAAGGGTCTGTGATGTTCGGTGCTCTCGGGTTGGAGGTATAGGCCCTCTCCTGCATGTAAGGAGACCACAATCGACCCAGGGACAGCCGACATGTGGTTTAGGGTGGTTTCGGATATAGGGTTGATGGTTTAGTGTTCTAGGATTCATTCTTTCTGGCTGAGAGGGTTTGTTAGAAGAATACTATAAGGCTTGCGAGAGCGGCAAACGCGCAATTACCAAACACCCAGCCGAACAGGGACCCCGAAAGGGTCGGCTTGTTGCAGAGTCTCGATCGTGTTCGCGCATCGCTTGGCGGGTATAGGGTGGATTGTAATACCTTTTCGGACAACCTTGTTTCTTGAGTAGAGAAGAACCCGATCACATGCACAACTCCAAACCCAAAACCTTCGATCCTAAAGCCGTTTAGTGGTGATTCAATGGGAATATCCCGAGTCCTTATCTGGGATCCTTCATCCTACCTACCTTTATTCCAGCTTTTCATGCCTCCAAGTGGTTCCTCCGACACCCAAAAGGCTTCAGCAGAAGCTGGATGATGACGCCGGCGCCTTTGTTTGGGGTTTAGGGTTTTCCTATCATTGAGCCACCCAAGGGTTGTGGGCAGCCGGGAGTCTTGGGTGTGCGACACTGCGACACAGTTTCCAAAATTTTTACTCCCGGATTAGAGAGTGTGGGTGGATCTAGAACTAGTTTAGGGTCTAGGGTTTAGGGTTAGGGGCTTGAGGGTGGCGTATTTTGCCTCCAGCCGGAAGCACTACGACAGGCACGAAGATTCCGGTTTTGAGCTTTGCCTGAGGACATCAAGGAGAAGCGCATGCAGAAGTATCTGGAAGCGAAACTCGGCCGCTTACAACATGCACTGTTTTTCAATAAGAAAATCCGAAAACAAGCTGGCTGACTTCAGAATATGTGCGAACTTGCAAGCTGTGGGCTGTGGAATGTGCTATTGCTCGGAAACCAACCTAGAAAGCCTTTCGCTGACCTCGTGCGAGTTCCAAGATTAAAACTTGGATTTCCCTCACCGCTACAAGCCCCTAAACCCTAAAACCCTAAACCACCCTAAACCCGAAACTCCAAGGACCTGAGCCCTAACTCCCGCTCCCCCCCCACCCCACTTCACAGCAGAGCCTTGATGGATTTAGGCTTTCACCTTGATACATCGAGCAGAGCTTATCGTTTTCTCAGGGCCTATGATTATAGGGTGCTGAGACAGGTTAGTACAGGCTTTGCAAGGTGTCATCTGTGAAGTGTTATGAACCAGCTGAGCAGTGCTTGGCCCATTCCGTTTTGCCGCAACTTACGACACGGTAGGCAGTTATTGGGCCCTGTACTGGAAGATTCTGCTTGCCTGGATTTCGGTCATGAGTGGCGAGCCCCAGATGTTTCTCTCCGGCCTGTTGGTGCGTCGTCATAATGGAAACTTAGAGCACCACTTAATAATTAGAATAGGGTTCTGGGGTCTTATACTATAATTATAATAAGGAACCCCCAAAATAGTGAGCACCACGAAGTGTATGCCGGGATTCAGCGATCGAGGCACCATGTGATGGGCCCCGGTGGGGATTGTACGACGTCGAAGACTTATCTCGCGGGGCCACTCCTGAGCATGCGTTTCGGCAGGGCCCCGACGACGAGACGTAATAAAGGGGCCTTGATAATTAGAATAGGGTTCTGGGGTCCATTATACTATAGTTACAATAAGGAACCCCCAAAATAGTATAGGTAATTATTTAGGCCCCTATACTAAACCCTAAACCCTGTAGATCCCTTGTAGATCCCTTAAAGGAACCCTGAAGGATCCCTTTAAAGGGAACCCTAGGTAATTATTTGGGCCCCTATACTAAAGCCCTGTTAAGACCCTCCTCCGACGGGTCGTTCGCACTGCGAGGCGCGGGTCGAAATTTCAAAGGGCAAAGTTGGCTCAAGCCAAACAGGGCTTAGGGTTTAGGGTTTAGGGTTTAGGGGTTTGGATTAAGGGGTTTAGGGTTTAGGAGTTTTGGGTTTAGGGGTTTAGGGTTTTAGGTTTGGGCCCAGTGTTGCCGCACCATGTCTGTTTCGGTTCAGTTGCAGACCCCATGGCCCTACACAGCAAAAGCTCATCCCGTCAACAGTTACCCTTACTTGGAGGGTCGGGGGACTTAGTAAGTAGGTAGTAAGTAGACTTAAAAGTACCCGAAAAGGGTCCCTTATTCGGGGTTATGGTACTTATAAGTCCCAAAAATAACCAGTTACTAAGCCCCCCGACCCTCCAAGTAAGCCCTCAAACGCCGAACCCTAGAACCCCTCAGGAGTTGACGGACTGTTCTGTCCCATCACAATTTCTTCGATAAGATACCCTGAAACCCCATTCTAATAATCGCGGGGCCCTATAAATTATCAACCCACTGGCAAGGATGGACAGAGTCGGCTCGGCCCCGAGAGTGTCATTCAATGCTTGGGGGATGGTCCAGCTTCGTTTTTGTTTGAGCTTTCCATTGCAATATAGAATAGAGGCCTGCATAATTGTTAGTGCCATCCTCTTCCAGTTCCTATAGAGCCAGGGTATTACCAGTAGATAGTTGGTGAATACTTCCCTCGCCTAGTTCCATTATGTCTATACTAGAAGAATGATTTTCCCCAAAGCCTTATTCTGCTTAGTAGAGAATGGGGGAATGGATCCCTACAGCAGTCCCTATATAATCCCCAATAGTAGCCCCCATAACCCATTCCCCCATTCCCTACTAAGAGCCAGACAGCTAAAAGAACCTACCAAAAAGTAGGTTATGGCAGTTTAAGGTACTAATATAACCCTAAACCCTTATAGTAACCCGTATAGTAGCCCTTAAAGGAACCCTTAAAGAAGCCATTGAAGCCCAGATATTCGGAGTCTTGGGTTTAAAGGGGAGGAATGAGGATTCCGCGTTTCGGCTACTCGGGGTCTGCACGGACTTCTGTATAATAAGCCTTCATGACAAAAAAGCCCTAAACCCTAGGCTTTAGGGTTTAGGGCTAAATCACAAACCCTAAACCCTAAATCATAACAGCTTACTATAGCGGTCTAGGAATCTTTGCAAATATCGTCGACTTGCCGGAGAGATTGCGCAGTCGCCCTGAGCAGCCTCAAGGAAACCACCATAAATTCGTATAGACGCCACCTGAACAAGCGGTAATAGCATTCGTGATGCGATGCTTACTACAAACATCAATATAATGTGATGTGCCCCAATCCCAGTTCTTATGGTGAAAACCCCTACTTAAAGGATCATAGGACTTAGTAAATAGGTTATAATTGGGGTTATAAGTTCCCTAAGTGGGGTTATCCTACTCATAACCTACTTATAGCCTTACTTACTAAGTCCCATGAGCCTTTAAGTACCTTCCACCTTTGTGAGTTGCGCCATTTACGACCATGTGTGTAGGTTTTTGTCCTCCGGCTCCCTGCAGAGACTGACCCCAACCTATAGTCTCCATTGTAGTTCCTTTTTTCGGTTTAACCAATCATATACTAAGGATCCTATAAGGTACCCCCCAAAAAGGAATTACAATGGAGACTATAGGAAGAAACTCAGACTTTACCAGGACTCTCAGTGTGCCCTTACAATAAGGGGTTTTGTGGTCCAAATAGAGAGGGTATTTGGTGGTTCTAGGTGATGTCTCGACAAGCTGTACTATACAGGTACGCGATATATCAGTATCCGAAACCCTTTTCTTATCAATGTAACAAGGCCGAATACCTAGCAACCCACCGTTTGGCCCTCCGTCTCAAACACGTTAATCAACAGAACTGTTTCCGAACACATGACCGTGTGGTTCCATGGGTAAGCGCTGTGCACTCCTTCCTGTAGGGCTCATATGACGGGCACTAAAATGCGGATCCATGGGTCTTTATCCCTTTCACGGGGCAAGTCTATGGCTTGAGTGGCTCTAAATATTCACAAGCTTAAACCCTAAACCCTAACCTACATACCCTGGACCCCAGATACGAACATACCCGCAAGCCCACAGCCGACCCCAATCATCGTCTAGAGGAGGAAAAGCTGGGACGTGTAGGGTGTTCAGAATCGAGTCGGCAGTAGTTGGGCTCGACGATACCGGTGAAAGTGAATCCGCTCCTGTCCAAAAGGTTCTTCTGGCTTCCGACGAGAACATCAAACCTGAACCGCTAACCTGAATTCTGAATCGCACACACGTTACCACTCAAGCATCAAAGGTGAACCCTAAACCGCCAGCCCCATTATAACCGGGAGCCCAGAAAGCCTCAAACCGTGGACCCTTGCATCAGAGCCACCGCCGCCGCCTCCGCCGCTGGAGCCGCCGCCCTCCGCGCAGGCGCGCATGATCTTGGGGCTTTCTGGGCGTGAAAGGCTTCGGGCTTTTCAAAATTTCCTGGGTTTCTATCCGGAATAAGGATTAGGGTTATCTGACTATTGAGCTTATAGACTTTTGTCACGGAGGTAGTGTTCTAGGCTGAGGGTTGGTTAGGGCTTAGTCAAGGGCTTGAGGCTTTGTTGGGCAGTGCAAGATCAGAGCCTTAGCCCTATATTCCCGAAACCCTGAGCCCAGAAGCCCTGATCAACTTTAAAGGGGGCCTCAGTGCTGTAGGCATGTTTTTATGTTGTTGGGTTAGCTTGAAAGTCTGAAGATTCGGTCGAGCAGTCTGTCAGCTGGTCCGCAGGTAAGAGGGTTCAAGTTCGAGGATTCAGGGTTTTGGTTGCAGGTTTAGCAGGGCAGAGTTCCTTAGGTGAGGCCGCCGCCGGATGCCTGCAGACCTAGGCTGGCTGGATAAGGCCGCTCGAAACACGCAGATCGAAACCTCAACTAGAACAAGCATCCAAACCCTCACGTGAGCACTCCTTCTTGGCAGATTCGGGCAGAGATTTGAATTTGCACTCTGGGTTTCGAAAAATCCGTTCAACCCTGGACCCTTAACCCGAAAATGAGCCCTCAGTCCCAACCCTAAACCCCTAAACCCGAAACCCCTAATCCCTAAAACCCTAAACCCCTAAGCCCCTAAACCCTAAACCCTAATCCCTAAACCCTAAACCCTAAACCCCTAAACCCTAATCCCTAAAACCCTAAATCCTAAACCCGAAGCCCTAAGCCCCGAGCCTCGGCATCCCGACGCCAAGCCCGAAGATCCCGAAACCTAGAAAGCTCAGCTAGGTAGGGCTTTGGGACATTTTACATTTTCCCTTATTGGGCTTAAGAGGATCTTATTTACTAATATTTTTCAAAGGCTCTAAAAGCCCCACCTAGTAGAAAGCTCAGGATGAGGAGTTGCCAGGGCCTTGGCTTATGTTTTTGCAATGGAGGCTTAAGGATTAGGGTTTAGGGGTTTAGGGTTACCTTTGGTTATAAGGGAATGGAGGAATGGGGTACAGTTATAGCTACTATTACTACCATGCTTCCATGCCCTACTGCCAAAGTTGGTGCTTCTGCGCGTCAGGGAGGATTCCAACAAAGAGGGGTTTTTAAGGGTTACCATCTTACGCAGTTTGGGAGTTTTCAGCTTTAGAGTTGAGGTTTCAGCTTTTCTTAGGACGCTACACCCTACGTTCGCAACCGCCCGCACCTTGAATTTAAATCCTAAAGCCCCAAACTGCACTCTAATTAAACCCTAACCCCTGATGCCCCAAACTGTACTCCTGGTGAGTTTTCAACTAAGCATCTGGAAGTTCGCGACGAAATCCTTAGCCTTCAAATGGGGGTTTCCGAAAGTAGGCGACCCTAATATAGTACCCTAAATAGTAGGATCCTGATTATAAGGACCCCTAAATCAGGTACCCCTATTTTCGGAAACTCCCAAGTCGTCGCGCAGTGTAAAGTCTTGAGATTCGAATCCGGACCACAGAGACCGAAACTTTTCCGAAATATGATGTACCCTAAGGCCCCAAAGTAGTTCCTTTTGGGGGCTCGTATATAGAATCCTATAAGGTAATCCTCAAAAAGGAACTACTTTGGGGCCTATGGGTAATGTTTGGAGTCAGGTTTGAGTTGCTTGAATGGTTCTTCCATCTCTGGGTATCCTCGTATACTGCAAGACACCCTTCCCATCTGCGATTTCTTGAAGGGCAATGTCGGCTGACGCCGACTGAAAGCTGCTGCGAGCATCTAACGCTGAACCATAAGAGCTCCTTGCAGACCCAGATTCCCTAATCAGGTGATGCGGCAATGAGTCGTACCAGCTCGTGCCCTGTAACTTCCAGCACGCGTTCTTGCTTGCCGACATGCTGGAGACCAAAATTCGACGTCAACAAACCTGAAAGTCAACAGTTCACGCACTCCAGAACATAAACGTTCAAGGTGCAAGCTGGGCACTTTATGCCTGATTTGCGATTTATTTAGGGGGCTTGGGGCTTGATGTGCATTGTATTAATAGCACCATATCAACCCCCATACATGTATTTAAGAAAGGTACACATCGGTACAAAACTTCCAAGTTCAAATTCCTCATGCATAGGCCTGTTGCTTTCCTCTCACGAGGCATTACCTCTACGAGCTTCAGCAGCAGAAGAACCTCGGCTGCCAGAGTTGCTCCTTTGTTGTTGTGATTGTTATTGCCATTATGGCAGCGCTGGTACTAGTTAAAGTTAAGGGATGGGGGACTTTGAGGTTAAGGTTTAGGGGCTCAGAGGTTTGAGGACTAGGGCTGGTCATGGTAATGACAGCCTTCGTAAATAGCGGAAACACGCCATTCTTATCATTCTAAACCCTAGACGACTGAACCCCTAAACCCAAAAAATCCTAAGCCGGTACACCTGAATCCCTGAACCCGGAATCCCTAGACCCATAAACCCTACACCTTGTCTGGCTGCTGGAGCCCCAAATTCCCAAAGCTGCGAAGATCCCGATCAAAACCCCGCCGCCACAGGTGCTATACAAGCCTGATTACGTAATTTGGTTGGGGTTCTTAATGATATAGATATGGCTAGTTCTGTAAATTAGGGTGTTTTCTAAGGTCCTTTTTATGAGGATGCCGTACCATATAGGACACTTTCACAAGGGCAGCCTAATCAGAGAACTGCCAATATAGTACTCCTAATAGCATACGCTCAAACCCGATTCCGATATTTAAGGCCGCTACATTGCAAGCAGCACCCTAAGCCCCACCCTAAGCTTTCAAGCCCATAAACCCTTCATGCAAAAGCCCTAAATCCAAACCTCTAAGTCCGCCTTAAAAAGCCCGAACATGAAATTACTTCACCCAAGACAAACAGCCTAAACCCAAGCCCCGAATCCCAAAACCGCTTATAGACTCTCTTACAGGAGCCCTAAACCCTAAACCCCTAAAGAGCCCTCAAAAAAAAAAAAAACCCTAAATCCCTAAACCCCTGAACCCTGAACCCTAAACCCCTAAACCCCTAATTAAACCCTAAGCCCTCAGCCTTCAGGTACAAGAAGCAGATCGAGCAGAGCAGCCGGAAGGTCTTATCGAAGGCGAAGCTCGAGACGCTTCGGAGACTGGGCTGGATTTAACGTTTGGGCTGTACCAGCACCCCCCAAGTACCCTTTAAAGGGCTTTAATATTTCTCCTTAAGAGGTAATTAGGGACTACAATAGAGGGTAGTTGGGGGGTCTAGGTAGGGTCTAGGGTTTCGGGGTTTAGGGTGTAGGGTTCAGGGTTTACGGTTCAGGGCGTAGTGGTTTGGGGTTTAGGGTTTAGGCGTAAAGCAAGGTTTCTGGGCTGTACTCAGGGCTTTCTTGCTTAAAATAGGGCTTAGAGATTCAGTGTGCTTGCGGCTTTTAGGTTTCCTTCTGCTTTAAATCTTGGTTTGATGCCTGAGGCTTTAGCTTTGAAGGTCGCGGAGGTCCCGAAATCCTGAAGCCTACAACCCTAAAACCCTGAGTCAAACCCTACCGTAAGGCTTGAAACCCTCAGCCCTACACCCGGGTAATCTTTTTAGCATCTGCGGCTCAAGTGTGAAGCCACGACCTTCCAGTCGATTGATGTTGAGTCAGGCCACGGCAGGATACATTCAAAGGGTGTATGGGGGCTGCAGCCTGCAACCCAAGATTGGTGAGCCTTCGACCGGATGGATATGGCATTGTAGCTACTACAAGTAGTTCAGGATTGCTGACGGTTATCCAACAGTCGACACCATTGCGGTTTTACTAGACACTTCGAAGCAAACTCGCAAGTATCGTCCTATTCGACCCGCTTTAGACCACACTTGCGAGCCTTCTTTTTATGCTCCCCACCTGCAAAACCCTCTAGACGTATAAGTCTTGCCCACAAGCCTCATATTTCGGGATTCTCAGAATCCGCGGAACCATGCACCCTAAACCCCTAAACCCTAAACCCTATACCCTAAACCCTACTACCCCCCTAAGCCATAAACCCCAAATCCTCGTTAGAGGGGGCCCCCGAGTTCAGCAGCCCAGGAACATGGCCCGACACTCGGAGTGTCGGCTGCTGCGTCTTTGGGGCTCTGGGGCATCCGAGATAAAGTATGCTTCTTTAGGGTTTCGTGCTGAATCCTTTTTATGGGATAGCCCAGAAAACAGGGGTTGATAAGGATTGGGGGCTTGGGGCAAGAACTCATCATATATCAGCTTGATTCACAAAAAATCCTAGATCTAAAGTTTTGTACTAACACGCTGATTGGCAAGCAAAAAAAGCGACTTCGACGTTAGGTTTGGGCAACCCTCCAGCCATTGTTGAAGCAAAGTTCTTCATCATGTTATCGTTAGGAACTATCATAGGGCACTGGGTGAAAAAAGAAGTCGCAGTAGTCGTTGTCGTCTTAGCATCTCCTCACAGTCCTACGCAGTCCTTCTCGCTATACTTTGCGTAGCCCTTGCTCCGGACCCTCGGGGGCCTATCCGGAGTCTTGACTGACTGAGGACGACCTCGAACCGTTAGTAGCTTAGTGGGTAACCTTCAACCTTTCGTGGTTTATAATATAACCCTACCACAACTGACAAAGGTTAACTTCTTTTTTGAGAAACCCCAATCTCTGATCCTGTGTAGTGTAGTTGGGTTCCAGACCTTTGTGGACGGAAAGGGTCACCTCAACTTGAAAAAGCTAAATGCTAAACTCCGGACTTGAAACCACGAGCCTTGCGCTAAGGCTCTTTATTGAACTTTGTTGCAATGGAAGCCTGGATGCCTTGAGCATTATCTTAGGTCATAGAATCCTAAGCCCCTTGACACCGTTATGAAAGAATCCGTATTAAAGCAGCTCTTAACCCATATCTCTTGACAGGAATTCGGGCCTGCCTAAACCCTAAACCCATCTAAACCCTTATCGTTGTCATAGTTGCGTAGATTTTCACATTTTTATGGGTACTTAAACCCAATAAGGAAAACATAGTTTTTTCAATCCTATCCCAACCATGAACTAGTTAACCCTAAACCCCCAAACCCTAAACCCCTAAACCCTAAGCCCTTATCCCTTAGCCCGTTGCCTTGCCCAGACGCAAAACAGCCTGGCCAGCCAGCAGAAGAAGCTGGTGCGCGCCGTTCAATCCTGGGGGGGGGACTTCGGGCTCTCTAGGACTTTAGGTGAGGGATTCATTTCTGTGTATTAGGCGCCAAACCCGTAAACCCAGAAGCCTTAAACCATAAGAAACTTAAGCCCTAGATTGTGGGGGCTCAGGCTGCTGTGGTTCAAGGGCTTGGGGTTTGAAGCCGAGGGCTTTTAGCAGGGTTTTGGGTTCAGGGTTTAGGGTATAGGTACTTTGTCATAGTTGGGTAACATTTTACATGTTTATGGGTACTTACACCCAATAAGGAATTACAGTAAGAATTTAAGTTTTTAATCCTATCCCAACCATGAACTAGGGTATAGGGTTTAGGACTTAGGGGAGGGTTTGGGGTTCAGGGTGAGTTAGCCCCTAAACCCTGGATCGGAAGCCTCAAGCTTGAATGCCGGAGAGAGAAACCCCTCACCGATAGCCCTATAACATCTTCAAGTTCATCCCAGGAAAGGGTTTAGGGTTTATTTTCTGCATAATATAGGGGCCGTGACAATTACCTACATTATTTTGGGGGCTTCTTATTATAATTGTAGTAGAATGGGCCCCAAAACCCTATTCTAATTATTAAGGCCCCTATATTGGTTCGCTGGGAGAGGGTCTCCGCGTAGCTCGGGAAGCTTAAGCCGGTCTGCTTCAGGAAATTCTAGTTTTTTGTGTGGGGCTCTGTGTGTTAAGGTGCGCGTGCTCCAAACGCTACTCCCATCGCAGCCCGAGATGGGATTTCGTGGGTTAGGCTTCGAGGTGTTCTACTTCGCAGCCTAGGGCTTATAGTCTTCATGCCTACGCACCAAAAACTTAACTTATTTTCCTTTCTTCAGATGGTATATTTGCATATCGCAAACCTGTAGGTAGTGCGAATTCGGCTGGAGGGGTTTGAGGCCGGAGAGTTCGGGCTTTGGCTTTGGGCTACCGTGGGCAGTGTGGGGACCATGGCCAGAGCCGCTTTCGGATCCCGGAAGCGAGAGAGGACAGACTTACCTTTGGTTAGTAGGGAATGGAGGAATGGGGTACAATTCTAGCTACTATTACTACCATTCTTCCATTCCCTACTAACCAAAGGTAAGCAGAGAGAGAGAGAGAGAGAGAGAGAGAGAGAGAGAGAGAGAGAGAGATAGCGATTGAGAAAAATAGGGGTCTCTGTGATGGGTTCTTTTAGTACGGATCATTTGGGGCTCCTGATAGAGAGAGTGCTGCAGAGAGAGAGAGAGAACTTCTCTTAGAACTTGGGTGAGTGAAGCTCAAAGTTATCAAAGAGCCTCCAATGTGCAGGTGGCTGACAAACAGCGGAAGATGGCGGACGAGGTATCGGGGTTCTGCTTACGGCTAATAGTATGCTAGTAGCATCATTGCATATCGTTGCTCCTATCGATGTAGCAATCGTCACGTAGGCAGGCAGCAGGCAGGCTGTAGACATAGAAGCAGTGTAGGCACCACAAATTGAAACATACCCCCTAAGCACAAATATCTAAGGCAACATCCTGCTTCTGGGAGCAATGTGCTGATACTGTAGACCTTGGATTTCGGTTTGAGTGTGGGGCTTGTTCGTGTGCTCTTAACCCGATGCTCGCACCTGCACCACAAGATATAAACCCTGACTCCCTCGCATGCAACGACCCGGCAAATAACGTTTCCAAGCCTACAGACTCTAAGCCTCGAATCCTCCATTCCCAGACTTGGGTGGTTGTCAAAAATAGGATCCCTATTATAGTACGGCACCTAATATTTAGGATACCCAAAAAGGAACCATAATTTTGACAACCACCCACTTCGGTCGGTCACACCTGCAGCCATAGGCACTCACATTTTGCGCAATAACGCTGCCACTCACTCCGTATGTGTGTGCGTGCATGTCCCTCTCTCTCTCTCTCTCTCTCCCTCTCTCCCTCTCCCTCTCTCCCTCAAACGGGTAGCATGATGAGGGAGACCCCTTAGAGGGTACCCCTTCCGAACCCGACTTCTGGCTCTCTTAAAAGGGGCCTTATTGAGAGGGTCTATATCCCCGAGGGTCCCCCTAATCCTAACTCCCATAAAAGAGACTGTCCTCCTTGAAGGTACCCTTCAAGGAGCCCCCAAACTCTACGACTCTACAGACCCCATAAACCGTAAACCCTAAACCTCAACCCCTAAAGCCTAAACCCCAAACCCTACACCCCAAGGCCCTTATCCCTCTTTGCTCGAGGCCAGCTCGGAGCAAGAGCACAAGGCGCAGGGGAAACCGTGGGTAGGGCTTTCAGGGATATGGGTTCCGTTAAGGGTGCTATAAGAGATCATATCAAGGGATGCTATGACGGGTCCTGGTTTGGGGGTTGTTCAGGGCTGCAGGGCTTCGCATTGTAGGGCTTTGAGCTTAGCGGTTTCGGGCTTAAGGGGTGCCATCCTCAACTTGCCAACCCTAAACCCTAAACCCTAAACCCTAACACCACCCGAAGCTTCTAAACCCCCGATCCCCAAACCCTCAGCCGTCTAAGCCTTAAACACCAAAACCAACAAAAACCTAAGCCTTAAACACTACACGAAGCCCTCGAGCCTTCAGGGCTTAAACCCAGTGAAACCCAAACGAAACTCCAAAACCCTGAACTGCCACACCTCAACCCGAAACCATAACCCTAAAACCCTGAACAGAACCCTAAATTAACAACTCTAAACCAAAAAAGCATTAACCCTAAACTCCAAAGCCCAGCGGAGCGACAGTGCGGCGAGCGCGGAAGCTTTCATCAACTCTACGGAACCTACGGAATGCTAAAGAACCTGAAAACAGAGCAGTCACAAGTCCCCTAAACCCTAAACTCAAGCTTAGGGTTTTGTGGTTGAGGGGTTTAGGGTTTAGAACCCTGAACCCTAAACCCCAAACCCTCAAGGAATCTAAGCAGCTCTAAACCTTTGCCTGTCATGGAACCGAAGGCCCTGAAGCAGATGGCCAAGAGGCTGACCTCCAACTTCGAAGAGATGACGAACATGGCCGGGCACTGTTCGGTTTAGGGTTTGGGGTCTAGTTTAGGGTTAAGGGTTCAGGGTTTGGGGTTTTGTTTAGGATTAAGGGTTTCGGGTTTGGGGTTTAGGGCTTATTGGGGTCTAGGGTTCAGGGTTGGGTAGTTCTCTGAATTGGGGAGAATCCCGAAAAGGAGGCGGCACCCTTTAAAATGGACCCTAAAAGAGAAGGCACCTCAGTTTCCAGAACTGCCCAGTGGTTAGTACTATTTGCTTAAGAACCCCCCAAAAATAAGAAATATATTCCTTATGGGGGTAATATAGGGATTATTATTTCTATTTTTTGAGGGTTTCTTAAGCAAAGAGTAGGTTAGTATTGCAGTTATGTTTCGAATACGTTGTTTTGGATTAGTAGTAGTGGTTTTTATAGCAGCACCTCATATGAAGTCGGCTTATATGAATAGTGCTATCCATACGAGTTATGTGAACATGTCGTCAGCAGTGTTTTGAGTACTGATATTACTACTCGTTTTGTCACTGCTGCGAATAGTACGAGCCGCTTGAGAAAACTGCCATATGGCGCCCGTGTGAAGGCACATGATTCATATCTTACTGTTGCTTTAGTGTTGGCATGATGGTCATTGGGCCTCGGATCCTTGAAAGCAAAAGATTCGCAGGTGAGTACCCTTCGGGGGTACACCCAGGCACGTCAGCGGGCCGCGGACGAGACAACTTCCCTCTGACGGGAAGAAACGGTCAATAAAGGATACAAAGGCAATTGGGTTTAGGGTTTCAGTTCATGATTCAAATAAAGGCGTGCAGGAAGATACCCTTAAAACAGCAAAAATGTAAACTGGCCCTGCGCTCTTTGTGATGGGATTTGGAGTTTGGGCGTTTAACGTTTCTCAAAGACGTTGCTTCGGCAAATAAGGATGGGACGCCCTGAAAGAATTATACTTCTCGGTCGTATGCGTTAGGGCTAGAATTTCGGGTTAAAGTTTAGCTCCTGGATACAAATCCAAACCGCAGGTTTGCTTTTCCTGAAAAGGAACCCCAATTCGGTTGCAACCCTCCCCTGCAGACAGGCAGCCCGAGATTAACCGCTCATACTTCCCATGGCCCTCTAGGAACGGTTTATCAGGTCGTTTAAATTTTTAGAAACCGATCCCTGCTAAGGATTTAGATCATGGTGTGGTTCATGACTTCTGGTCTTCACCACCACTGTTATCATCAGCATAAGGATGTAGATTAGGTGATGGTCATGTTCACAACAAGTCTTAGTAGTGACTGCAAATCGTATATACGCCGTACGCCCAGACATTGGTGCTCAGGTGTAGTCGTAGGTGTAGTCGAAGTGCGTTGAGGTTTAAGGTCTAGAGTCTAGAGTGTATATGGCATGTGGCACAGAGTAGTGACTGCAAATCGTAGGCCGTAAGCCCACACATTGGTGCCTCAGGTGTACGTATTCGAATAGTAGCTTGAGGTTTAAGGTTTACAGTGTATATGTCATGTAACACAAGAATTTCCAGCGGTTCTTGCCAATCGTAGCGACGGTGTCCTGTTGAGGTTCGGATCAAAAAGTAGCAGCATCCATGGATAGTTTCCATTCTTCGCGCGGATCCATGTTTCCTTGCTAACCGTCTCACGGCACCCCAAAGCGAGTGCTTGTGTCTCACCTTCTAGGTGCATCCGCATGCAGTCAAGGCTTCGCTGCGCCCGAAAGTTTGTTGCAAATAGAAGATGTTGTGTCGCGCCTAACCCTAGACCACTAGTATAGTATAGTAACGCATATTGGCACATTGCGTTTTTTGCAGTATAGCCAGCTTAGTATAGTATAGTATAATTCAGTATAGTACAGTTCAGTATAGTACAGTATAGTATTTTGCATTATACTAAACGCATAGTATGGTACATGCATGGGAGCACTCGAGAGTAAGGTGATTGACATGAGGGCCACTCCCCGACGAGGCGCTGGAACAGCATGCCGGTGATTCTGGAGTCACCCGAACTCCTCTCCCAGAGGGTCCTAGGAGGGTTACGTGGCTTTAGGGTTTAGGGGTTTGGGATTTATGAGCTTAGGGGGGATACTTCCTCGAATGGTAGCAGTAACTCCTAATATAGAATCCCTACATGCTACTGCATAGGTACTTAGGACCCGCTGGGACTGTCCATCCGGCCCGATCAGGATCAGTCGTCCTGCGGTTGGGAAATAGAAAGGTGGCCTAATATAATTTAGGGGCCGAAAATATACCAATATTATTCCCTAGGGTCCTCATTACAATTAGACTAAAACCCTGTTCTAATTATTAAGTCCCCCACGTTACAATCGAACCGTTTACGCATATTGAATATTGTATGGTCCCTACTAGGAATATTGGTGAGTCTGGTTTTTGCGGTGTCTTTTCGTGGATACTATAGGATAAGAATGAAAGCCTGTCTTCATGTCAACCGTCAAACCCAAATCCTTCTGTTTTTTGCGGTGTCTTTTCGTGGATACTATAGTATAGGAATGAAAGCCTGTCTTCATGTCAACCGTCAAATCCAAATCCTACACATTAAGAATCCGCAAAACCTTGAACCCCACTTCCTAAGCCCACGTAAGAAAAGAGAAGCAGGCCATTTCAATGACATTGCAATCCCCTATGTATCAGCCCCCTTACAATCAAGACCGTTCATGAAGCCCTTGTAGCCCCCTTAAAGGCCACAACGAGAAGCCTTATGAAAAACGCCCCAATTCAAAACCCTCTACCCAATACCCCAAAGCCCTCTGGACTAAAAACGCTAAACCCTATGCCCTAAACCCTAAACCCTTAACCCTAAACCCTAAACCCTAAACCCTAAACCCAGACCCCAAGCCCTTTGCCTTGAAGCCTTACAGCAGGTTCAGGGCCCTGGAGAAGCGTCTAAGCCCGAACCAAACAGGGTTCACGGTTTTTCGGATGCTGTGCGGGTTCCACATGCTTAGGGTCTCTATGGGGTGTGTATCAGGGTGTTGCCAGGGATCTATAAACTCTATGGTCGTTGAGTTTAGGGGCTCCGGGTGCCAGGGTTTAGGATGTTTTAGGATTTGTGCTGTTAGGGGGAGTAAGGGTTCAGGGCCTGTTGAAGTGCCACATGCCGCAGCTGTTCCTTGCAGTACCATGTCAAAGCTGACTGATCATGGAAGCTAGTGACCAAGAGCATGCAATAGTGTTGTCTGCATCGTGTGTGCACAACCTCATGCAATTCGTGCACATAATCATGATTTACATTAGTTAAACCGACGCGGTGAACACCGCAGTACTGTTGTAGGCACCGGCGCGACATTGCTCCATCAAGCAGAGATCCGATGCTTTGCGGGCCGTTTGGCCTCACCATACCATGAGTGGCGATAGTTACTTGGGAGTGGTGCATGGTGAATCCACGGCTCCACACACGCAGCAGCAATTACAGACTGCTTGTTGCAGCGCTTGCACGAACCCCTAGAGGTGCCAAGAGAAGCTTTAAGGTGTGGTTCCTAGACTCCCAGACGTCGCAAAGATGGCGGACACCCCCGCTTCGATGGCCCGCGTGGAGAAGCTGGTCATCGAGAATTTCAAGTCGTATGCTGGAAGACACGAAATAGGCCTGGCTCCACTGTCGCAAAAGCTTCGGGGTTTCCTGCGGCAGGTTATCAGCTTACGGGACAGACCACTCAGGTAGTGGGAATACCTCTGGTGTCCTCCAAAGAGCCTAAGGGCAGACACAGCGCCATCTGAGCAATCACAATTTCATGGACACAGCTTGTTGTCTCGGTGCCGCGGGGGTTGATTCACAGGTCTAAGTCTAAGGGTGCTCCTGCTTCAGAGAAGCTTAGCACCGAACTGTAGTCACAGAAAATACAGGGTCGCCACATCGGCCCGAGATGCCACGATCCTCGTGTTAGATCGTTCCCCTAAGTTTCGCAAGCACTCTTAAAGTCGCTTGGACCACTCTCATACGTGCTACTTGAGCATGGCTAAGCCTCAAAAGTACTGGCACGAGTACTAGTGCTAGTGCTAGTACTGGTACGACCATTGCAGCACCACTACGACGACTACTGCTGCTACGATTACCCTATAACCTATACCCTAAACCCTAAACCCTAAACCCTAAACCCTATAAACCCTGAAACCCGAGACCTTTACAGCTTCAATCCCTAGAGTCCCAAACCCGGAGCCAAGTAATATAGGGCCTAAATAATTACCTAGACTATTGTGGGGGTTCCTCATTATATTTATAGTATAACGGGCCCCCAATCCCTGTTCTAATTATTCCGGCGCTTATATCAGGTCCCTTCGACAAGTTCACCTGCATTATCGGCCCGAACGGCTCTGGCAAGTCCAACGTTATGGCGCGGGGCCTGTGTTTGCCGGTTTAGAGTGTATCCTAAGCCCTTCATGACCCTTATCCTCGTAGGCCCCAATACCCAAACCCCAAACATCCCGAAGCCACAAGCCCAAACCCCGGGCCTAATTAAAGCGCAATTGGAGGAGGTTCCACGTCTCAGATTTGCAGGGATATGCTTTGTTATGATCTTATGTATCAATTTCAATAATTCGTGCGGCTGCCTTCTGAGTCTTCAAGGATTCAGGGTTTAGGGGTTTCGGGGTTGGAAACCTCCAACTGCCAAAACAGAACTCTAACCCCTACAACCCTGCACCTGAAATCCTACAAAACCCTAGAGAATCCGAAACATTAGAACCCCGAACTCTGAAACACCAAAGGCAGGTGTCCTGGAACAAGAACCCAAGCCCCAACTTGATGCACAATTCCACCCTCGCACCCTTTATTGCTAGCCCTGGAGCCACATCCGCCCTAAACTTCTGAACCCCAAAAGCCCAATGGTATGGGAACTTCCGAAAATTGGGGTACCTTATTCTGGGGTCCTGAGAATAAGGATCCTACTAGTTGGGGTACCATATTCTGGTCCCCCATTGTCGGAAACCCCCATATAGACTGACTTCCATAAATGCACTAGAGAACCCGATTATGCCCTCAACATCTTTGCATGACAGGATGCCATCAGCTTTTGCCTTGGCATCAAGACCAAGCATCTGAGAGGTGAGAGACTGAAGGCAGATCCGCTGGCGCGTGATGCGGGGGTGGGATTTCGAGTCGTAGAAGGTGTATATACATAAAACTATACAGATCTACCTATCGACCTAACTACCTACACACATACCTGCAAACATACATACCTACGTAAGTACGTACATGCATACATACGTACATACATGCATACAGACATACACACACAGGTGTATAAATTAATTACATACATACACGTTTAGCTATCGATACAAACATCACCATGCATTGAAACAAACTGATTTCAAATACACATTGACACGTACATACACAAATACGGGGACACGTATGTTTATATGTGTACAGGTATATGTATGTGTGCATATGCACACGCTGACGGTTTGTCTTGTCCATATAAACATATTCGTATACTTACATATACATGTGCGTGTAAAGCATAGACGCGCACCTCAGATTGTGCGCTATTCGGCTTGTATTAGATGCACCGTGGTTTTCTTAGCGGGCCCTCGGGGTATCTCGGGGTTTAGGGTTTAAGGTAAAAGCCGGAAAGTTGGAATATGATTATCCTAACCCTTCTATGGTAAATTATAGGGTATCCTACCATGAAACCATATTCCAACTTTCTGGAGTTCCCTGTAGAGTTTTGGGTTTAGGGTTTAGGGTTTAGGCGGGCTCGGATCTGCAGAGCGAGACCCCCAACCCCTGTGCCGCATAGACTCCATCCCTATACCCCGAATCCCACGCTCCAGACCCTCAAAGGGGAAAGGAGGGTAGTTCCTTTTTGGGATTACCTTACAGGATTCTATACGAACCCCAAAAAAGGAGCTACTTTGGGGCCTTAGGGTAAATTATCAATCAAAGGGGAAAAGGAGGGACCCTTAATGGGGACCCCTACCCTATAATGGACTACATAATGGGTATATAATAGCTACATTAAGGGTATAAACCTAGGGGTCTTGATTCAGGGTCTCTCCTTTTACCCTTGGAGACCCCTGAATTTGACAACTTTATCCTCAGTCCATGAACACCCCAAGAAACCCTGTAGAAACTCGTCTCAAGCCATGTAGACTTCGAAAGATCAGCAGATGTACCATCCCAGGGTCTTTGTGGGACATGTAGGATGTCAGGCTCAAATCCTGAATCCCTGAGCCCTTACATGGTCTTAAATCCTAATCCGCAGCGCTACACCCTGCATCTTGGGTACATAACCATAGAGGGCTTCAGAAACCCTTATGTACAATCCCTGGAATGACCTCATCAGAAGGGGTTTAGGGCCTGCGAGAATTCAAGCAAAAGAAGAGCCCTTCGGAGTTTCGGATCTGAGCCGCCTGGTCCCTAAATTGAAGCCCCAAACCCTGAACCCTAAACCCTAAGACCCTAAACCCTAAAACCCTAAACCCTCAACCCTAAAACCCTAAAGCCCTCAACCCTAAACCCCTGAACCCTAAACCCCGAAACCCTAAACCCCAAAACTTAAAACCCTAAAACCCTAAACATTGCACTTAAAAAAAAACCTAAACCCATAAAACCCTAAAACCCTGAACCCTAAAACCCTAAACCCCTAAACCCCTAAAACTTAAAACCCTAAAACCCTAAACCCCTCAACCCTAAACCCCTAAACCCTAAAACCCTGAACCCTAAAGCCTCGGAGGACCTCGTCTACCGTCGTGAGGAGGAGACGGTGGACCAGAACACTCGGTCAGCCGAGGCCTTTTGGGCCCTTCATACGGTTGGTGATATAAATCCTAGGGTTCCTTTAAAGGGATCTATAAAGCCTCCTTAAATGGGGTCCTTTTGGGACTTACCTAGTATCAAAGGGGACAAGGAGGGAGACCCTTAATGGGGACCCCTACCCCTATAATGGGCTATATAACGGGTATATAATAGCTATATTAAAGGTATATATATATATATATATATATATATGTGGGGGTCCTTATTAAGGGTCTCTTCTTTTACCCTTGGATAGAAGTAGAGTAGGCAACCTTTAACCTTTTTTGGGTAGTATAGCCCCTATAGAATCTCTATATAGCCAAAAAGGTTAACCTTTAGTTCCCCATGATACCCGACAAGTAGGATTAGGGTTCAGGGTTGAGAGTTTAGAGTTTAGGGTAGGGTTCAAGGGTTCAAGGTTCCAGGTATCAGGGTTCCAGTGTTTGTGGCCGTTTAGGGTTTAGTGAAGTGTTATTTGGGGTTGGGGGCTGTAAAACTCCTTCCTCGGGTGGCCTTCCTTTACCCTGCGAACCCCAGAAGAGGCCGAGGCTTGGGGAAGTTATGGCTTATGAGACTACTTTTGGGTTGAAGGGGGTTTTAGATGATCGAAAAATCGTCAATGTTCTTCCTTCGGGTGATTCAGTATATTAATACTTCAGTTTGCACAGAAACCATCCAAACTGTAAACCCATTACTACGGTTGCTAAGTTAGGTTGTTAGGAGATGCAAGGTTAGCTGAAGACGAATTTCTGGTTGCTGCGGATTGATGGATTGTAAAACGCTGCTATTGGGGGCTTCACGCCAGTATGGAAAGCATTTGAGGAAGGTATTCTGTATGCTGGATCTAGGGTCTGTAGGGTTTACGCAGGCTGAATGAGGACGTGGCTGCCACCCAAATACCTCGAACTGTTGTGGGTTCTCAGTTCTCCGGCTGTAGGTTTCAGACACACCACGGCAGCCTGACCCCCTAAGCTCAATATTCTAAAGCTCCAAACCCCGAATCCTGATACTGTAGGGCCATGCTATGATCCAGCCGGTACATTTGGGTGGTTCCCTAAGTTGTTTTCCCTTTTTAGCTCCCGCACATAGTACGGCACCCTTATAAACAGGACCCCGCAAGGGGAGGCTAATTTAGAGAACTAGCCATGTTTGATGTGAGTTATCAAGCTGCGTTGTAGCCCACCTGAGCCTCTGGCAGCTTGAACCCCAGCAGGAACTCAGAAGCTTTATCATTTTTCAGGTGGTTATGGCCTTTCGCTCCGCCAAGGGGATTATGATGTACTTTGGCGCCCGCCTGAGGAGTGGGGGCTTGCAATCAGGAGTTGTGGGGCTCGGTAAATGTACGGTGTCGCACGTGGCATCCGAAATCTACATCCCCAACTCTTCGTCTCAACCCCTAAACCTAAAACCCTAATATTCAGGGCCAAAAAAGCACCGTATAGGGATATCTCTACCTTAATGGGCTTCATGCTAGGGGGGTTTATATGTGATATCCCTATCCTACGTTTTGCTTTTGCGCTTTTTTGGGACCCTATAATAATGCCTCAAACCCGCGATCCCGTTGACCCTAAGAACCGGCGGTACCAAGAGCTTTGTGCACATGGAATCAGAACGGTATTTTGTTTACCGGAGTGCCCACTCTTAAACCTTTGGGGTATTGGGTGTAATGCAGGCCCCTGCAGAAAACCCACCCTTGTACAACCTCTTGTAGCAGGCTTATGCTTCTTGGACATTCGTATAGCCCAGAGATCCCAACACCCCTTAATTAAGGAATATACCTTAAAATTTAGAGGCCCTCATATTATGATTTAAGGTATATTCCTTAATCAAGGGGTATTGGGATCTCTGGGAGAAAAACGCCATCTGCTGTCTGAGGCCGCTTTGTCACCAGCAGAGGCGAGGGCATCTACCGCTATGGTGGCGATCAGGCGGCCGTTCAGAGTTTCAAACCCGAGGTTGAGGATTTATTGCAGCTTAGGGTTAGGGTTTCGGAGGCCTCAAAAGGTGGGATGAAGGTAGGTAGGATGAAGGATCCCTTAAGGGCTCTTAATTGGGAATATCCCACCTACCTTCATCCCACCTTTGGAGCCCTTTGAGGGTTTAGGGTTCTTCTTCAGGCTGTGTTGGTCGTGTCATCGTCAGCATTTTGACTCTGCTGCTACCTATTTTGGGTTGCGAGTGCGAATAGGCATTGTACACAAACGATCTAAACTCCAAGCTCCAGCATCCAGCCACAAACCCCCGGCCATACCCCTCGCCCTAAAACCGTAAACCACAATCCTCCAGACTCTAAGCTCTAAACCCTTAACGCCTTAATCCTTCAATCTCTACATTCCAAACCCTGATCTGCAAACTCTGGACCCCTACACAAGCCTTACACCCCGATGCTTTAAAACCGTAAGCTCCTAATCCTAGTTACCAAACTCTAAGAGTAGGGACCCAAAAAGCACATACGCATAAGCATGATATCCCCACCTTATTGAGCTTCATTATAAGGGGGGTTTACATGGGATATCCCTATTCTTATCTTTGCTTATGTGCTGTTCTGGAGGCCCCCGAAAACATGCTGACATCCCTAAACCCTAAACCCTAAACCCCTAAACCCTACACCATAAACCCCTAAACCCTAAACCTTAAACCCTAAAACCCTAATCCGCCAGGCGCCCATGACCCCCGTGAGCCGAAAGCTTAGAGGAAGGCTCAGGGAGAGCCTGGGGAAACTGTGGGGCCTTTGGGGGTTAGGAGTTTGGGGGTTTAGGAGTTTGGGGGTCTAGGGGTTAGGGGTTTAGGAGTTTAGGAACTTGGGGGGTTTAGGGGTTCCCAAGGACTCCAATATCCCTCAATTAAGGAATATACCTTACATCATGTTAGGGATCCTACTACGATTTAAGGTATATTCCTTAACTGAGGGATCTTGGAGTCTCTGGGTTTTTTGGTTTAGGAGTTTAGGGCCTTTGGGGTTTTAGCGCCTTAGGGTTGAGAGCTTTAGGGTTCAGGGCTTGAGGGTTCAAACCCTAAACCCTACACCCTAAACCCTGGAGCGTTCAGGGTTCAGAGCTTCGGGGAGGGTGGAAGGGCCAGATTTCAGTTCTTACAGGTCAGGTAGGGTTTAAGGGAAGTTCTTGAGGGTCACATACTCCTAGGTTTTTCAGAGCGCAAGTTGCCAGTGTCAGGTTCATCTAGGATGCCCAGTAGTACCCTTATTCCCGTTTTGTAGTCCTAGGTTCCTTATAAAGTTACCCAATACCAAAAAGAGAGACCTTTTTATGCTTAGGTTACTGGGTATCCTAGAGCTTCATTTTTGAGCATTTGCATTTGCGACACATCGGGGTAACGAGAGTTAAGAAGAGCCCCAATAGTCAGTTATCTCTACCCCAAGGGCATCCAAGGGCAACACTTTCTCGTCACGATGATGTACCACCATCGATTTGCAAAACCTGCGCCACACATGTCCTATTTGCACGAGCAGCAGCAACAACAGAAGCCTCAGAGATGACAGTGGCAGGAGCAGCAAACTCCGTCCAGCAGCAACGCCAACAACCACAAAGGGGCAAAACAATACACACACAAACTCAACAGCGAATTTCGATAAGTTGCAAGCACCATCAAGCACCCAAGTCTAACGCCCATCTCGACCCTAAAGCCATCGCATCAAGCCTCACACAGGAGAGTACGTGCTATGTCTGAGAATATTAAACACGGTTCATGGTAGTAGAGCCGCCTTGCTACCAACAAGCCGTAGCTTTCGTACACATACTTATACGGGATGATACCGGTACTAACCAGTACTGTATGACACAAATCACCAGGATCACAGGTTGCGGATGCAACTGCCCAGCCTGCCAGCATGCCGGACGAAGAAAGCGCTTGTACGCGTGTCACGGCACACCACTGGATCCCCCCAAACTCCTTGCACCTACCATTCGAAACTCTCTAAAGTCGAAACCCAAAACTCAAAACGTGTTGAGACGCGGTATACCACATCGGCAATATTAGTCTTTAACAGGGAATCCTGGAGACCACTATTACTGACCAAGTTGTCAAGACCCCAAGCAAGCTTGCAGAGATCTCCTAAGGGAATCATGAACGGCCACTACCCTACACCCTGAACCTTAAACCCTACACCTTCAACCATAAACCACTAAACCATGAACCCATAACCCGTTTGAACCCTGAACAACCTTAATCCCTAAACCCTCAAACCTTAAACCCCTAGACCCTTTCGCTTGAACCTCAAACCCTAAATCTTAAACCCCGAATCTCTCGCTCAACCGAGCCCCTAAAAGCAAGGCTACGAGGAATACTCCAGAAAGCTGGCCGGGGAGAACATCTTCGTGCGAGCTCTGAGCCCAGCCAGGTAAAAACTGTATGTGCAATTGTATGAGGTTCAGGTTTGGGGGTCAATTTTATGAGTTCGTATTTGTTAGTTGCATTCGTGTTTGTGTCGGCAGTGGTGCTGCTGGTGGTGCTGCTGCTGCTGCTGCTGGTGCTGCTGCTGCTGCTGCTGCTGCTGCTGCGCTTTTGCGTGTGCTGGTGCTGATTGGGGTGGTTGTTGTGGTGCTGGTGCTGCCGCTGTCCTGCTGTCCCGCTTTTTGTTACATCCACGGTTGTGTGTGTGTGCGTGTGCGTGTGTGTGTTTGTCGGTTTTTGTACCCTGGTTTTACATCTTTGTTGTTGGCTTGGACTTGTGATGTTGAATTCGTTTGCTTGCGTCTGTAGCCTAGGCCCGAAACCCCAAGCCCTAAACACTTTAATCCCCGAACATCCCTCAACCCTAAACTCAATACCTCTAAGCGTTCAGCCCTAATCCCTACACCCTCTGTCAAAAAGAAAACCCAAAAGCACTAAACCCTCAACCCTCTTGTAAAAAGAAAGCCCCAAAGCTCTACACCCTCAGCTCTAATCCCCTAACTGTTCCTTAAACAATGCTTAAACAACTACGAAAGCCCCAAGAGTGTAAACCCTAAACCCTCAGCCCTAAACCCCTAAACCCTAAACCCCAAAACCCTACACCTCTAAACCCCAAAAACCTTAAAACCCTAAAGCCCTAAACCGGTCTTCGTCCTCGTCTTCGGGCGAGGCCAGAAGTTTCCTGGTCTTCCAGGGCGATGTGATGCAGATGGCGAGGTTCGGAGAGAAAGGTTTAACATAGAGCATTAGGGGATTGGAGTTCAGGGGATTAGTGGTTATTAGGTTCAGGGGATGAAGCTTTAGGGGTTAGGGTTTCGGGGATTAGGGTTTAGGGTTCAGGGGATTAGGCTTTAGGGGTTAGGGTTTAGGGTTCAGGGTTTTTCGGATTGCGAGTTGCGGGTTAGGTGTGGGGCTTGGGAGTTTTCGGAGTACTCAGTCGTGCTATCAGTCTTTAAGGTTGTTGGGGTCTATGAGGTTTTTACGGGTCTAGGAATATCCTGAATCCTCACCCTATACCCTGAACGCTCAATCCCTAAACTCTCAATCCCTTACCCTAGATACTAAACTTGATCAGCCTCCATTCCAAGTCTGTAAATCCCTAAACACGGACTTCCTAAAGCTCCAACTCGCAATGCTGCATTCCCAATACCCCAAACCCCCACTTGAAAGCTGATTTCCTTTTATTGAATCCTCATACCCAGAGACTCCAATATCCCTTACTTAAGGAATATAATAGTAGGATCCTTCATATGATTTAAGCTATATTCCTTAATTAAGGGATATTGGAGTCTCTGGGTAGAACCCGTAAAACCCTAAAACCATGGCACCTCCTGGCTGAAAAGTGGCTGCATTGAGGCTATACGCAACGAACAGCGGAAATTGTGATTACCCTAAGTATCACCCTACTAAGTACTGAATCCCCGGACCCAAGGGTGTGAGGGGACCTGTACTGGACGGCTTAAGGCTTTGGTTTAGTGCTGACGGTTCATCCAGAGTTCAGAGCTGATGTTTGGTTCAGGATTCAGGATTTAACGGCTCATCTCATGTCTGATGCTGTTTCAATTTCGGTAGGTAGAAGACGATGTGCACGGAATAACGGGGGGGACGGGTAAAATCGTAAAATCTACGACCACTAAACCCTAAACTTCAAACCCTAACATCCTTCCGTAAACCCTAAAACCCTAGACCCTGAACCCAAAAAAGCTTTAAAAGCTTTAACAGCCCTAAAATAGGAGCCTGAAAAAACCAAAGCACCAAAACCCTAAACCCTAAACCCTATGTAAACCAAAACCCTAAACAGACGACCAGGCGGCAGGGTACCGAGCTTACAGCTACGCTGGAGGCCCTGAGCGGCATGGACCTCAGCTTTTCAAGCGAAAGGCGCAGGGACTCCAATATCTCTTGTGGGGGATCTAGAAGGGTTCCTTCAAGGGTATCCCTTCAGGGGATCAATAAGGGTTCCTTTAAAGGGTTCTTATAAGGGATCTTTAGGGTTTAGGGTTTAAGGGGTTTCAATGCTCCTATTTAAAAAGGGATATACCCCTATAGGGTTCCCTGAAGGGTGCCTTGAAGGGATCTATAAGGGAGTTTCCGAAAATAGGGGACCACAATGTCGTACCCCAGATAGTAGGATCCTCATTTTAAGGACCGTAAAATAAGGTACCCCGATTTTTCGGAAACTCCCAAACCCTAAACCCTATAGAACTCTTATAGGAACCCTTAAAGGAACCCTTATAGATCCCTTGAAAGGTACCCCTAACCTTCGGATAAGGGTTTAATAAGGGGAGCTCTTTCCAGCGAAAGGCGCCGGGGCTGCAGTCGGGGAAGTCGGCTTTGGGGGGGAGTCTAGGGTTTTCGGGGTTTTGGGCTGTTAGGGTTTAGGTCGTTTATAGGGTTTTCGGGGTTTTGGGCTGTTAGGGTTTAGGTCGTTTATAGGGTTTTAGGGGTTTTGGGGCTGTTAGGGTTTAGGTCGTTTAGGGTTTATAGGGTTTTAGGGGTTTTGGGCTGTTAGGGTTTAGGTCGTTTAGGGTTTAGGGTTTTAGGGGTTTTGGGCTGTTAGGGTTTAGGTCGTTTAGGGTTTAGGGTTGAGGGGTTTTGGGCTGTTAGGGTTGAGTGCGTTTAGGGTTTAGGGCGTTTAGGGTTTAGGGGGCTTAGGGTTTAGGGCTCAGAGAGGAGAGGCAATGAGGTGGATTGGAGTGTTTTTGCATGATGGAGGTCCATATTTTACGTGCGAGCCCAGTCCGAAACGAAGTGAGACGCGAAAGGTCTTGTCGCACACGGGCCTAAATTTCGAAAACATAAATCAGGGTGCTTTTAGATACATTAGAGGGCTCCGGAGTGGAGACGTCAGCCTTCGAGATTGAGAGCTCGACTTTTGGGACTACAGGGGTTCTGGTGTCAGGATTTAGCAGGGGGGCCGGGCTCGGGATGGACCCACAACCCTGAAGTTTGTTAAGATAACCTTACGCCTCTGTTGTTTGGCTTGTTTAAGACTGTTTATCATTTGGAGACAGGGTCGGTTTTGTGAGGAAGTCTCGGCAAAAACATAGACACTCTCAACGATTACTGTTCTTTCAAGACGCGAGGAAGGACAAAGCCACGACTCAACAAGCCGTGCAGCTTTTTCTTGAAAGTTTCTACCCCTGCAGCCGTGATGAAGCCCCTCAAAACCCCAAGCTCGAGAACCCTAAACCTCAAAATCCCGTAGAGCCCTCAATCCTGTTTCAGCTCTGTACAACCGTATACACCTGCGCTACAGCCCTTCCCCAGCCTTTGAAAAAAGAAGCGGAGCAGCCAAAAGCGCAGGAATCCCTGAAACAAGGCACTCTTAACCCGGCAAGTGCCTATGACATCTCATGCAACTCGTCTAAAACCCAATCAAGCAGACAAAACACAGCCTTGCAAACTAACAACATCCTCAACGCCAACGTAAGCAAATCTGAAAAAATCCAGCGCCCCAGAAGAGTTCCTAAACCCTAAACCCTATAGAAGAAAGCAAGAGCCGAGGCTCTGAGCTTTTGAAAGACAAGTACATCAAGCTGTCCAAGGCCTTTGCCACATTGGGTTTAGGGTTTAGGGTTTAGGGTTTAGGGTTTAGGGTTTAGGGGTTTCCGTGCTGTTGTTTGAGGTTTAGGGAAGAGGCTTAGTAGCTGAGTGGATACACTTCACACTTTTGGGGATAATTCTAAAACTGAAAGAGTACACTTTTTGGGGCTTATGAACTCAGCAACTAAGGAGGGTAGGGATTAGGGTTGAGGGATATGGTTTGCAGGGGTTGGGCTTCGCAGTGCTTCTTCTGGTGTTTAGGGTTTCGGGGTGTCAGGATGTTCTCGGATGTGTTTTATGGTAGTGCAAGGGTTTAACAGGATTTACATGTAAGCATTAAGGATTAGGGAAGTTCGTTTTTTCAAGTGCATGGCGTAAGGACGGCCCGAAAGCCAAAAAACAAACATAAACCCGAAAAGCGCAAACCCTGAATCCGCAATCCCTAAATCCTAAACTTCCAGTTTTCAAGGTTTAGGGATTTCACAAAGGTGCTAAACTGTAAACGAGCTTCAGAGCTTTGCTGCACGGGCTCTTCAAGCGCCTACAGGTTGGGGATTGCGGAAGTTGGATTTATAATTTTGCTCGCTTCTGTGGATTTGGGTCTATAGTCTCCTTACGAACCATATAAAACCCGAGAGAACATAAACCCCATATGTTTATTATGGTTCTAAGGGGGGTATAGGGGTTACTTTGCGTGCTGAAGAGCATCAAAAGTCTTGGAGTGGAGGTGTCTGCACCAAGGCGAGTTATCCGGCTATAAGGGGCACGAGTTGAGACCTGAACCCTACAGGCAAAACCCGAAACTCGAAACAAAAGACCTGCAAACCCCGAACCCTAAACCCTAAAGCCCTAAACCTTGACGCCCTTAACGTTGAACCCTGGGTCGATGAAGTTCCCGGAGGGATGGCTCAAACTCCGTGTTCGGGGTTTACGGCCCATGTGGTACAGTTTGGCGTTCAGGGATGGGTTTAGAGTCACGTTTAGGGCTCATAGGATTCGTGGCGTTCTGGGTTAGTAGGGTTTTGAGGGTTTAGCACTTAGGGCTTTTTAGGGTGTACAGGCTTTGCAAGGTTTATGGGGTCAGGTTTAAGGGTTTGTGGGTTTCAGGGTTTATCGTTAGGGCTGTTAGTGTCGTTTAATTCTAAGGGGCTGTTGGGATTTATAGTCCTTAGGGCTTTCAGGGTGTGTAGATGGGGCCTTTAGAGTTTAGGGTTGAGGGTTTCTGTTTAGAGTTTAGGGTTGAGGGTTTCTGTTTAGGGTTTAGGGTTTAGGGTTTTGGTGTGGGGTTCAACGTGTCTGATTGCCGGTTACAGACTTGGGTGAAAAAACCCTACCTAGGACCTGGAGTAGGCCCTAATTCCCTTTTAGTAGGGTTCAGGTTTCCTTATAAGCCCCTGTAAACCAAAAAGGGCACCCTTTTTATTCCTAGGGTCGTTACTCTTGGGTCTAGCTAAACCCGAAACCTTAAACGTCCAACCGATCGCCTAGGAGTTGGAGCTCGCGCAAGAGAAGGCGAGCAGAGATGCGCATGGACGGTTGATTCCAAAACAGTAAAGTCTGAACTCAAAACCCTTTCACGATTTAGGTTTTGTGGCTTGTGTTTGAACTACTCCTAGAGCGGTTTAGGAGTCGGGTCCGGGGCTGGTGTTTCGGGCTGATAGATTATTTAGGGTTTGGGGTGTAGGTTTCTTGGGTTTGGAGTTTAGGGCAGAGGTCTCGTTCTGGACTTGATGGCCCGGAAGTGATGCGTCCTACGGCTAGCAAATCAGTGCAGCCTTGGGCCTGTTGCCATGAATGAAGCCCTAAACCTATATAGACCCCCAACTACCCTCTATTATACCCTACATACCCCATATTACTAAGGACCATAAGGGCTCTATTAACGGGCCCTTGGGGTTCCTGGTAGAGAGTAGGGCTTATTGTCGAGGGGTGCTAGGATTTAGGATAAATCGAACCCTCGGCCCTCGTCAGCCAAGTTTAGAGTTTGGGGCCCATTCCCTGGATGCACTGTTATTGCTACTAATTACCCCCAAAGATTAAAAATTAAAACCCGAAAGTCCTGGTACGACCTCTTAATTCAAGACCCTATATACACCAGATGGACATGGTGATTGCTGTACATCCCTTCGTACGTATCTGTATGCTTACAGGATTTTCTTATTGTGGTGGGTATGAGTAACAAGGTATCGAATTTTGATAGTTTTTCAAGTTCCCCGGTTCTTTAATTCTTTGATCTCTAACAGTACTTTATTTTGGGGCTGGTGCAATCGACACCTAGCTAGCATGAGTCCTGTACGAATGTTATCACTCCTACCTTCCTGAACCCTGAATCCGTAAACCGAAGCCCCAAGCCCTTGAACCCCTAAACCCTGGCCAATTAAACCATAACCCCTCAAAAAAAACCTAAAACTATTGTATGGTAACCTAAATAAAAACCCTGAGCCCTAAAACATGCACTATGCCCTAAACCCTCAAAACAAAAGCCTAAAGCTATTGTATGGTAACCCAAACTAAAACCCTGAACCCTAAAAAATGCACCAAACCCTAAACCCTAAAAAAATGCATTAAACCATCAAGAAGGAGTTCACAAAAGAATGCACTAGACCCGGGCAGGCCAGGCTCCACTTCCAACACCGCCGCGAAGCGGAGAACACCCTGGCACTCCTCGCCTCTCAGCGTGCAGAGGCAAAGAACGCGCACCGTGAGAGATATGGGTGTTTCCGAAAATAGGGGACCCTAATACAGTACCCTAAATAGTAGGATCCTTATTATAAGGACCCCAAAATAAGGTACCCCTAATTTCGGAAACTCCCATATACTGTCGGGGCTGTCGTTGAGATTGGGAGATCGGGGGTTCGGTAAAGTTTTGATTTGGGAGTGCTTTAGGCTTGCACTTCCGAAGCATCTCGAGTTGTTGATCGCCAACACCAGTTGTAATTACTAAGGCCCCTATAGTACATCCTTATAGTAGCCCTAGTTGTAGCCCCTATAGAACCTTTGACAGGAACACTAAGACTGTCATCAACCTTATAGAACCGTTTCAAGGAACCGAAGACTGTCATCAGCCAGGCAGCCCTCGCCCAACCATCACCAGTACAGTACCGGCACTGTCAGCCATCGTTCTCTTGCTCATCATCAACTTCACCATGATCGTCAGCATGTGTACCATCGGCATCGCCGTCATCATCATGATGACTAGCGATGATGACGAATGTTCTGACGATCATCATCATCGTGGGAGTCGGCTGTATCATCAGCAGACATTGCCTTACATACGAAAGTCAGGGCAGTTGTATCCACCGAATGGCAAAGGTGATGACCTAAACTCCATTAACCTTACAAGCTCCATAAGCCTATAAGCTCTAATATACCCTGCCAGGTGAAACGCTACCAAGATTTGAAAGCGCAGCGTGACGCTTTGATCGTGGAAGCTGCAAGGGCCCTGGGATGCTCCAGAACGCCCATGTCTATTTCGGGGTTTAGGGGTGTACGCTTTACGGCTTAGGCCCCGCAGAGCTGCCCTTGGGCCATCAGCCCTAAGCCCCTAAACCCGATTATCAACCCGACATCCTAAAAGCAACCCTATTCCCTCAAGAACCCTGAAAACCTCCAAAAGGGTCGAGGCCCTCAAGACCTTAAAACAAACGAGGCCCCCAGCAATCCCAAAAGCTCTGAAAAACCCAAGCGCCCTTCAAGCCCTGAGAGCCCCCACCTCCTCCAAAGGCCCTCTTCCGTCTCTACGCCGCAGATCGTGAGGCAGCGCAGAATATCGAGGCCCCCTTCGGCTGGGGAGCCAGGCTTCGGAATTTAGCATCTACCCGGGGATCCAACAACTTATCGTTTTAGGGGACTGTGATGAAGGGGTCATGTTCAGGGATACAGGTAGCTAGGGCTTGCAGATTGCTTTTAAGGCTAAGGTCGACATCAACAATCGGACTCAAAGTACCCTTGCGATCGTGCAGTAGCCAGAGATTAGCTGAAAATCAAACCCGACCTCCTGCATCACAACACCCGAATCCTAGAGGCAGTCAAGGTCACGGAAACGCAGTTGGAAAGCAAAAAACATTTCCTGTGTCGTAACCCCCCCCCTCTCCAATTTAATTTAATGCTGCTGATGACATAAACCCGTCCCCAAACCCCCCACCCTCCACCTCCGAGCACGCTTCAAAGCAGCCCATATACCGACTACCAAAAGACCAGTGCTCCAGGTTTCTATTCAGTGTATCTTAAGGCGTCCTGGGGACCTTGACGCCCTCAAAAGCCTTAACAAATCTGAAAGCGCCTGAAATGTACTAAGAACCTTACCCCCTCAAGTCCCGAAAGCCCCAAAGCCTTAATGCCCTAAAGCAAAGCCTTAAACATCCCAAAACGCTTAAGCACCCAAAGACCGGAACAATCCCAAAAGCCAGAAAAGCATCCTTGAGCCCTGAAGCCCCCAAACCCTACCCTAAACCTAGTACCTGAATAGGGAGTACATTAGGCCAATGAAAATACTATATGAGCACATGGACCCGAAGGGTTACCTAGGCTTTGTATTCTGAATCCAAGGTCTCAACCCTAATTCCCAAAGCCCCAAAACCCTAAACCCTGACTCTTAAACCCTACACCCTTAAAGGACCCCTTTTCCTCCAGAAGCCTTTGTCTTTTTTTCTGAATCTAGCGGGTATTTGGGGAATAAGGGCTAGGAGGAAGCCTGTGTTAATGAATTGAATCCTTGAACCCTAAGCCCAGGAAGCCTTTAGCTTTCTTTTCTGAATCCGAGGTATCCTCTGGGCTCCGCACCGAGGTCGCCGAGGCGGAAGCAGAGCTCCGGAAACGGCAGTGGCCCTGGGAAGACGAGGGTTCAAGTCCTAGGTACCCAGAGACTCCAATATCCCTTAATTAAGGAATATGCCTTATAAACCATATCAGGGATCCTACTAACATTTAAGGTATAGTCTTCAATTAGCGGATATTGGAGTCTCTGGGTATACCATTAGGGAGACCTTTTGAAAGCGACCCTTCATAACCCTGCTTCGGGCTCTCTTAACCGGGACTGTATTGAGAGGGCCTATATCCCCAAGGGGTCCCCCGAATCCTAACTCCTCTTAGGGGCTTCAGGTTTCTATAGGTGGGGGTGGGGGGGGGTAAGGGTTCAGGGCTTAGAGGGGGTTCGGAGGGTTGAAAGATTGAAGGGTTGAAGGCTTAGGTTTGATGGTTCAGGGTTTAGGGCAGAGGCTTTTGTGTTAAGGGGCTTGGGCACCTTCAAACATGGGTTTATGGTTATTGAAGTTTTAGGGTTTATGGTTGTTGAGGGTTCAAGGCTTTGTTGTTTACTTGGGGCTGTGGCCCCTCTAAAGTCTTAAGGGCTACCTCTAGGGGTTACCATGAGGGTTTGAGGTTTGAAGGGGTTTAGGCTTTGGGGTTTCGGGACTTGATGATTTAGGGTTCAAGGGTTTAATGGTTAATGGGTAAAGTTTAGGGGCTTAACAATTGGAGTAGTGTTTAGGGTATTGAAGTCACGGTGCATAAGGGCATAATCATGCCAGTTATTCCAAGGCTCGAACAGAAATCAAGGTTTTATAACGGTATTCAGAATTGGGCTGTTAGGGTTCAAAGGGGCTGAGGAGTAGTGCTCCTGCAAGCTTCGTTAAGTCTTTCCGTGCTCCATAGAGGCTTTCGGAAGTTTTTTTGGGGGGTTTAGGGATTAAAGTTAAAGTTGCAGTTCGGTTTTGGGGGTTCCACCCCGAGTTTGGTTTGCAAGGTTAACGACGCGACATTTATCCGCGGTCAAGGGTTAAGTAAGGCTCACCTTTGCGCAGGACGAACAAGTCTTACACCTGAAGCCTTAAAAATTGAATCGAATTCCCTGCCCCGAGCCTCAAGCCACTACACCCTTAGGGTTTAGGGCCCTTAGGGGCTAATTAGGGAGAGTCTCGGGAACACCACTGCACAGCCCTACAGATGAATTCCCCCCAAACCCTCAGCCCGAAACCCAACCCTGAACCCTAATTCCTGCACAACCCTAGAATCCGAAACTAAACCCTTAAACCTTTGAACCTGAACCCCTAAACCCTAAGCCCCCTAAAACATGAACCCTACACCCCTAAACCAAACCCCTACATGGGAGTTTCCGAAAATTAGGGGTACCGTATTTTGGGGGTCCTTATCAGAAGGATCCTACCATTGAGGGTACTACATGAGGGTCCCCCTATTGTCGGAAACCCCCAAATGTAGGAACGCTCAGGAGAAAGGCGATCGAGGAAGCCGATGCTCAGCGTCAGAAGTTTGACGAGGAGTTTCGTGAGGCAGTGGTTTAGGGTTTAGGTTTAGGGTTTAGAATTCAGAAGGGTTAAGGGTCTAGAAGGGTTTAGGTTTAAGGTTTATGGTTTGAATGGTTTAGGGTTTGAGGGGGGTTTAGGGGGGGAGATGTGTATTTGTCCCAGGGTCTCGCGGACTTGTTAGGGGTGTGCGTTAAGGGTTCCAGGATTCAATCAAGGGTTTAGGGGTTTAGGGTTGAGTGTTTAGAGTTGAGTGCTTAGGGTTTAGGAGTTAAGGGTTCCAGGATTCAATCAAGGATTTGGCTTTGAGTGCATGAGCTTTCAAGGTTTGGGGTTGAGATCTTTTTACACTTCTGACTTTAACCCTAAACCCTTATCCTAGCAGTAGAGTAGGTAACCAAACCTTTTTTGGATAGCATAGTCCCTATACAACCCCTATATAGCAAAATGGTTAACCCTCAGTTCCCCGTAATACCCGACAAGTTGGTTATACGGTTGATGAGATAAATCCTGCATTACCCAGAATAAGGACTATACCATAATTCCCATAGTTTAGGATCCTTAAGGTAGTGCAGGATTTAAATCATCAACAGTAGCATCCTGATAGTAACCCGAGCCCGGGGGTTCGTCCTCCCTTCTTTAAGATGGCCCGAAGCTCGATCCTTTCCAGGCCCAAAACGAGCACTTCGCGCTGAAAACAGCCATGGAGCAGCAGAAGCCAGAAATCGCGAGCTGCCGAAAGCAGGCAGGTGTTGGGGGTTGTTTTGCAGGGGTAGAGTTTGGAGCTAGCTAGATAGTGGGCTCATCTATAACAGTAGCATTGCAACTGCTGCAATAGAATGTCGGAATATGTGTTGGTTGGTGGTAGGTGGTTGTGGCACTCGCAAGTGTTGTCAGTGTTGTTGCTGTGAGTTCGCATCGCAACATGATTCGAATCATGCGAGAGATCTGCTGATCTGCATGCTAATTTTGAGAAATTGTCTAAGAATTACCCCTGATACGAGCAACAGTGCTAGGCATGCACGCACACATGTAAGCGCAGATACGCACAAGCAGGCAGCGAAGCATGCCTTCATCGATACCTACTTCAACTTGTATTCATAAGAACAGACAGCTACCGACCTACCTTCCTACCTTCTTGCCTGCCTACCCTTCCTCCCTTCCTCCCTCCCTTCCCTCCTTTCCTACCTTCCTATTTTCCTGCCTACCCGCCTGCCTACCTTGTGCTTGCTTTCCTAAACCCTAAACCCTCTTTCTTTCCTACCTTATGCTCTCCTTGCTCTACATGCATCAACCTCGACCCCGGAGCCTTGCAACCTAAACCACTAAAGCCCTATAAAGCCCTAAAGCCCTAACTAAAGCCCTAAATCCTATAAAGCCCTAAACCCTAGGGCCCTAAGCCCTAAACCCTAGAGCCCTAAACCCTAAACCCCTAAAATCCCCAGACCCTGAAGCCCTAAACCCCTCAAGCCCTCAACCTCTGAGCCCTGCAAGCAACTTTGGCTTGTTTTGGCGTCCAAAGGCGGCCCACTGGACCATCAAGGAGCGGGAGGTCCAGGCCGTTCAGGGTTTGTGCGTGTAGGGTTCCGGTAGGGTTTGGAGTTTAGGGTTCCCTCCAAATAGCTCCAGCCCAAATATATATATATATATATATATATATATGTATATATATATATATATATAATGCAAAGTGGCCATGGCTCCAGCCATAGAGTCCGGCTCGATTAAAATTCCCAAGTCAGAGCAATCACAGATATGGGAAAAGTGTGCAGAGCTCGTCAGAATACGAGAACGAAGCCGCTCCTTCCAAGCAGCTTTCCCTGAACTCTACTGGGAGGGTCGGGGCACTTAGTAAGTAGGTAGCAAGTAAACTTATAAGTACCCTAAAAGGGACCCTACTTGGGTTATGGTACTTATAAGTCCCTAAAATAACCAATTACTAAGTCCCCCGACCCTCCAAGCAGAGACTTTCGGTATCCTTCCCAAGACTCGGGCTCCCCGGCGGCCAGCAAGAGCATCGAAGGATGAAGACTGCAGTAAGGACAGATTCCGAGCCCTTCCTGGGCCCTGACGTCCGTTGCAATCTCTGAGATGCCAAAGGCCTGCAGGGTTGCCAGAGGAGCCCGGGGCCATTTTTCGGAGCCGAAAATGCTAAGCTCTTAAACGCGAAGAGCCGAAACCCCGACGTCAGGATAGTAGTGGCTCGAGAGAGTAGGGCCCAAGCAGTAGTGTCTCGCTGCAGCACCAGCTGCTGGGAGAATGATCGAGTTGTATTTCTTCACAGATCGGGCAACCGCGAAAGACGTGGTACTTTTGCCCGCTCTCTGCCACGATGTGGCTCTTTTCTCCATAGCTTTGCAGCTCTTTCTCCTTGTGCTGATCCTTTGCTATGTTTTTTTTTAAGGCTCTGACAGAGCGCCTGGCCAACCGCTCGCGCGCATGGAGCGCTGCAGCAGAGGAGGCCGCAGACGAGCCGGCCCCAAAGTTCAGGATTGAGCTGCAGCGGCCGTGCAAATGCCTTCAGTTCGCAGTGAAGTGGGATCCCGACATGAGAAATATGATTAACTGTCTCAAAGAGGAGGGTGAGGAAGCCCTCACTCCATTCTTCGAAAGTGAGGTCTTCATCTGGAAGCTGCGGAAGTACGTTCGCAACATGGTCTCAAGTGCTGACCGTTTGAACCTCAAGAGGGATGTGATCCAGCGCCGGCAACAGCGAGAGCTCAACGAAAGAACTGCCCAGAAGACGGCTGAGCAGGAGATGCAAGACCGACAAGCTCTGTTGGAGCTCTTCGGGCAAGTTGATCAACCAGTGGCTGCTGCCCAGGCACCAGTGGTACAAGAGCAGGCGCCTTTGGTGGCACCTTCGGAGAAGCCAGCAGCCTCTATTGGGGTGCCAGTTGTGGAAGAAGCGGAAGACGCACCGGATCCATTCCTTGAGATGCTCGCTAAGACTTCACAAAAGAAGCCAACAGACTCCAAGATGTCACCAGAAGATGCTGCGGCCCTGGCTTCCATGATGGCAGAGGGGCCTAAAAGCAGCTTGACAGAAGCAGGAGAAGCGCCGAAGGCCTTCGGGCAGGTGCTCACAGAAACTTCGCAGGAAAAGCCAGTCGAAGCTCCAATGTCGATGGCATCGATGATGGCAGAGAATCCTCCAAGCAGCAGAAATGAAGCACCTCAAGATGAGCAATCTGCGGCTGGAGAGTCGGCGGATGCCTTTATGACAATGCTGATGGAGACCTCCCGGAAGAAGCTAACGGACACACAGATGACGCCAGAGGATGCTGCAGCAATGGCGGCCATGATGGCAGCAGAGCAGCCCTTGAAAGCAGAGGCACCGGATGTCCACAGAACCCTCAGTGAGATCTCGGAGAAGAAGCCGATTGATGCCCAGTTGTCGCAGGAGGATGCTGCCGCCCTGGCATGTCTGATGGCAGAGGAGCCTGCCAGCAACTCTACCGAAACACCACAGGAAGAAGAGCCTTCGGCAGAAGAGTCCGCATGCAACACAGATGGTTGGGAAGGTGAGGACTTCTTTGCACACATCGACTCCAGCCTGCCACCAGAGGAAGCAGCAGTCAAACTCTTTGCAGCAATGGGAATCTCGGCAGACCTTGCATTCGTCACGAGTGCTCCTGTCGTGCCGACCAACACCATGGAAAGCCAGGATCCCTTCAAGAACTTTTGGGACAGTTTGGATGACAACATGTCGCCAGAACTGGTGGCAGCTAAGCTCGTGCACACGGCCCAGTTCGTAAATGCCTACTGAGTGATGCAAGTAGTGCAAGTGCCAAAGTGCACCCAACAACCTGCGTGTAGAGCCGTCCAAGTTGGTCAGAGAACTCAACAGCTGGTCAGCTGGTCTGTAGTTACTAGTTACTAGTTGATCAAGGGCAACTCAGAACCATCACTAGGGCTTCAATCTTCAGTCCTTAGTAATAGCAGTTGAAGGCCGGGTTCGGAAACTGCTCTGCCACCGGACAGCTGACACGTGGTTGGCACTGTACTCATCCGTCCAAAATCCGTGTGCAAGTACTATAGGGGCCTAGACAGTTTTTATGTTTACAGTATATCGGGCCCCCAGACCCTATTTTAATCATTAAGGCCCCCGATATTACGTCTAAGTTGTATGGTGTTGGATGGCGTCCGTCCTTTGAACTTTCGGACAGAAATTGTATGGAAACCTCGGTCAGGCATCAGAAGTCACCGAATGCTACCCCTCAACCCCAAAACCCAACACCCAGAGCTTGAACAATTGACCTGAAGCCTCGCCGCCCTGCCGTCTGACGGTTCGTCAGACACAAACCTCACAGCTTCGTCATCTCTGAGAGATGAACGAAGTCAAGCAGACAGAGTCTGCCCAGCACCGGCGGGCAAAACAGCCCGACTGCAGGCATTGAGCTCTGAACCGTGAGCACTGAACCGTAAGCTCGTAGGAATCCTCACTTACAGTTGACTCCCAAGAGTAACCTGGACAGGAATACAAGGGCCTGAGTAATTACCGGTACTATTTTGGGGGGTTCCTTAGTGTAACTACAGTATAACATAGCCCAAAACCGTATTCTAATTATTAGCGCACTATTTTCAACCCCCAATATCTCCCTTCTAGTAACCCTAATAGGACCCCTTTTAAGAACCCTTTAAAGGAACCCTCGATGCCTCTATATTAAACTCCTCCTGGAACCCTTGAGGCCAAGATCCAGCAGGAAGAGCTCCACATCAAGAGCCTCGAGGAACGAGCTGGGGGTACTTAGAGAAATGATTTTTATTTTTTGGATAATATAATCCCTAAGAAACAGCTAAAATCATAATTTTTGCTAGGGTTCTCAGTTCAGTATAGTCCTGGGGTGACTGGTTTCTAGGGTCGCCTCAAACTTTCTCCGGCTCTATAAGGGCTAGGGGTTTACGGTTTAGGGTTCCTTTACAGGGATCTATAAGGGTTTAGGGTTTTGGGTTAATAGGGTTTTGGGCCTAGGGTTTTGGATTAATGGGGTTTTGGGTGTAGGGTTTTGGGTTAATAGGGTTTTGGGCTTAGGGTTTTAGGTTAATAGGGTTTAGAGTTTTGGGTTAATAGGGTTTTGGGTTTAGGGTTTTGGGTTAATGGTGTTTAGGGTTTTGGGTTTAAGGTTTAGGAGTTAAGGTTTGTTTGCGGGAAGCTGGGACTCAGGACTTTTATGGGCTATGGTGCAGAACCCCAGTGTCTCTGTTTGTGATCTTTCGTTTCGCTGTCCCAGGAGGCCTGGAATCAAGCTCTGTCTCGACGGACAGAAGCTGAGGAGGACGGCTGGGACTTAATATTTCGGGGCCTAGATAATTACCGATACTATTTTGGGGGGGTCCTTATTATAATTACAGTAGAATGGGCCCCAAAACCCCATTCAAGCACTAGGACCTAGAGTAGGCCCTTATTCCCTTTTTTAGGGTTCAGGTTCCCTTATAAGCCCCTTTAAACCAAAAAGGGCACCCTTTTTATTCCTAGGTTACTCTTAGGCCCAGAGCAACCGGGACTCCTACCCTACCTCAAGGGGTTCGAGCCTTTTGCTTCAGACTGAAGCTCTCCTGGTGGAGTCCTTCCTCTTGAAGCCTTGGTCTCTGGCTGCTGTGGTTGGAGGTTAGGCTTCACGGGTTAATGGTTTAGGATTTAGGGTTTAGGTTAGGATTTAGGGTTTAGGTTAGGGTTTCGAATTTAGGTTTTAGGGTTGAGTTTAGGGTTTAGGGTTCAGGATTTAGGGTTTAGGGTAGGGTTTAAGGTTTAGGGTTTAGGGTTTAGGGTTCAGGGTTGGTTGGAGGCTAGGGTTCGGGGGTTCAGGGAGGCCAGGAGGGCGCGGGTCTTAGGCTCAGAGGTGCGGTATGTTTAGACGAGATTTCCACTTACTCCTTCTCCTCTAGGTAGGGCTTTGGACATTTTATATTTTCCCTTATTGGGCTTAAGAGGATCTTATTTACTAATATTTTTCAAAGGCTTTAAAAGCCCCACCTTCTCCTCCTGTATTCGTTGTAGAAAAGTATAGGCTTTTTCATATGATTGGTATGTCTGTATGTATGTTTGTAGGTGTAGTGAATATCCGTGGTTGCTGCGGTTGTAGTTCTGGCACCGTGGCCTCAAGCGGGCTCGAAGAAGAAGCGGCCTGCGTATGCTCTCAATAATTAGAATAGGTTTTTGGGCACCACACGTATATCATACTATATTGTATAAGCCCAGAACACAGCTTGGTATTTTAATTAGAATAGCTTTTGCAGGTATGTTCTACGATGTTTACTATATTTACAAGAAGAAACCCCAAAGTCGACGAAGAAACCCCAAAGTCTTGTTACCAAACGCTTCGGCCGCTCGGGAATGCTCCCGCGCACGTCGCAACTGATGAGGGGCCCAGGCACACCGCCCGCCACGGGAACTTCCACTTTGGCCGAGTTGGATCGACCGGAGGTTAGGAGCATGCCGCTCACTTCCTTTGCCTGGTATACCCGGGCCATCGGGTCGCAGGAGCGGTGGCCACAGAGGCTCAGCAAGACAGGTTTGCCATCTTTGACACGCAGGCCCATGCTCGTGTCAGGAGATTGCCCGGAGGCTGGTCCCTTGAGGACTTAGTGCAAGAGCTTACTACCATGGTGCCCGGCCTCACTACGGTCCGTGTTCTTATGCAGAGACTGGAGGCCTTCCCGAGGCTGAGCCACCAAACTATTATTCTTAGAGATGGATTTGGATTTGGGGGTTAGGGTTTAAGATTTAGGCTTACGGCTGAGGGTTTAAGGTTTAGTGGTTGGGGATTAGGGCCTAAAAGGTGTAGGATTCAGTGGTTGGGGTTTGGGGTTTAGGGGTTATAGGGTTTAGAGCGTAGGATAGGGATGGGCGTGAGTTCTACGCAGAGACTCCCATGTCCCTGAATTAAAGGAATATATCTTAGGTCATATTAAGGGTCCCAGTATAATGTAAGGCAAAGTCCTTAATTAAGGGAGTCTCTGGGTATGAGCTGTGCCTCAGACGGATTCCGAAGGGGGGTGCGCAAAGCTCGCTGATGGGTTCTGGGGTGGGTTTAGGGTTGAGGGTTTGGGGTGTAGGGTTTAGGGTTTGGGGTGTAGGGTTTAGGGTTTGGGGTGTAGGGTTTAGGGTTTGGGGTTTCGGGTTTAGGGGTTTAGGGTTCAGGGTTCAGGGTTTAGGGCTTAGGACCCAACTCGAAACCCTGAGACCTAAATCCCAAGCTCTGAGCCCAAAGCCTGCAATCTTCAAACTTGGAACACCGACCCCTACATCTTGAAACCCTTCAGCTCGAGGTTATAAACCCTAATATCCCGAAGCCTTTCAGCCCGAAACCAAGTTTCGGTTAGGCGAAGGGTAATGATCCAGCCCTTTAGAGAATCCTATATACTATAACCCTAAACCCCGTACCCTAAACCCTAAGCCTAAACCCTAAAACCTAATCCTGTGAACCCTCAACCCTAAACCCCAAAACCCTAATCCCGCTAGGCCCTGAACCCGAAGCCCAAGCCCTAAAGCCCACACCCCTATAGTACCCTTAGACTACCCTTGCAGTACCTCTTATGGAAACCCTTGTAGTAACTCTTAAACGAACCCTTAAGGAAACCCCCTACAAGAGCCCAGAAGCAAGCGAGGAGCTGGCAAAGATCCGAGCTCGTGAGGTGGAATCAGTGGATGCCTCAGCCAAAACTTCAACACCTTCACCAGGGTTTATTCGGATTCCTTAAAGGGTTCCTTAAAGGGATCTATAGGGGATTTTTTGGGGTTTTGGGGTTTAGGGTTTAAGATAGAGGGAGTAGTATTTAGGGTTGAGGGTTTAGGGCCGTCGAATTGAAGCTTGAGGGCCCCACTAAGGTTTCAGAAGCCTTATCTGCTGAGCTCTCTTAACTTCTACCTTTGCATGCAGCATGACAAGTTGGGAACGGACTCGCAGTGAGGGGCAGCAGCAAGAAGTCGTGTTGGTGGCGATTCTGGTGCTGGCGCTGCGGCTGCTGCTGCTGCTGCTGCTGCTGCTGGTGGTGGTGGTGGTGGTGGTGGTGGTGGTGGTGGTGGTGGTGGTGGTGGTGGTGGTACTCGTCTTCGTCGTAGTCGTCGCAGTCGTAGTCGTCGCAGTCGTAGTCGTCCTCGTTGTGGTCGTCGTATAGTAGTAGCAGCATGAGCAGTAGTAGCTGAGGCGTTGACGCTGACAGCGGCGCAGCGCAGAGAGCCGCGAAGCTCAGCATTAGCGTTGAGAAATGCCCAGTGTCTCGGAGCTGCCATTCCCCCTCACGTGAGCAATATAGCCCAAATAATTGAAGCATACCAGTATGAAGCTTTTGTGATTGATTTGATTGGAGGAATGTTGGGTGCCTTTGGGGGTATGATTGCTCACGGAGTGTGTACGGTGCTCAGCTTCTGACATGTCTCGGACACGCGGACGCACCGAATTTTGTTTGTGGGGGCCTTGTGTTGTAGCCCCTGTAGCCCCAAACCCGTTAACCCCTCTAGCCTTGGCTGCTTCTAAGGGGCTCAACAGGTTGAAGCTTCAGGGTTCAGGGTTTAGGGTTTCGGCGGTTTAGGGATGGGAATGTTGGATTTGAGATTTAGTGCAAAAGTAAAGAACAACTGTGGCCTGAAACTCACAAGCTCTAAACCCTCCGCCGATGCTTAGGTACGACCAGGCCGTCCTCAAGACGGAGCAGTTGAACCTCAAAGCCCGCGACAAGCTGATGCAGGCCAGTTTCAGATTCCTTGCGACCCTAAACCCTAAACCCGATTCCCGTCCAATCTGAAGTTGACTTCCAAATGGTCCAAGTACCACTATAGTAGGCTGGGGGGTGGGCGAGAGGGCACCCTCTATCCTGGTTAATCCCGAAGCCAAAACGCCTGCTGACCCCACCGAAACGCAAACCAGCCACATACCTTCCAGATCCGCAGCACCGAGGATAAAAAACGTTACACCTCTGAAAGAAATAAGCTGACCCTAGACTTGGCCCGATGTAAACACTCAAAAGCAGCATGGGTAGTTCTCTAAATTACGGGCCCTGTTCGAGCCCGTTATTGCCTTCATGTTTATGGTGCCGTAGTATTTGGGGTCTAAAACGTCACCCTACTTTAGCGAACTACCCGCATCTGTGACACCAGACCAGGATGAACCCAGACTCTAAACCCTAGACTCTAAAACCCGGGCTGCCCACAGGCTGAGGACAAGCTGCAGAAGATCCTCCAAGAGGTGACCTCCTGCAAAGAGGACGGAAGGAGGTTATGCCCGAAGGGTCCAAAGTATGCGTTAATGGACAACGTATATTGATGGATGGATGTGGATGTGGATGTATGTGAATGTGGATGTGGATGTGAACGGATGTGGATGTGAACGGATGTGGATGGATGGATGTGGATGGATGTGGATGGATGTGGATGGATGGACGGACGGATGGATGTGGATGTAAATGGACGTGGATGGATGTGGGTGGATGGATGGATGGATGGATGGATGGATGCATGATATATGGATGGATGCATGGATGCATGGATGCATGGATGCATGGATGCATGGATGGAGTTGTAAAAGATCATTTAGATGTATGTGACGCGCGTGTGTGTGAGAGAAAGAGAGACACACAGAGAGAGCGACGATTGGGTGCTCGGACCCATAGGGTTCGGGTTGAGGGCATGCTTGAGGTTGAGGCTTTGGATGTTGACATGCAGGATATGGTTAATTAAGGCTATAAGGTTTGGGGTCTGGGGGTTTAGGGGTTTACGTGGTTGCTGTTCACAGAGGTTTGCAGGATGACCAGGGTTGACATAGGGTTTAGGGTATAGAGGTTGAGGATTTCGAGGCTACGGGTCACGGTTTTGGTTGGATTGTTTCTTCCCTGTAGCATTTTTTTGGGGGGAAGGGGGTGCGGGGCATTCGTGCTTTGTAAATGCCCTTTGGTCTTACTTGAGGTATTCCCACAGAAAGTGCCGAAAGTCTAGCTGTTGCCCCAGGCTCTGATGTAGGGTTTCGGGTTTAGGGTTTAGAGGTTTAGGGTTTAGGGGTTTAGGGTTTAGGGTTACATCCTCAAGTCCGTAAGCCTTAAGTCGAAGGGGCTCGGGGTTCGGGGATGTGGGGATTGATGTTTCGGATCGAGGAGTCTGGGACTTACAGGATTTCGGGCGTAAACCCCTAAACCTTAAACCCTAAACCCTGAGCCATTGCATTTAAAAAAAAACCCTTACAATTTTTCGGGCGTAAACCCGCAACCCCTAAACCCTAAACCCAAACCCTAGACCCAAAATGAATTCCAGGACATGCGGGAGAGAGAGGACAAGCGTAACAAGCTCCAAGTCAAGGTGGAGGCACCTCTTGTGCATGGATGTAGCAGTCGCAATGATGGCAAGCATAGTATTTATAAAACAACAGTAGTAGCAGTAGCAGTCGCAGTCGCCATCGCAGTGGCAGTCGCAGCAGTCGCAGCAGTCGCAGCAGTCGCAGCAGTAGTAGCAGTAGGAGTAGGAGTAGGATGAGTAGGATGAGTAGGATGAGTAGGAGTAGTAGGAGTAGTAGCAGTAGTAGCAGTAGTAGTAGTAGTAGTAGTAGTAGTAGCAGTAGTAGTAGTAGTAGTAGCAGTAGTAGTAGGAGTAGTAGTAGTAGTAGTAGTAGTAGTAGTCGTAGTAGTCGTAGTAGTAGTAGTAGTCGTAGTCGTAGTCGTAGTCGTAGTAGTAGTAGTAGTAGTAGTAGTAGTAGTAGTAGTAGTAGTAGTAGTAGTAGTAGTAGTAGTAGTAGTAGTAGTAGTAGTAGTAGTAGTAGTGGTCGTGGTCGTGGTCGTGGTCGTGGTCGTGGTCGTGGTCGTGGTCGTGGTCGTGGTAGTGGTAGTGGTAGTGGTAGTGGTAGTGGTAGTCGTAGTGGTAGTGGTAGTGGTAGTGGTAGTGGTAGTGGTAGTGGTAGTGGTAGCAGTAGTAGTACTTATTATGACTATTATTAGTAGTAGAAATAGTAATGGTAAGGTGGACTCGCGTTTCGGTCTTCCTACAGCTTGAGCCCCGTGGACTCGAACTTCAATATCTTACGAACCTGGTCGAAGTCCGAGGCTTCAAATATAGATGACATCCGGTTTAGGGTTTAGGGTGTATAGATGGGTGGTTGTCAACATTAGGATCCTTTCGGGTCCTTTTTATCATGAGGCACCTAATATTTAGGGTACCCAAAAAGGGGACCATAATTTGGACAACCACCCAACCATAGATGAGCAAGACCTTAAATCCTGATCCCGCACTTAGCTGCGCAAGAGGTCGGAAACCTCACCAGCTTGCACTCGACCCTCGAGTCGAAGCAACAACTCTAAGCCTCTAAGCCCGCAGCACTGAACCCAAAAACCCGGCCAGATCCCAGGATTTGAAACTGAACCCCGGGTTTAGGGTTTAGGAGTTTAGGGCCTGCAGCAGAGACTCGGGACCCGAAGCCTTGAATCTCGAAAAACGTTATCGCTAAACCCTCTCCACCCGTGAACACGCATATGGTTCGTTCATCGTGTATCACCGCAGTCCGAGTAGGTTTGGTGGCAATAAGACCTGCACCATTCGTGTATTCACTCATTAAGTCACTCTATATCATTCTATAGGCCTTAAGGGTACAGAATAAATCTGTGCGAGCTATGCTCCTGTAAGGACTATGCCTGTAGATCCTTTCCAGGATTGGTCAACCCGAAGCCATGGAAGCACGGGCTTCTGAAACCTAGGAGTTAGAAGGGGCCCCCACTCTGTAATAGTGGTATAATAAGAATATAGTAGGGCCCTAATATAATCCTTACAGTCACTATTACAGGGTGGGGGCAGCTTCACACCTAGGAGTATGTTTACTTGGGATCTTTTCAGGTTGTAGGGTGTAGGTTCAGGGTTTAGAGTTTCCTGCCTTCTGCCTGAAACCACGGTTCAGGTTAGGGGAACATGCAGAATAGGGTTTGGGGCTTTTCTATGGACGGAATATAAGGCTATATGTTTGGTGGTACATGACATAAAGGAACATAAGGGAGTATTATTCTGAAATTCCACTCGTGAGGACCTGCAGCGCGAGAAGGCGGATGTGGAGATAGGCTTGGAGACAAGCCGTGTGGAGATTGAGGAAACCCGGAGGCAGAGCCGGTTTGGGGTTTGGGGATGTTCGGGGTCTAGAGTCAGAGTCTAGAGGTTCAAAACTAGGCGTCGGAATGAAAAGCGATAGTATCTCCTTGTAGTAGTCCTTGAATCTGCAATAGAAGATTAAATCGCAGCCAAACCTTGTTCCAGCTATTAAGCTCCCTCTATGCTGGGGTCGAGGGTTTCTTTTATGGAAAGGAGTTTCAGCTTGATGGTTGAGTCCGCAACTACCGGATTACTTTGCGGCCCATTGCGGTTTAGGCTTTGCCTATAGTCTCCATTGTAGTTCCTTTTTGGGGTTACCTTTTAGGATCCCTAATATAAACTTGGTTAAACCAGAAAAAGGAACTACAATGGAGACTATAGGTGGGATGTGGAGGCAGAGGACGAAGCTCGAGTCTGACGTGAAGACTTTCGAGACTTTCCGATCCTCTCTGCTCGAGGACGCTGCGGGGCTTTGGCACCTATCTTAACCTCAGTGTTTCCTCTGAGAATCGATGTGGGATGGGGTCCCAAATATCGTACCCTAAATAGTAGGCTCCCGATTATAAGGACCCCTAAATAAGGTACCCCTAATTTTCGGAAACTCCCATGTTGTTCTTTGACTGCTTTACAGGCCCAGGGCTTCATCAAATGCACGGGCTCCGTTAGCGCTCCGGGCTTCGGAGGGTGAACGATCCCAAAGGCTCCATGTGCCTTTATAGTAGATACTTAAGCCTTAAAGGAGTCCCTGTATAGGTACTTTAAGGCCTAAGTAAAAACTATATGGGTACATGAGCCTCAGGGGAAGAACTTTATTGCCTTCGGGGTTTAGAAGTTTGAAAGATCAGGGGTTGAAGAGCATGGGCAGATTGTGGGTTTGGAATCTCAGACCTTTGTCATAATTGGGTAACATTTTTCATGTTTATGGGTACTTGAACCCAATAAGGAATAAAGATGTAAAGTCTTTAATTTCCTATCCTAACAATGAACTAGAGACCATGAAACTAGATCATCCTAAACCCTAGTGACCCTAGCTAGCGTAAACCCTGAGCCATCCTAAGCAGCTACTAAACCCGAGAGGTCGAGGCTGTCTCGTTTGCTAAACCCAGAGACTCCAATACCCGTTAACTAAGGAGCACACCTTAAATTATAGCACGATCCCTTATATGATATACGGTATATTCCTTAACTAAGGCATATTGGAGTCTCTGGGAACCCTGCAGCTTCAGGGTCTACCTTAGCAAGGGTTACAAGGGGTATCAACCACATAATCCAAAACGGCATTACCCCAAGCCAAAGGGGTTTTGCATTTCTTACAGTAACAGTCGTTAACAACAACATAAGGTAAAAGCCAGAAAGTTGGAATATCAATCAATATCCTAACCCCTTTAAGGTAAGTTATAGGGGATCCTACCATTATTCCATATTCCAACTTTCTGGAGTTCCCTTTAATCACGTCTACAAAAGAGGGTCTTGAGTTCCACTCGTAGCTGGCGAGAGTCGACGTGACATGCGATTTACAGAAATCTCAACTGTGCCTGTTAAGCCGAGCCTGCAGAGAAATGGCATTCTTGGTGGTTTAGGGTTTCTAGAGCTTCTAGGGTTTATAGGGTTTGGGTCTAGGGTTACCCCTTACCCCACGGCATTCAAGGTTTGGGGTTTATAGGGTTTAAGGTTTATAGGGTCTAGGGTTACCCCAATACCCAGGCTTTTGAACTACTTGGTGCCGCATCTGTTGGAATTTGCCCCTAATGACTAAGACAAGGAACACAACATCCCTGCAGAGGGAGTACAATTGCAGCAAAATCTGGGGACAGGATCCTACTCCTCAGGCCACTAATGCGGGGTCTACCTGTATCCCCAAACACTACAAACTAGTAGGTCAAGACCCTTTATTTACAGGGTATAACCCCCCAAAACAGTAGGTTTTGGATCCCCAAGTACATTAATTATTCCCAGACTTCTACCTTGTACTTCCATGGGTATTGGGGAAGGATTGAATCGCAGTGAACCCTCAACAAGCCATGTGAGAGCCTGTGCAACCCCATGAATAAAGAGAGTAAGCAAAACACACTGCACGGGAAACACAGGCCACCACGGCATACCATTCTGTAGACCGTGTTCATGATCTCTTGCCCTACAAGGAAACCTATTCGATACTTGTAGAACCCCCCAAACACCCCTTCAAAACCCTATATAATTAAGATGCAGCAAATTCTTTTGGAGAGCCAGGAGAGGCAGTCGCTCCAGTTTGAAGTCGACTCGGTTAAGGCACCGCACATCTTCTGACGTCTTCAGGTTCACCTGGACCCTATTCAGGGTTTAGGGTTTCCGGTTTAAAAAGCTTGGCCGCGCTTGTGGTAGGGCTGCCATGGGCTTGGTTGAGTGAGTTTACGATTCCCAATGTCCCAGATTGCCCGTTCCTGGACAGAGAATTGAGTCCAGACCCTATGCCCGACAAATCCTTGAAGCTTGCAGCCTGAGACACCTGCGAACATCTGAAACTTGAAACTTCTTCCCGCGAGCCGCAGAGAGGCGCGGCGCGATCAGCTGGAGCTGTTGGATGGTAAACAACGAGCCGGGCGCTCAGAGTCTACTGCGAGCCTGTAAAGGGTTAAGGGTCGAGGGTCCAGTTAAAGTGTTTCTTCCGCGATTTCTTTTTGGTGTTCGGCCTCATACGTATCCTGCGAGAGAGACCCGTCACCAACATGCCCCCGTCCCAAGTAAAGATGTGATTCTAGAGGTTGAGATCATAAGAATGCTGAACGTAGACCTTGCTTAGTTCTGGTGATTATAGGGACCCCTGCAAAAGACAGAGCCCCGCTATTGTAAAGCTCCCTTGTTCAACCCTAAACCCTAAACCCTGAACAGAGCCTCACGATTGTAAAACTCCCTTATTCTACAGTTTGCAGAGCAGAGCTGCTCGATGGCTGTAGAGTGTGAGTGCTGTGCCCAACGAGCGGTTGTCAAACTTAGGGTCCCTTTTTGGGTACCCTAATAAATAATAGGTGCCGTATTATAATAAGGACCTAAAAGGGTCCCTAATTTTGACAACCACCCAAACTTGTCCGAAATAAACAGACACTCCCCGAGTCGCAAAATCGAGCTTTGAAACGAATGTCTAGACAGTAAGCGCCCCTTTACAGGTTCCATATTCGTTGGGTAGCTTCGTCCCAAAATCCCAACCACTGCTCAAGTTACGGCCTTTGAACATCTAGGATGCCCAGTAGTACCCTTATTCCCTTTGTGTAGTCCTAGGTTCCTTATAAAGGTACCCAATACCAAAAAGAGAGGCCTTTTTATTCTTAGGTTACTGGGTATCCTAGTCAAGTTACGGCCTCTGAACATTGTTTGTGGCCATGAAGCAGACAGCTTCTCGTCTCAGGTTGCGGATGAGTTGCGGGGCAGGCGCGCCCGGCTTGGCCCCTCCACCCGACTCCCATGACAGGGAGCTAAAATAGTAGGATTCATATAAGGACCCCTAATAAAGGCCCAAGGTTTCTGAATCAGGTTCCTACATTATAATATGATAGCATGGGAATGCTGGGGATTGAAGAAAGACGAGGCTGCTTCTTTGCTCCAAAATCTCTCAGGTGACTTTCTTTATTATTTCAGTCGCTGGGCATTTTCGCAGTCTGCTTGACCCAATGACTTCAGATGCCCTTCTTTACGCCTTGAGTGGTTGGGGTTTACTGTTTAAGGCCTCCACTAATGTAGTATAGGGTGCACATGCAAAGAGTCACAAAAGTCCCTTCCCGAAAAAACGCATTAACGTTAAGCGCGGAAGCGATTCAAAGACATTGTGACGGATCTTCTGAATCGGTTCTAGTATAGAGCAGAAGCTACACTAAGCTTGCGAATGTCATCTGGCTGATAACGTGATTGAAGTGACACGAAATGACTTCCTATAATAAATGCTCACCAACCCTTGTTACACTCATCTCAATATCCTAAACCCTAAACCCCTAAACCCCCAAACCCCTAAGCCCATTCTGTACAGCGTTGCAGCACCACCACCAATTAAAAAAAGACGACAGGTTCCCGGACTTGGTGCTCGGCCGAATCAGTGAATTGCTGCCAGCGGGCCGCAGAGTGGACCCGAAGACCCCTGAAAAGCCCAAGGGCTTAGGATGGTTTATGGGTTAAGGCTTTAAAGGGTTTAGGATTTAGGGGGAAAACCCACATGTACGTAGCTTTAAGTCTTTGGGAACCCGAAACCGCAATAGCCTCGAAACCCAGAGCTTTGGCGTTTTTGTGTTTCTGAGGGTGAGTGGTGACCTGTGTGTCTAGTTTTGATGAGGATTTCTAGGCATGTAGGTGCCTTGATGACCGGCATACAGCTTGGGGCGTATGATAGTTCTTGCATGTTGGTTTCTCACGGCATTATGGGTTCCATGTATACTAGTCACTAGTCTGTATATGCTGCCTCTTCCTCGAATCAGCTTGGGTGCGGAATGACAGCATACTTCGCATTCCAGGCTATTTCAGGAACCCCAAGCGTCCCTCTCTGAAGGGTTTCCATTGGGTCGAAAAGGGGGGATAAAGCTGTAGATCGAGGGCTTGGGTTTTTCTGGACTATACCTCTGCAGTTTGGAAGTGCATGCCTAATTAGACCCTCCATCTACCTTCTATTAGACCCTAAATGCCAATTATTTGGGGCCATATACCCCTATTTGAGGGGACAAGGAGGGTCCTGGTGTGTTTCTGGCGCGAGGGGTGGATTGTCAATGTACGGATTGACTCTGCTCTCCTTGTATATCCCCTGATGCTTTCCTTGAGGTTACAGTCCTAGAGGCCCTTTATAAACCCTAAACCCTTCGCTGCCGGAGTAATTATGTGCACTTGCACTTCGAAGAACTGAACAAAAGTTAGGGGTCCGGTGCAGTCAGGTTTTCAGTTTTGGATGTGGGGGAATAGAAAACCCGAAAAGCCTAAAACCTGGTATCGTAAAGAGCACAAAGCCCCAGGCCCTAAACCCCACATCCTTCGAGTACCCGAATTCAGAAATCCTACTAGTTCACTAGGCTCTAAGTCTGTTTTTAATTAAAAACACTAAACCCTAAACCCAAAACCCTAAACCCTGTTTTTAATTAAAAACTCACAGCCTAGACTCTGCGTATCTCGTGTACAGCATGAGGTTCTGAAGCAGCTCCAACCCCCGAGACTCCCAAAGCCTCAGCCCGAGAACCCCGAAAAAAAAAAAAAAACTACAGCCCGAAACTGCAGGCAGAACACAGCTTAGGGTTTGCAGGGGTTGAGGGGGGGCCATCGGCCGCAGTGATTTGAAATAGCTTGTGTGCTAAACCCTCATGCCAAAACGGAATCTCCGGTAGGGTGATGCGTTTGGTGATTCGGTGGGGAGCTTCCGATGTTTAGGGTTCCGGGTTTGGGGTTGGTGTTCTGGGGTGGGATGATGAGGTGGCCTTCAAGCCTCATGATCCTGGATATGTAACATAGCGGCTGCAGGTCGAGCCAAACTGAATCGTCGTGGTTCGTTTTCCAGGGATTAGACCCTACACCCAAAGCCCAAAACCCTAAATGCTATAAGGCGTGCAAGGGCCTGCAAACCCCCGCCTGCCAGAGCATGCACATGTTGATGCGAACCCACACTGAACCCTAAACCCTAAAACCCATCAATACAGTGATAAGCCCAGACAGAGTCAAGATGAACCCGGCCGAGGCTGCCGACGCAGAAGAGGTTTGATCTTCCACTGCAAATGCGATGCCACCATGTTTCTTCTGGCGCGTTCCGATACAGAAAATTGAGGAATCTTTGTTCCAGGTGCTCCTACGACTTTAACTACTGTCCGTGTCTTGATTCGAGGTTCGCAGAAGGCATGAAGACTTGCAGACGTTACAACATGCAGACAGGGATAATGTAGGAACCTGATGAAGAGACCCTGGGCCTATAACCCCAAAATAGTAGGATTCTTAAAAGGAACCCTAACCCTAAACCCTAAACCCTAAAGTAGTAGGTTTCATATAAGGAAGCCTAATACAGGCCCAAGGTTGCTTAGTCAGGTTCCTACTTTATAATATGATAGCATGGGAATAAGGTCCCTTTTAAGAGAGCCAGAAGTGGGGTTCAGAAGGGGTACCCTTTAAGGGGTCCCCCTAATAATACTACCCAGATGTGGGGTTCAGAGTCCAGAGCTTCGAGCTTGGTGTGCAGCGGTCTGATTTCAGCGCCTGGGTTGGTTTCGGGCCGATGCCTTAGCCTTAAAGGTTTCGGGGTTTCGAGTTTCTAGCCTTAAAGGTTTCGGGTTTCGGGGCTCTAGCCTTAAAGGTTTCGGGTTTCGGGGCTCTAGCCTTAAAGGTTTCGGGGTTTAGGGGTTCTAGCCTTAAAAGTTTCTGGTTTTGGGGTTCTAACCTTAAAGGTTTCGGGTTTTGGAGTTCTAGCCAAAAGGTTTCGGGTTTCGGGGTTTAGGGTTTAAGTGAATCTCCTGAATCGACCGTTTGCCAGGGCTCTCGGCGCTATGTCGGATGCCGGCATCCGAGCAACGCTGAAATTCCGTGCGCGATGTCATAGACACTTCTACTGTTATCACTAATCACTAGGGTTGCTATTATTCTTGTTATTACTATTGTCAACATGATTCTTGTTCATTGTTTTGTTATGATTGATGTTCTTCTGCTTATTGTTGTCAGCAGGATGAATATGATGATTACTCAATTTTCCCTTTCTGTTTCTTTAGATAGTTGTGGGCCTAGGGCGGCAAGCCGGAAGTTCTTTCGGCTTGCAAGCTTTAAGCGTTCCGGAGCCGGAGGGCTTTTGGAGTATCTTGGTTTTGGGCTTTCAGGCTGCCAGGATTCAGGGCTTCAGGGTTTCACGTCAGACAATCGGCTGTTAAGGTGGATGCCTGAATAAGTTCTACAATGATGTGTAATACAATCATACTGTTGTCTACCCTAAAACCCAACTCTAATCATGAAGGCCCCTGCATTCAGTTATTCCGGGAAAGCTGTCAGCCTTTTGGGTTGCATGTACCCTAAACCCTAAACCCAAACCCTACATAAACCCTAAACCCTAAACTCAAACCCTAAACCCGAAGCCCTAAACCCTAAACCGTGGGAGTCGACGGTCGGGGGGATCAAGCCAAGCCAAGCGAAACTCCGTGGAAAACCATGGCACAGAAGCCACTTCAGCTGTGTAAGCATAATTGGCTGGAGGGGTGGGGGCTAAAATCATTCGACCAATTCTCCTACCACGGGACTGGCCCGTCGATCCTTGGGTCCTTGACCTTAAGCCCGAAATCAGGAGCCCTTATTCTCTTTACCTCCAAGAGCCCTAAGCCAACCCCCAAACCGTAGACCCCACGCTAAACCCTAAACTCTTAAACCCTTAAACCCTAAACCCTTAACCCTGAAACCCCAAACCCTAACCCCCCAAACCGCAGACCCCAGGCGCCCTGAGCCCCCAAGTCCAAAGCCTGAACGACTGCCGGAGTCCTTGGTCTGACGAAGTAGCAACATACCCTTTGCAACCCTCCGGAAGACCTAGTAGTAGAGTAACCCTTTTTTGGGTAGTATACTCCGTACATAATCCTACACTATAGTCTCCTTAGGAAATTATGTTCTTGCTTTTGTTCATATATAAAACCCCAAGAGAGTATTAAACATATTATGTTTATAAGGGGGTATAGTACAGACCCTCTGTAATACCTATACCCGAAACGGGTTTGGAGTTCAGTGTTTATGGTTGTTATGGTTTGGGGTTTAGGGCTCATGTCAGGTTTCTAAACACCCAAGGCCTTCGTGGTGAAGGATGCAGCCGCTGCCAGACGGTGTGTGCAACACCTCAAGGATTGTTCCCTTCGGAACTTAGGGTTTTTGGGTTTAGAGCCTTGGGTCCAAGGAGGGACCCTCAATAAGGACCCTATAGGTACATACCCTTAATATAGCCATTATATGCCCATCATATAGCCCATTATAGGGTAGGGGTCCCCATTAAGGGTCCCTCCTTTTCCCCTTTGATTGGGGCTTTCGGCGTTTGGGGCTCGAGGGTTGACTCTGGGCGTTAAAGACGGTTAAGAGCTTAGAGTTAAGTATAAGGGCTGAAATAATTACCAACACCATTTTGGGGGTTCCTTATTATTATAGGAATGTACCCCGGAACCCTATTCTAATCATTAAGGCCCCTACATTAGTGTTTGGGTCGTCTTGCGTGTTAGGGTGCTAGAAGATCCCGGAGGTGCGGCCGTTCGAACTGAAGTGTTATATGGGGGCCTTAAGAATTAGAATAGGGTTCCCTTAGAGGGCCCTTATAAATGGTCTATAAGGGTTACTATAGGGGCTTATAAGGGTTTGATATAGGGGCATCGATAATTAGAATAGGGTTTTTGGTACATTATACTATATCCATATTCAGGAACCCCCACAAAAGTATTGGAAATTATTTGGACCCTACAATTCCTGCTTCTGGGTTTAGCAGGGATCGTTCCTGTGTCCGGTCGGTGCTATTTTGGAACTCAACTAGCCTTCCGCCTGTAAGGCAGCAGCAACCGTCATTTTCTTGAAAACAGAATTTAAATAGGCAGTGTCAGAGACCTGGATATACAAAACTTCCATCCCACACATGGTGGTGATTCCGTGCGGGCGCTGGGCAGATTCGCGTTCGTCAAGCAAAAGCCAGAGCCACACTTTCTTTGAGGTCAGGTTTTTGCAGCTTGTCCGTCCGAACTGCAGATTGGAGCGCAGACGAGTATGCATGGTCTACCATGGGCTACCCGATCCAATTCTGCTTCGTCGTTTGCGGCCCTCATAGTGGGATACGACGGGAAGTGATTGTTGAACAAGTCACAGAGCGTCTCGTGAGCTTGAGGTTCCTGGACCCTGAAGAACCTACGTTTTTTGGGCTCCTTGTTATGATTTCCTTATATAAGTCCTTGAAAAGGTAGGTTCTTCAGGGTCCAGGTCGAACTTCAAAACTTCGAGGCCGAAATCAATAAGAACAGTTCGTACGACCGCCCCAAGCTCCTCAGCTTCAGATGAGACTCCAAGCGCAAGTCCGCAAACTCCAAGACCCCCTGCTAAACCCGGAGCCCTAGACCCCTCTACCCTAAACCCCTCTACCCTAAACCCCTTAACCCCAAACCCCTCTACCCTAAACCCTAAACCCCTCTACCCTAAACCCCTAAACCCCTCTACCCTAAGCCCCTAAACCCTAAACCCAATTACAAAGCCAAGACTCCCCCATCGGAGGAGTCGCGGATAGCTGCAGAAACCTTCCTGCCCCTGGACCGCATGAAGGAAGACCGCCAGGTGCACCAGAGGGGGAATTTCGATTTTCATACAAGGCCAAAAGGGGTTTTAGCCTATGGGGGTTTAGAAGGGATTAGAGTTCCCATAATAGGGTTCATATAAAGGCATCCCTACCCCAAGAATCTTAAACCCCCCTTCCCTTTTCGCATCCCATCAGGCTTCAAGGTCAGAACAATGGGGTCTCGGGTTTAACCCAGAGTCTAATGCAGGAGCCTGATTAAGAAACCCCGGGCCTATGAACCCAAAATAGTCGGATTCATATAAGGAACCCTAAAACAGGCCCGGGGTTCCTACATTATGGGGTTTCGGGGTTTCGGGTTCCGGGTTTGGCTGGTAGGCGTAGAAAGGATCTCACTGCTAGTCCTTGCTGGGCCCCCGCTGCGCCAATGCGTTTCTGAAGTTGCAAATCACACTCCCCCCTGATGTGAACTATTAGTAGAAGTGGGCCCCGGGCAAATTCTAGTACTAAAGTACTAAAGAATAAAGAAACCCTGGGCCTACAGCCCAAAAAAAGTAGCATTCGTTTAAGGAACCCCACTAGAGGCCCAAGGATTCTTATATAATCAGGTTCCTACATTACTTTGCAACCCCCATGCTATATGCAAAGTCCAGACTGCACATCGAAACATGTGAAATTGAAACTGGGGACCCAAAAAGGGAATCCCCACCTTGTTGGCCTTCCTTTTGAGGAGGTTTATACAGGATATCCCTATCCTTGTTCTTGCCTATCTTTGTTCTTGCTTACGTGCTTTGTGGGGCCCGCGTACGACAAGCTCTGCTTTTGCGGTACATCTCTTCGGCCCCAAAAGTCCAAGATGAGCGTAGGACTGGGGGTGAATAGTGTGTGTAGGGGTCTATGAGGGCTCCATATCCATAAGGGTTATGACAAGGTGTCATAACGGACTTGTAGGGCTTCGGAATACTGTGCACTTCATAACATCACCTGATAGTCCCTTTGTGAATCTAGTATAGTTTACACCAGAAGCCCTGGTCCAATCGTTAAGCCCCTGCACGAGGGCGTTGGGATCCAACATCGATTTAGGGTTTAGGGTTTAGGGTTCCTAGTCTAATCATTTAGGCTCCTGCAATGGGGCGTTGGGATCAACACTGTATGACTCTTTCTGCGGACCTTAGGAAGCAGTTTCTCAAGGGCCGGTGCGACCTGCGGGCTGATCCTGTTGCCAGGTAACAAATAGGGGTTTTGGGTATGGGGCTTTAGCGTTATAGGGTTTGGGGTCTTGGTTGGTTTAGGAAAGTTTAGGGTTTTGACGAACTCTAGACGTCGGCATGATCGCTAATATTATTCCTGCTCAGGGCTTCTTCTTGAAATTGTTCTACAATGTGCCCCACTACCATATTCTCCTTCTTCAGGACGCCACAATCGATCAGAGTACCACTCTACACAGAGCATTAGGCGATTCTTTCACAGTAGATTCAGAAGCTTATACTAGTTTCAGGTTGAAGGGACACCATGTAACGACTCCCTTGGACACTGCTATGCTTCATCTGAGGTTTTCTAGGCGTGAGCCCTCATCTCGCAACCGTCCGAAACCCGAAACCCTGATCCCGAAACCTAAAGCTTGAAACGGTCCTTGTGTGTGCAGATGGCGCCCCTGAATGTGCTGCTGGACAGGGACAAGCAGTCTGGACGACGATTGGCCACGTGCGGTCCTCCTGGGATCTCCCGGGTGTCCCATGTATCTTGAAATGACTGCCATCGTTATTGTAAGTGCAAAAACTAATGATCACCAGCAGTATCTTCACTACTGTATAATATAAGTATTACGCACTATCATTGCTTCTACTGATTTTTTTACCAGTACTACTATCACTTTTAATGTCACTGCTACTATTGTCGGCACTAGTATAAGTGTGATAAACCCATTAATGGTTGCCAACTGTTCATTCTGGAAGGCTCATTGCGGTAATGGTACAGTCTCAGTTGCTGAGATCGCCAGCATTCTAAAATCGCTGGAGCTTGGAACAGTCCCCAAAATGCTTGTGTGGACTCCCGCACTCGCTAATGCTGCACCTTTTGCCAAAATCACCATGGTCTGATTGGTTCATCTTCTGTTGCTATGCCTTCCCCCATCCCTCACCGATGATTTCTGCATGTGTTACGTTCCTAAACCCTAAACCCTAAACCCTAAACCGAGTGTGCCGCCCCAAGGAAGGGGCATTTGGTGCTCGGGAACTCGCGGGTAAAGGCAATAAGGTGCGTTTGGGGAATTCCCGGAGTTGCGTTTTCCCAAAGGCTCCATGTACCTTTATACTAGATACTTAAGCCCCAAAGTAGTCCCTATATAGGTACTTTAAGGCCTAAGTATATACTATATGGGTACATGGAGCCTTAGGGTTTAAGATCACTAGCGTTTGCGTTTGTGCACTTGAAGCAACCATGTACTAGAACATACCCCCAAACCCTGGTCTGTGTTCGATCAGTGTAGAGGCCACGCAGCATTCTGGAATTGTTCGGCTTCCATTGCAAGGCTTACCCTAAGGGTTCATGTACCCAAATAGCATATACTTCGGCCTTACAGCAATCCCTAATATAGGTACATTGGGGCCAAAGTATATACTATTTGGGCACATGGACCCTTAGGGGTACTTCCCCTAAACCCTAAACCCTAGACCGTGGCCGCAACCCCCAACCCTGGGCGGGCACCCCGAACGGCAGAGGTCTCTACGGCTCAGGATTTACACGAAGGTTTCCCGACCGTGGACCCCGAGTTGATAGGAGGGGCTTGAACTCAAAAGATGTGGTGGCCATATTATTGCTTTTGTCTAGTTGACTTGAAAAAATTTGGGTTTGTGTGTCTGCAAGGTAACTCGAGTTGAGAACAGCCCCGCCCTTGTGTTTGTAGAGAGCTTGCTCCTCCTTGCTGAGGGCGTGCGTCCAGCACAACGAGAAGTTCCTGCATCGGCAGGCCAGCCTTTATCAGGCTTATCTGTTGAGGTGTTTCGGTGTTGCCATAGGGGTTCAGGGTTTAGGGTCTGTTTCGGGCGTGTAGGATTTGACGCTGTCAGGGGTTTGATCTGGGGCCAATTCTAGAGCCCTCTATTGTCTTCTTCACGTTAGCATCGTAATGCATTTGGGAATCAGAAACTCAACCCTAGAGCCCCGAAACTTGAATTACAAGTGACTGGGAAGCGATGGTGGGGCCGGCTAGTCTCAGCATTCCCCTACGGCTCCATGTGCCTATATAGTATATGCCTAGGCCTTAAAGTATCTATATAAGGAGCCCCTTCGCCTAAGTATATACTGTATAGGTACATGGAGCAATAGGCTTTGTTGCTCTACATGTTGGCCCGAATTCTTAGACCTCACCCTAAACCCTAAACCCTTACGCACCTGAAACATGTGGGTTTTTTCGGAAATGGGGGACCCTAATATAATACCCTAAATCATATATAGGATCCTTATTATAAGGACCCCAAAATAAGGGTCCCCTATTTTCGGAAACTCCCATGTTCAACCAGCTGATAATCCGAACTTTAGCCCCGAAGGCTTAAGCTCCTTGCTCTGCTGTACTTAAAGGATCATGGGACTTAGTAACTAAGGTTCCTTAAAGGGATCTATAGGGTTTAGGGTTTAGGGTTTACTTAAAGGGTCATGGGACTTAGGAACTCGGGTTATAATTAGGGTAACTATACTTGTAACTACTTATATTCCCAGTTAAGGTGCTTATAATCTTACTTGCTAAGTCCCACAAGTAGTGCTGAGCGACAGATCGCCTGCGCCTGGGGTAGAGCCGCTTACTCGCGCCTGTTTGCCATCAACGCTCTCTTTCTCTCTCTTTCTCTCTCTTTATGTCTCTTTCTCTCTTTATCTCTCCTTATCTCTGTCTCTCTCTTTCTCGCTCTCTTTCTCTCTCTTTATCTCTCTGTCTCTCTCTCTCTCTCTCTCTCTCTCTCTGGCTCTCTCTCTTTGTGTCACTCTTCGTGTCTTTCTCTGTCGTTCAGTCTCACTTTGTACCTGGCCTTGGCCTTGCCCGCCTTGTCTTCAGCGCCTAGGTTTTCTGCTACTGGAATCGTCGGGGCTCGGAATAGCCTCAACCTTGAGCCTTGTATTCAATCATTTTTCGAGGCCTCAAGCCCTGACAAGCAGAACGACTCAGAACGACTTAAACCCTAAATCCTGAATCCCCGAATGTCTCAGCCAGTGTAGGAGCCTGATAAAGAAACCCCGGCCCCATAACCCCAAAATATAAGGAGCCCTAATAAAGGCACAAGGTTTCTTAATCAGGTTCCCACGTTACCCTTATAGGTCCCTTCTTGTACCCCTATAGATCCGTTATAGTAAAACCCTTATAGGCCCCCTTTAAAGGAACCCTAAGTAAAGGCCCCCAAACCTTAGGCCCGATAGCCCCGGCCTGGGCGCTCTAGACTTACAAGCCCTACAGTCCCTAAAGCCTTGACCTCGGCTTTGACAGAGAGCGACAAGCTCACTGCAGTTAAGATAGAACGAAAAGAACTAGCAGGAACTCAAGGCACCGAAGGCCAAGGCCTGATATAGGGGCTTAAATAATTACCTATACTGTTTCGGGGCTAATTTTTATAAAGTTACTACTATAGTTCTATAGGCCCCGAAACCCTATGCTTATTATTCAGGTCCCTATATTACAACCCTGGAGCCTCCTATGGCTGCACCAGGAGGCTTGGCGAGATACGGCGTCGGCAGCAATCGACAAGCATCCCCAGCCGGTTTGGACCGTAGGACTTAGCCTAGAGTGAAGGGTTCAGGGTTGAGACCAGTCAGGATACCCTTGTGCAGTCCCTACGTAGGGACCTATGTGTTGCAGGGTTTAGGATTCATATGCAGGGTAAAGGGGTTTAGGGTTTAGGGATTTCAAGGGTTCGGGGTTGGGTTTTGTTCAGGTTTAGACCCTAAGCCCTAAACTTTAGGGTTGATAGGGTTCAGGGTGTATAGCGTATAGGCTGTATAGGGTAATTACGAGACTCCTAGCAGAATTCCCAGGAATAAAGCGGCCAAACTCAACACAGTTCACCGAACCTTGTAAATCCTACAGCCCAGAACCCGAGACCCAAGGACGATGATGGATTGGGTAGTGCCCCACTCAGTGACAGTTGGATAATATTCATAATTTAGAGATATAAGGACCTTAATAGTAGCCCTATTATATAGACTGTTACTGTGTGGGGGCCGTACCCACATTATAGAGTACAACCCTTAAGACCCGACGACATCCACTAGGACCCAGAGTAGGCTCTGATTCCTTTTTTTAGGGTTCAGGTTCCCTCATAACCCCCTTTAAACCAAAAGGGGTACCCTCTTTATTCCTAGGCTACTCTTCGGTCTAGTCCAGCGTCTCGCTCAGCTTACCAGCTCAAGGGGAAAACGGGAGTTTCAGGGGATTCGTCATGGAGAAGTCGACGGATGTTGGCTGCAGATTCCTGCATCTTGGCCCAGACATGAGAAGACGATAGGGATAGGTAGGTTTAGGGTTCAAGGATTGTTCGAGTTATGTGGGATTGCAGAATCTACAACATTCTGAACAGTTGCTCATACGCTTGATTGAAGCTCCTCCTTACGAATCTTAGCACAAATCACACCAGAACCCTGTTCTAGTCAAGGAATATTCTGCTACGTTGGATCCTACCTTGGGGTCTAGATGCAGTCCCTAAGGGTCCATGTACTAATACAGTATTACCTGAACGTACTCCCTATTTGGTTACTTTGGAGCACAAGTATATGTCATATGAGTAGGGTAGTAATATCAAAGGGGAAAACGAGGGACCCTTAATGGGGACCCCGACCCCATAATGGGCTATATAATGGGTACATAATAGCTATATTAAGGGTATATACCTAGGGGTCCCTCCTTTAACCCTTGGATAATTTGAATAACATCCTGCAGGGGAGGGCCTTGATCGGATAAAGCCTTGTGCTTGGAACTCGCAGACCTGCTCAAGAAGAATTTTGGAATTTGCGGCTTCGGGATCCTCTGAGTAAGCTCTAATAGGGACTTGGGTTGAGGAAACCCTAAACCCTAAGCCCTAAACCCTCAACCCTAAACCTAAACCCTAAACCCTAAACCGTGGTGTTCAGGCTTGCGCGCATGTAATGTAGATGTTCGGGGTCGAAGGTTCAGTTAATGGGTTGCTGCGGTAAAGAGTGTAAGGGTTTCGGGCTTAAAAGAAAGATGACTTGTGTTCAGGGGCCAAGGGTCTGTGTTCGGAGTTGGGTCTGTACTTGCTGATTTCGGGCGGCTGTGGGATGCTCTCAAAAATCTGTCCAAGAGTGCCTCTCAGGGACTATCTGGATGTCAAGCGCTGGTCCTTCATGTGGCAAGCACAGACGGTCCGGGGACCCAGAAGAAATAATTGCCATTGTCAGTTTCAGTACTGTTGCTCGTGGTTCTTGTTCTGCGAATCGATACCTGCATACCCAAACACTACAAAATGGTAGGTCATACCCTCTTAATTATGATTCGGGTATATCCCTAAAGCAGTAGATTCTTGAATCCCCAGGTAAGCCATAGTTAACTATGTTCCTTCATGAGGACGGTAGGTGAGTAGTGTGTTCGTGGTTATGCAGTGCGGCTGTTATGATTAGGATCATCAGAGATCAGGGGTGAGGGGTGATTACGGTTGATGGTTTGAATCCTGCCTTACCCATAATATACCATAATTCCCATATTTTGGGGTCCTTAAGGTAGTGCAGGATTTCTTTCATCAACAGTTACGACTCGTGTTTACATGGCCCAGGGCAGGGCCTTTGCTTGTGATAGACTTGTCGGAGTTCGAGTTGTGTTTCATATGGCCTCCAGCTGTGAGTTTCTTGAGTCCGACGATGACGAAGAACCTTACATTATTGTCATCAGCCCCTAAACCGCAAACCCCTAAACCCTAAACCCCTGAGCCCTAACCCCCCCCGTTAAATACGAAAGCTTGGGGCTTGTGGTGGTTTTGACAAGTGGTTGGGACTTCGGGGGGCGTTCAGGACAAATTTGCCAACATGATTCCTTATAAGGTCTTAGGGCTGCTGTTAAGGGTCTTAGGGGATTTGGGGTTTAGGGTTTAGGGGTTCAGGGGTTCAGGGTTTAGGGTTCAGGGTTTCAGGCCATCCTGTCATCATACACCCCCTAAACCCGATTTTGTTTCTCCGTCCAAGGCGGGAGAGGTTGAGAGTTGCCCAAGACTCCTGCGAGTTTAGGGTTTAGGGGTTTAGGGTTTAGGGGTTTAGGGTTTGGGCTTTAGGGTTTAGGGTGGGTCAAGACCAGGTTCGGCTCAAGCGCCTACACTCAGATTTGAACTGAGTATCTTTCAGGATCTCCATGATTCCTCAACGGGAACTAGGTAGGGCTTTGGGACATTTTATATTTTCCCTTATTGGGCTTAAGAGGATCTTATTTACTAATATTTTTCAAAGGCTTTAAAAGCCCCACCTAGAGAAGCTCCAAACCCTATTTGGCCCTAGCCTTCCGGGCGAGACCTCACGGATTAGTCGGAAAAAGGAGCCCCGAAACAAAAGGAAACGACTTAAGCTTTAGCTTTGAGGGTGGGGGTCCCTCAACCTGTCAACCCTAATCTCACCGAGACGCCGCCGGAGGCGCAGAACGCTCTACTGGAGCTACTGAATGCAAAGCAGCATCAAGCAGTGCTCGACATGGTGAGGCACCCAGGCTGAAACCGAACAGAACGTAATATGATGGGGGGGGTTCTCGAACTAAAGTCGTCATTGACTCATCCTACAATCTTACGAGGTACATCCTGGAACCTAGAAACTGCGCAGCTCCTAAGCCCTGAACCCTATGATCCTAAGCCGCGGACCATTCTCAGAGGCCCCTTTCCGTTGAGATCAGTAGGATTAGACGGGAGAATCCCGGCGAGGGTCTAGGTTTCATGAATGTGTCGACACGTGGTTCTCTACATCAGAGTCCCTCTTTCGGACCCTAAAAGAAGGCGGCAACTTTATACCAAGGACCCTAAAAGGGAGTCCTAATTTAGAGAACTACCCCGATAGATGTCTTGTTAGATAGGTTTTCTTTCGTCACAGGATTTTAGAAGGCTGTCATATGGTCAGTGTTTTCCAACCAGACCCGATGCTGCAGGCGAATTTTTGCCCTGAAGGTTGCGCATGAGAGTTGTTCTGAATGTCCCTCGAAAGGGAGGACTTCTTTTCAAGGAGACATGAGAAGGGCTGGAACTTGTTTTGCGGCTTCTTTTGTGGACAGGTACGTGGAACTTTGGACGGCTAGGTATCATGCGTCTATGGACGGGGGTGTATGCCATTAAGTCAAACAGCTCTCATAATTACGCGGTAGTTTGCTTGCCAGTGGTACTTGTATTGTTGCCCAAAACTGCAACCCCAATTTCTGTGTTATGGCATGTCTGAGTGGACCATAAGACAGTTAAGCGGCCCCTACGGAAGCCTCCTCAAACTCCCAAACAGCAGCCAAGGAATGGGGACGTCTCGCCGAAGGAGCCTCTGGCAGGGATGCAATTCTCGCTGCTGCAGCTGGCCATGCACAGAAACTTCAACTGCCGGCCGGCGCGGCCTTGCTTTCGGGGGGAGTGGGGTTTGGGGTCGCTTTATGAGGGCCTTGGTATCAAGATCTGTATGATTATCCTTGTGGGCCTTTCGCGGTCGACAGTGTTCAGGACTTGGCATGTTCGCGAGTTGCGGCTTGGAGCTTCCGAGTTTACAAACATAGGCTCTATCGGGTTTCAGAGTTGGGAGAGTGCAGGTTTTGGGATGAAATGTCGAGGGTCTTTAGCGGGGATGGCTTGGTTGGGGCATAACCGGAGGGAAGCGATCCTTGAACCAGACATTCGCTATACATACGTGCCCCTCTGTGTGTGTCTATATGTATGTGCCTAAGTGCTTGTGCTCGCATGCATAGAGCGAGAAGCAAGTCTGCATAATACTACGAAGCCTCACAAGCCCTAAGCCTAAGCCTCCAACCCTAGGCCCATGCTTTCAACCTTGTCGATTCAGCGTTTGATGTTTAGGACTAGAGTTTCGGCAGTCTCATGCCAAGCTCAATATGGGAGTTTCCGAAAATAGGGAACCCCTTAATACAGTACTGTACCCGACATAGTAGGATCCTTATTATAAGGAACCCCTAAACTCCCAAATAGTAACTAACTATAAGGGTTTAGGGTTTAGGGGTTTAGGGTTTAGGGTTTAGGGGTTTAGGGTTTAGGGTTTAGGGTTTAGGGTTTAGGGTTTAGGGTTTAGGGTTAAGGATCGGAATGCCGACTAGTGTTTAACTATCCACAGTACACTCCTGATATTTCTGTCATATTCGGCTCCAAAACCCTCCCCTAATCCTGCAGGCACCTATATTTGCTGGGCTTTGGAGTAGCATACTTTCATACTTTTTCGGGACCTGCTACTGAAAGGGAACCACTATGAAGTAGAAGTCTATACTTTTTTCTGCCCGGTTACTTCAAAGCCCAGTTTATTTTCAAGAATCACACCCCACCCCCTCTGGTTGCTTCAAAGTCCAGTTTGATTTCAAGAATCCCACCCCCCCCCCCCCCCCCCCCCCCCCCCCCCCCCCCCCCCCCCCCCCCCCTGAGCTGTTCGTTCTTATCCGGGGTTGGAGGTTTAGGGCTTAGAGGTTTAGGGCTTAGGGTTTAGGGCTTAGGGTTTGGGGCCTCGGTTTTCGTTTGGCTTGGTGTGTAGGGCATGCTAGGGGCTCCTGCATGTTTTGGGGCGTAGGATTCCTCGAAAACAGCCTGAGTCGTCAGCAATATGATTCATTCGGCTTCCCGAAGGCATCTACAGTCTTACGACCCTCTCCCTCGCAACAATGAAGGCAGAGGAATTGCAAGACTAGTTACCGGGGGCCCCCGATTGCACAAGTGCCTTAAACTTTTGAAGCGGCAGGTGGTTGAAGATGTCGCGATCTTGCTGGATGCTGTGGCCGCCCGTGGCGAAACACTTGACGAAACCGATTTTCGAAGCTTCCATCGAAAAGAGTGGTTAAGGTTGGGGGGTATGCTATTCAATATCCATGTCGGATTGCTAATCCTTCCGACCCCCCATAATATTAGGTTTCAGAGCTTGCTGAACATATGACCTGAAACCCCGAGTTTGGCGTTCTTAGGTTTCTCGTGTCAAGGGTTTTTCGGTTCTAAGATGATCTGACTGTGAAATCTCTAAATCGGCATGGAGGGCTTCAACTCCTAAGACTTGTAGTAGCCCTATGGCCAAGAGCTCCAAAAGCAAGTCGAAAACCCTCCCTAAAGCCCAAAACCATCAAGCCCTGAACCCCAAGCCCTAAACCGTAAACCCTCAACCCTCAACCCGAACCATTAAGCTGAGGTGAGGCATGCTGCAGCAAGACCCCTGGGCTGATCCGGGAGTTTCTGACCAGGGGGGCAAAGGTGACCTGCGGCTTGGTTCCTGGGTAGTACATTATTTTAGAGTATATGATAGTATATTGTAGAACTGTTTTTTTGAGTTCCCTTATGGGTAGTACAGTATTTCAAAGTATATGATATAGTATAGTGTAGAGCTTTTTTGACTTCCCTTACTAACACTGTGAATAGTAGAAAAGGGCACCATTTATATAATCCTCAATCCTAGTTCCTAAATCCTAGTTCTTCAACCTGAGATCTTCGCTCCTTCCCTGAACCCTAAAAGGGCACCCTTCATATTCTTTAGAACTTGTTTTAAGGCCCCTTACTAAAACTGAATAGTTCGAGAAGAGGGCACCCTCAATATTCCCTAAACCCTAAACCCTAAAACCCTAAACCCCTAAACCCTGAACCCTAAAAGGGCACCCTTCATATTCTGGGGCTTCTGCGGGGCCGAGGCGACTCGCTGCATGACCTGATCCTCGGATCCGATGCTATGCTTTGGCGGTGAAGGGCTTCCCAGAGAGCCCAATACCCCTTAATTAAGGAATAGACCTTCAATTATAAGGGGATTCATATGATGATTTAAGCTATATTCCTTAATTAAGGGGTATTGGGCTCTCTGGGTTCAGGGTTCCCAGAGCAGCCTTGTCCTTTTTCGTGGTTCCCCCAAAAGAATAAACGGACCGGCTAGTAGACCTGCTTAAATAATTCCTACTTAAGGGATATAGGTATAGGGCTCTGTCTGTTATGTCTAAAAGGACAAGGGTGTCCCAGAGACTCCAATATCTCTTAATTAAGGATATATACCTTAAATCACATTAAAGATCCTACTATAGTTTAAGGTATATTGATTAATTAAGGGATATTGGAGTCTCTGCGTTTGGGGCAAACCTATAGCAGTGAGTTAGCGAAGGGTTTAAGTGGCCGCTTGGCAATTTGATAACAGCGGTAGCTGTATCAGGTCTGCATATCCACATATAAACCCTAGCATGTTATAGTACGAGTCGCGACAGCGACAGAGCGTAAATGCAAGCTCTATCATTAACCCAACCTGCATACATACTTAAGGCCTAGCTTCATGCCAGGAAGGTTGTAGTGTTGTTTTTTGTGCAAGCTATACTTGGAGTATTCTTATGTAAACTTTGCCTTCAAGAGTATAGTTGAGGTTTCAGCATATGAAGAGGGCGTAAAGAACCTTGAACCCTAAAACCTGAGTCCCCGCACCTCTAAACCCCGAAACCCTGAAGCCCTAAGCCCTAAACCCAAGTCCCGAAACCCCAAACCACAACTCCACAACTCCCCAAAGACTCCAATATCCCTTAGTTAAGGAATACACCTTAAACTGTAGTAGGATCCTTAATGTGATTTAAGGTATGTTCCTCAACTAAGGGATATTGGAGTCTCTGGGTCCTCAACCCAAAGTCTGAAAGTACTAAACACTAAGCCCGAAGATCACCCACCTGCTGTCGTGCCGGTAGTTGCTCTGTCCGAGAAATCGCATAGAATGTCTTTTGGTTTAGGGTTCATGTCTTGCAGAATTCCTGATTCCCCCCAGGCCCTAATCACCTAAGCCTAGTTAGGCTCCGGTTGTACTGTGGAGGTCTGCATTATTGGTGTTGCTAGTTTCGGACCCCACGGCTCGAACATACCAGCAAACTCGCGAACACCATGCAACGACCACTGCATGCTCCGACTTATAAGTCAGAATACGTAGGTTTCGGGCTGAAGGTGGACAGCCGCACACCCGCACCCCTGAAGCCAGAATCCTGAACCCTTACAAACCCTACATGGGAGTTTCCGAAAATAAGGGACCCAAATACAGTACTCTAAATAGTAGGACCCTTATTATAAGGACCCAAAAATAAGGTACCCCTAGTTATCGGAAACTCCCCAACCCTAAACCCTATAGAAACCCTTATAGGAACCCTTAAAGGAACCCTTATAGACCCCTTTAAAGGAACCCCTAGTTATCGGAAACTCCCACATCTGAAAAGCACAAGAAGAAAGGATCCACCGCTCAACCCACGCCACGCCCCGCGAGATGATTGAATCGGCCACGCTGTTGCTGGAGGCCGCTTACCCGCTTACTTAGGGGCACTTAGAAACCATTTTTAATTTTTTGTTATTATAATCCCTAAGAAACAACTAAAATTACATTATTTGCTAGGGTTCTAAGTTCAGTAAAGCTTAGGGTTGCGGTTTAGGATCGCAGAGTTTTTGTTGTTCGAGCATTTCGGGTCAGGGTACTCCGGTTCACGGTCTCGCGTATAAGATTCCTTAATTTGATTTCTCTACAATATCCCAAAGCCCTTCCAGGAAACGGCCGAATTTCAGGTAGGGTTTAGGGCTTTCGGGTTTATGGTTTTAGGGCTTAGGGTGTAGGGGTGGGTGAATGCTCCCCTGTGTATCTAGAGCCTACAGGTGTCATGTATACGAGAAACGATGCACAAGTTCATTAATACAGTTTAGGCTATCGTATACGTTAGAACATTGACTGCTACTGCTACTGCTACAACTAGTACTACGAAGACTACTACTAGTACTACTACCACCACTGCTGCTGCTGCTACTACTACTACTACCGCTACCACTACTACTACTACTACTACTACTACTACAACTACTACAACTACAACTACAACTACAACAACAACTACTACTACTACTACTACTACTACTACTACTGCTACCACTACTACTACTACTACTGCTGCTACTACTACTACTACTACTACTACTAGCCACGCCCCCCCCCCCCCCCCCCCTACCAACTACCCCTTTTACATGCTGTTGTAACCCACATCCGTTTTACTCGGTTTTTGCAGCACTTTCGTCATGTCTTATGAAACCTTACTCGGCCTTTCAAGTACTTTGCTCATGTCACACTCCATTGCTAACAACGAATCTTTAACTCTTTAGCTGCGTTTTTGCTTTGCTCGTTCTGGACTTGCTTTTGGGGAGTGGGGGGGTGCGGGAAGACTTATGACGACATTGTTACGCCGACACCTCAAACAACATTTCCGGAAGAGCCATTTTGCTCGGTATTTACAGTACTTTCGTGACGTCAGCCATCTTATATAGTTGCCAAGCCTTTTTGCTGCCCAAACCCTAAACCCTACAAGCCCTAAGCAGACAGCAAGAGGTTTGCACCAAAGGACTTCATAACTGTTCGAGGCTGCCTGTACGTTATCAGCCCCCCCTCCCCCCAAAGCAACGCATGCAAAAGTGGTAGTTGGTAGGTCGGGGGGCCGCCTACTACTACTACTACTACTACCACTACTACTACTGCTACTACTACTACTACTACTACGACTATACTACTACTACTACTACTACTACTACTACTACTACTACTACTACTACTACTACTACTACTACTACTACTACTACTACTACTACTACTACTACTACTACTACTACTACTACTACTACTACTACTACTACTACTACTACTACTACTACTACTACTACTACTACTACTACTACTACTACTACTACTACTACTACTACTACTACTACTACTACTACTACTACTACTACTACACTACTACTACTACTACTACTACTACCACAACAACAACAACAACTACTACTACTACTACTGCTACTGCTACTGCTACTGCTACTGCTACAACTACAACTACAACTACAACTACAACTACAACTACAACTACAACTACAACTACATACTACTACTACTACTACTACTACTACTACTACTACTACTACTACTACTACTACTACTACTACTACTACTACTACTACTACTACTATTTACTACTCACTCCTGAGTCCTATCTACTAGCTACGAAGTTACGAGGCACGAACTACAAATTGGTCTTATAGTTGCTAACTACTAGATACCAACGACTTACTGGACTGGTACGACTACCACTACAACCCAGCCCCAGAATCCCAGTCAGACAGCCTGCAAGGCTGGTGCCGAATTAGATGGCTTGGGATCCGCCAAGCTGACGCCACTCACCACAGCAGCTCAGGAAATGGGATCCTCGTCTCGTTATGCCCGTTTTGGGTTTTAGGGATTCGGGTTAGGGCTTGGCTTCAGGGTTTAGAATTTAGGGCTGCTTTGTGCAGGCTTTTGTGGGTTTCTGGCTCTAGGATTCAAGAAGTTGGGGTTGAGGTCTTCGGTCGTGCGTTTTACTGTTAGAGGGTGCTGCTTGAGTGTACAGAAGGCCAAGAGCAGTTCTGTCCAGACTTGTTAACCTGTTCAATTCAGCGACAAGTTAGCTGAAATCCTTCACTGTGCAAGCCGGGGAAACAGGTGCCAGAGCTGGTGCTAGTAGTATTGAAAGTCTGGAGGTGGTGGTGGTGGTGGTGGTGGTAGTAGCAGCAGCAGTGGTATTAGTCGTAGTCGAAGTAGTAGTAGTAGTAGTAGTCGTCGTAGTTGTTGCAGTACTAGTAGTAGTAGCAGCAGCAGCAGGAGTAGTAGTAGTAGTAGTAGCAGCAGCAGTAGTAGTAGTAGTAGTAGTAGTAGTAGTAGTAGTAGTAGTAGTAGTAGTAGTAGTAGTAGTAGTAGTAGTAGTAGTAGTAGTAGTAGTAGTAGTAGTAGTTTGTTGTTGTTGTTGTTGTTGTTGTTGTTGTTGTTGTTGTTGTTGTTGTTGTTGTTGTTGTTGTTGTTGTTGTTGTTGTTGTTGTTGTTGTTGTTGTTGTTGTGATGCTGGTAGTGGTAGTGGTAGTTGCAGCAGACATCATTATCAAACTGTCATTTACCGACTTGCTGATATCATTTTCATTAGGAGTCGTCGTGGTAGTAGAAAAACCCTAAACCCTAAACCGTGGCTCTGAAAACCCCCCCCCCCTTTATGAGGCCCTAAACCCTAAACCCTAGGAGATCTCGGGTCACTTGGTGCCATGCTAGTTTTCACGCTCTCGGGCTGTAGGTCCTTGGCTCTCCGCTCCTGTCTGCCTCAGCCTCAGCCACAATAAGCCCCAAAGGACTCAGAGAGCCCAATACCCCTTAATTCAAGAATATACCTTAAATTTTTAAGGGAATTCATATTATGGTTTAAGGTATATTCCTTAATTAAGGGGTATTGGGCTCTCTGGGGACGGTTTTAGGACCCCCGGTGAGCGTGTCAGGGTGACTATATAAGAGCTACTGAAGGGCTTCAGGCTTTTCCGTTATTGGGATTTTGGGTCCACGTGGGAGGGGCCGGGTCCCTACGTGCCCTAATCTTCCAGGTAGCTCGACCGTCCACCTGATGCGATGGTTACTGGATCAGCGTGCCGATCCAAATGGAGCAGGTGCCCGGCAAGCATTCCTGCATGACCCAAACATTGACATAGACTCGGAACCAAAACGCAGGAACCGCGCTACATAAGCAGCCCGACACCCGACAATCTAAACCTATGTATACATTCAAAACCCACGACCCAAGTCAAACACCCTAAACCCTAAACTCAAACATCCAAGCCCGACACCCTAATTAGAGCCGAAGTAAAAAAAACAGGTGGCCGGCAAGCGCCCCTGCAGGCGCACCTGTCCAGTTGGGCCCGGAAAGAGGGGAGCTCTTGGCTTTGATTCGGATTTCCGCTTATTCATTTACAAAACATGTAGGGTGGCTTCGATTCCAGATGACGGTTTAGGGTTTAGGGTTTCGTTTGTCATTTTTGGCATTTTTAGAAGGGTTCACTCAGCCAGCTTTGCAGTGTGACTGTCATTGCTGCCACCGTTTCTCTATTAAGAGGATATGTGCATTGGTATGGTCGCAGTCTCAATTATATCCACTTTGTTGTATTGTTGGTGTTGCTGGTGGTGGTGCTGGTGCTGCTGCTGCTGCTGCTGGTGGCGATGGTGGTGATGGTGGTGGAGGTGTTTGTGGTGGTGGCGGTGGTGGTGGTGGAAGTGATGGAAGTGGTGAATGTGGTGGAAAGGTGGAAGGTGGAAGTGGAAGTGGAAGTGGTGGGTGGTTGGTGGTGGTGGGTGGTGGTGGTGATGGTGGTGCTAGTAGTAGTAGTAGTAGTAGTAGTAGTAGTAGTAGTAGTAGTAGTAGTAGTAGTAGCAGCATCAGCAGTAGAACGTGGAAAACCGGCGAATATAAGGTAGTACGACGTAGTAGAAATGGAAAGTGGTAGACCGTAGAGGTTCGTAGCGGTACGAAGCAGTGGGCAGTACGTTGTAGTATGGAGTACGTAGTATGTGTTACATCGTCGTCGTCGTCCTTGTCGTCGTCATCAAATTTGAGATGGCTTCCAGGGCTTTATTTGAGCTCGTTTCGAGGGTTTCGTGTCTTAGCATTTACTGCTTTCAAAAGGCCGGACGAACGCAGCACTTCAGCGTGACAGGTTTAGTATTCCGCGTTCGGGGTTCGCCAAGGCGATCCTAGAGAACAGACGGGGCGGGACCAAACAATTCAGGCCTCGAGAGCCTGAAACGATACATTATAGAGCCGCAGAGCGTCTTGAACCCAAACTAGAGCTGAATTTCGCTACACCTTCAACCCTAAGTGCCTACATTCTTAAGCCTTAAACCCTACAGCTTTAAACCCCAACCCTACAGCTCTAAACTCTATTCCTCTACATCCTTAAGCCCCATAACCTAAACCGATGGTTGGGCCCAGGATTCAAGTATTGGTGGAGCGCAAAGCAGACGTGAACCAGCGGGATTCCCTCGGCCGCACCCCCATCCATATCGCCCTGAGCCTTGTTTAAAGGATGCCTTTAGGGTTTTAAGGGTGTTGTAAACGGCCTTGTTGAGGGTTTCGGGCTTGAGGGTTTAGGGCTTTATGGTTTGGGATTGAGGGCTTCGGGGGCTATGGTAAGGTCTTTCGTGTTTATTTAGGGCTTCAGGGTTGTGGTGTTTAAGGTTTAGCTACCGAAAGTGCATCGTGTGGCGATGCTTCTGCTCTTAAGCGAGCATCCTGATCGGTGGTAATGATCGTAGGGGCAATTCTAGTCCAGTAGTAGTGGTCTGTGGTGCTGATAATGGTCGTGGTAGGTGGGCGTGGTCGTAGTAGTGGTAGTGGTAGTCGTCGTCGTCGTAGTAGTAGTAGTAGGAGTAGCCATAGTAGTAGCAATGGTTGTAGTACTAGTGCTAGTGTTAGTCTAGTGTTACTGGTAATTGTTCTAAGTACTACTAGTAGTACGGCAGTCTTACTCGCACTACTGGTACTGCTGGTACTACTAGTTAGTAGTACTAGTATTTCTAGTAGTAGTAGTAGTAGTAGTAGTAGTAGTAGTAGTAGTACTACTACTACTACTAGTAGTAGTAGTAGTAGCAGTAGTAGTAGTAGTAGTGGTAGTAGTCGTAGTAGTGGTAGTGGTAGTAGTGGTAGTAGGATCCTGAGAAGTGGTACGTACTGGCTTGACCGAGGAGTGGACATGCCAAGCTGGACTTGGCATTGCAGTTGCTCTTCGGCCTTCAACTGTGTGACCCGAAACCCTAAGCCGGAACAGGGGTTATGAATGTTTAATGCAAGGGTTCTACAGCTTTGAAAGCTATATCTACGCAGTGTTTTTTTTGCAGTTCGATAGGGAATTGGCGTGTGCTGTATCTGTCTCTACATCTTTTTATCCAATAGATACCTATTTGTATACAAATGTATGCCATTGACATACATATACACATAGGCATATACGTAGAGACATCATATAGTGAGACAGGGCTCCTTGGGAACATGTGGCTGTTCAGGAACGTTGCTCATTGTATATTCATAACTGTGTATGTATATATATTTATAGTATATATACATATATATATATATATATATATATATATATAGTATATATATATAGTATATATATATACATATGTATATGGGTGTAAGTACAACCACATGATCTGATACAAAAACATGAACTGCGTCATACATTGCATACGTCAGATATATCACATACAGAAACTACAGCACATAGTTCAGCTTCCTTCGACACCTTAGCTCTGTACATGTGTAGATATATACATGCATACTGCATGCATACATACATACATACGTGCATACATACATACTATTCACGAACAGCATCTGGGCCGCACTTTGATTTGATGGTGGAACCGGAACCAAAAAACAAGGAAGTCGCTTGGCGCGGACCCCTTTGCTGAAGACGCAGATGGGTTGAAGCCGAGCCACATCATTCTCAGGCTCGAGTTGAGCTTGGTTGTGGGGGATGTTACGCTGTGCTTTGTGTGTCCTCCCAAGCATTTCCCGCGCCCTGAACAAGGAAGCACCGCTCCCTTCATTCGACTATTTAGAAAAATGTATTGTTACGGTTCTAGCAAACACGACCTGAGGCCTCCTAAGACCCTCGAGACAATCATTATGCAGTCAGACCTCCAAAGAACATGCGCAGGTGTCTTAAAGCCCCAAGGAACTTCATAAGGCTTGCCGCAGCTTTGCATTAGTGTGGTACCTGATGCTTCGGCCAGCATCGCGCGCGACGACTGTTGTTAGCAATAAGGCTTCTAGTAGCAAGTTATTGGTTACCGAAATGGTTCCTGTCTCGAAATTGCTGAGCTTCGGGCGGCTATGACACCGCCCAACTGTCTCAGCAGCACGAAATTTCACGACAGCACAGCTTTCACATAGCTGTGTACCAGTGAAAGCCAAAACCGTAAACCCTAACCGGAAAATCCTAGACCCCCCAAAGAAAATGCTTCAACTTTTACCAAACCCTGCTCAGCAACCCCCAACAGATATCCCAAAAGACTAGCACTGATCTCCATCCAACCCAGCCTTGTATCGTTCCTGAGGAGCCTCAGTAAACCGCAAAAAGCTGCAGAGTTTGAAGACCGGCCCATGAACGAGGATTCAGGGTTTTTTGGGGCTTTCGGCATATGGGAGTTTCCGTTTGGGGGGTACCTTGTCTTGGGGTCCTTGTAATAAGGATCCTACTTTGCGGTACTACATTAGGGCCCCCTCTTTTCGGAAACTCCCATATGGGTTTAGGAGCCTCAACCTTACCTGCCTTACCTGTGTGGTTGTCAAAATTATGGTCCCTTTTGGGGTCCCTATTATAGTACGGCACCTATTATTTAGGGTACCCCAAAAGGGGTCATAACTTTGACAACTACCCAAACGGGTTTAGGCGTTTCAGGGCCTAGGCTTCAGAGTTTAGGTGATTGTCGCTTTTCCTGTTCGAAGTTGACTTGATAAGTTTTAGGCATGCACAGGAATCTGACAATTGGAAAAGGGCATCGGTTTAGGGTGGATCGTGCTTCTTGCAACCTTCATTCTGCTCTGCAAAGCTTGCAAAGGTTAGGGCTTGATCATCATATGTTCTCCTCAGCGCGATAGACATGCACCTACACGGATGCATGGCATCGTCATATTCATATGCTCACATCAGCACTTGCCCCGGACCACACCGCAAAAGTACAAGCGGTAGACACCAACATGCAGTGCGATACCAGTTGCAGTAAGAGTAGCAGAAGCAGTAGCAGTTGCAGTAGGAGAGTACGAGCACCAGGGCCAGGAGCAGTAGCAAGTGGCACTAGTAGTAGTGGTCGTGGTCGTTGTCGTGGTGGGTGGTGGTGCTCGTTGCAGCGGCAGTGGCAGTGGTCGTGGTCGTGGTGCTGGTGCTGGTGCTGGTAGTGGTAGTGGTAGTGGCAGTTGTTGTTGTTATTGTTTTTGCTGCAACAGCAATAGCAGTAGCAGTAGTGGCAGCGGCAGCAGTACCAGCAGCAGCAAGCAGCAGTGTGTTCTTATCGCGATTGTAGCACCCTGCCTGTGGCCCCGAATCGCAATCCGACACTAAACCCTAAAACCCTTTAGCATGTAGACGTTATGGTTTGACTAGGGCCGAAGCCCTAAAGCCTCTATATATGGTAATCCGTGAGTCTGAAAACCCAAGGCCGAAAGCCATTTTTGCTTTCGGGTCCCCGGCCGCCACCCCCCCCCCCCAATGCCGGCGAGCCAGCTTTTTGGGCCAATGGTATCCCCCCCCACCCCCCTGCTGGCCTGCTGCTGCATGCCCACCCGCCCTGCACCTTGCCCGCCCCTGGGCCTTGCGCGCGGATCGGGAGTGTCGTTGCACTATGCCCTGCCGTGTGCGGAAAGCGGCAATCGGCTCAGTAGTTTCCAGCATCTGACATGAATGGCAATGCTGAAATTATGAGGGTTGTATGGCGACGGTGATGGTGGCAGATATTCGAGGAAGGAATGAAACGATGAAGATGACGACGACAAGGATGATGTTGAGCATGGTCTGATTGTCGACTCATGTCCCGGTCTAGAGCAGCACAACTTCATGAGCAGTATCACCGGTGCCACAGCAAGAGGGAAGACAAGGAGTAACACATAAGAACGTCGCGGCAAAAGGGTTACCACCACAGGCACCACACCACAGGGGGGGCGGGGTTTGAAGGGGGGAGGATACCATGGGGTGGGGGGGGAGGGGGGGTGTGGCAGCCCTGCATCATATATACTCTTAGGGGTACTTAGAAATACAGTAGAAGCCAAAAAGTTGGAACATGGGTTTAGGAGGATTAGTGCTAGGATCCCTTATACTTTACCTTAAGGGCATGAGGAGTCTAATGTTCCAACTTTCTGGCTTCTACCATAGTTTTTAATTTTTGGCGATTATAATCCTTAAGAAACAGCTACAATTGTAATTTTTGCTAGGGTTCTAAGTTCAGTATAGATACTATTTAAACCGCCGGCCCAGAACGAGCTACAGGAGGAGCAGCGCTGGGTAAATGCCATGAAGCATCCGGTGGTGAAAATGTTCGAGAATTCGCCGATTAGCAGAGACCCGGCTAAGGATTCGTTGGGCTGAGGTGTCGTGTAGAGATTCAGGACTTATGGTTTTGGGCTTTGGGGTTTATGTAGTCTCAGGTTTTGAGGGTTTGGCTTTTCAGTTGAGGGTGAGGTTTGGCATGTAGGATTTCGCAGGTTCCAGAAGGCAATTTCAAGAGCTCCGTGAACGCATTACATTAACTCTTGCCCTTTGCCATAAACCTGAAAGCCTGTGCCCTAAAAACGCTAAAGACAGGGCATGCATTTTGGGTTTGTTGCCCTTCCACGAAGGACGGTCGAGGTGATGAGTTATAGCTAGTTTCATACGCGTCTTGCTGATTGAAAATATCCCCCCAAAACAAAGTCCGCATTTTCGGCGCTGCATATTTGCGCTATTTAGGTACACTGCGCTTTACATCTGTGGGCAATGTACAGGCCACCAAGATACAATTTTCGCATGAGCTCAAGTACGTACGAAAGATTCAGCTACAGTTGCATGACACGCCTTGAAGAATTTCTGAAGCATGGCCAGGCCCTCCTCCAGCAATGCTGGGTCGCCACTGTACTGCTCCTACTTCGTCGTTCTCTTACTACCATTGACCAGACAGCACAGGTTTCGGGTCTATGGGAAGGTGGTAAGGTTGGCTGCTGGTTCTCCCAACCCGTAAACTGCAAGTGGTGCATGTTCTTGGGTTCAGCGTTTATGGTGGGTTTAGGTTTAGTAGCGCTCACTGTGATTTAGGGTTTGAGTTTTATTCAAATAGCTGAACCTTCAACAAAACCTTTTCGCAAATCCGAGGCCCAAAATTCATCTAAAGCCCTCGAAATCAAAGTCAAAACACACGGCCTGCCTCATTGAGGCTCTCCATGCACTGGAAAAAGGTCCTCAAAAAAAAAAGTCAAAACACACCCTAAGGAGTCGGCTGGGTGATTTCCCGATGCCCTGGCGACCTCGATGGCTTCAGCGGTGGCGGTTCGGGATCCGAAGGCGAAGAGGAGCGGGATGATTGGGTAACAGAGGAACCTGATTAAAGGGTTTAGGGTTCAGGGTTTAAGGTTTAGGGTTTAGGGTTGGTTTTATTGCGTTAGGGCTCTTTATGTGAATCCGAATACTTGAGGGTTATGGGGCCATGGCTTCTTAATCAGGTTCCCAGGTTGACGGGGGAGGGCTCGCGGTTTTATAGTATGGGCCGGGCTTTAGAGTCGAAGCCGATGAGGTTTGAGGTTTGGGGGTGTCCGCTAAAGTCTTAGGGGGTTTTCGGGTTGAGAACGGCGGAGTTATTGTTTGTGGTTCGTCGGTCTAGGATCGAAGGCTTACCGTAGGTGTACTAGCAGCTGGGGATCCAATAACCTATTGTTTTAGGAGTCCTAGCCTGATTGTTCATTAAGGGTCATGACCTACTAGTGTGTAGGGACTCGGGATACAGGAGCAGATTAAATGGTGATAGGGCATTACGGTGGTATACGGCGCAGTAGTGAGTGTGAGGCTGCAGGAGTGTACTGACATTTGAGCCTACAGCTGAACTAGTGTTTTCGGGTGTCTTTTGGATTTGGGTTTTGGGTGGGGGCTGCAATGATAGTAAGGATCCTACCAAGCAGCAGCTTTTGCCCCTGTTGCGTATATTCCTCGTCGTATTTTTCGAGAGGCTCACACCAAGATAGCATACCTTGGAGGATCCTGGGACTTAGTAAGTAAGGTTATAAGTACCTTAGTTGGGGTTATAAGTAGTTATAAGTATAGTTACCCTAGTTATAACCCTAGTTACTAAGTCCCATGATCCTTTAAGTGGACCCTAAACCCTAAACCCTATAGATCCCTTTAAGGAACCCCTATAGATCCCTTTAAGGAGCCCTTTAAGGAACCCCTATAGTTACTAAGTCCCATGATCCTTTAAGTACCTTGGACATGTGAACCAACCCAGAACCCCCGAGCCCTGACACGAGCCTAGAATCCTTGTCCTAAGCCTTGAAATCTCATAAAGCCCGATGAGACCCCATGCCTTTGAAGGGGCCCCCACCCTGTAATTGTGCTGTAATAGGAAGATAATAGGGCCCTAATATAATCCCTATCGTCACTATTACAGGCTGGGGGCCCCTTCTAACCTATGACCCTATACTAGGATGCCCAGTAGTACCCTTATTTCTTTTTTGTAGTCCTAGGTTCCTTATATTTCCAAAAAGGGATTTTTATTCCTAGGTTACTGGGCATCCTAAACGCCATAAACCCCCACCTTGTAATAGTGCTATAATCGGAATATAATAGGGCCCTAATATAATCCCTATCGTCACTATTACAAAACCCTAAAGCCCTAAACCTTAAAGAGCCCTAAAGCCCTAAACCCTAAAGCCCTAAACCCTAAACCCTAAAGCCCTAAACCCCCTTCTAACCTATGCCCTAAACGGTCCGTAGAACCGAATGAGATAGGAGTCGAGGGAGGAGAATATCGCGAAGCTGAAGATCCCGGACATTCTGAATGGCCGCAACTGGGGTGGCTTTAGGGTTTAGGGATTTAGGGTTTAGCGGTGTAGGGCTTAGGGGTTTTGGGGCTTAGGGCTTAGGGGTTTAGGGTTTAGGGGTTTAGGGTTTAGGACTTAGGGTTTAGCGTTTAGGGCTCAGGTGCTTAGGTGAGTTCCTTCTATATATATATATATATATATATATATTTTTTTTTTTTTTTTTTTTTTTTGGGGGGGGGGTGGTTAGATTTTACCGGGCTTCAGAGTTTAAGGTATAGGGCCATCTAGGGTTCAAGAGTTGATGGCCTGTTCTTGCTTTTGAATTGGGGAGCCTTTTCATCGCAACACAGGCAAGCCGAAGACCGTCGTGCTAAACCTGCCGCTGACGAGGCCTCCTGGCCGAAAGATTGGGGGTCTGAGAGGCTTACGTTCAGCTTTGGGCCAAAATCCAAGCTGCTTAAGGATCGAACATATAGATATAAAAGCAACTGTAAATACATACAAAGATATATATATATATATATATAGGTGTATATATACATACATACCGTAGCAATGAACCCTGAAAAGGGCTGTTTTTGTTGCTCCATTTTGGGGCTGGGTTTTCAGGGTTCCCGCGTGCAACCAGCGCGGTTGTCGGTAGCATCGGTCCACCGTAGACTAGTGGTTACTTGTGCGAAAGCGTCAATGTGCTAAGCCACTAGGCACGTTGGATGAAGGATCTTCATCTCAGGAGTGTCAGAAACATAGACACTAACACAGAACATGATTGGTATATCCCTACGATGGCGGCACCTCAAAACAGGACCACTATTCCGAACACCTGCCCATACATGCTGCCTGTCATTAGATGGATACCGGCATGCACCATGCACATCCTTGGCTCATGAACCTGCACACCTTGAGCACAACTTTTCTAAACTCAGTCCCTGTAGGAAGGGAGGCAACTTCATAAGGTAGGATAGTGCATTGCGTAATTAACTGGTGTCCTCACCCAACAAGATGCACATGACGAGAATTCGGTCGTAACTGTTGTCATTGCTAGCTTCGTTGCAGCCTCTGATTTGTTTATGTTAAGATTACAAAAAAGTCTTGTCAGATAACCACGTTGCACCCTAAACCTTAAACCCTAAACCCTAAACTCTAAACCCTAAACTCTAAACCTTGCATGTTCGTGTCACCCAGGTCCTCCGAGCTTCATGCTGAGTCCTTCAGAGTAATCCTGGTGGCAACCCTTACAGAGCTGTTCCAAGTATGCAGGCCCTGCAGCCCTACAAGCCTTGAATCCTAAACCCTGAAGCCCTAAGTCCTAAACCCTAGGTTCTAATCCTATACTAAATCAAAAAACTCCTAAACCCTAGACCCTCAAAAGGCCCCATTGCACTTAAAAAAAAATCCGTTGTACTCGTGTCGCCCAGGTACTCAGAGCTTCGGGATGACCTGGTTTTGCCGTGCCCTCCGGAAGGCTTCACCCTGAAGGAGGGCCGATGCATAGGGTTTTGGGTTTGCGGTTTAGGGTTTACAAACCCTGAAGAACCTTGGGGTTCCTTATTATGATTTCCTTATATAAGTCCTTAAAAAGGTAGGTTATTTGGGGTTAAGGTAGGGTCCCCTACACCCTAAACCGTTTGGGATGCAGGGTTTTTGGAAGCTGAGGCTCTTTGAAGTCTAAGCAAACAGCTTTGGGGCTCAACCCCACTCCGCAGACCATATCATATCACATCACGTCATACCGTATGTGAAATATGTACGGACGTGCAGGTGCAGCTGCTTGCAGTCTTTCGGACAGCTCGAAACCTGTGCAATGCATCCCCAAATCCCAAGCCCCAAACCCAAAGAGCCACCAAATCCAGAAAGAAAATTAGCAAAAGCTACAGCAAAGTCGAACACCCTACAACTCAACCCAGACGACGCTGCTGGAGCCCGGGCGTTTACCAGATTTTCTTCGGGCTTCAGGGCTTCGTTCAGGTGAACTGGCCGAGGTCTTTGCCGGGCCTCTTCCATGTTAGCGCAAAGCCGAAACCGTAAAAGTAAGCTGTGAACCTGATTAAAAACGTAAACTCCTGGGCCCTTAAAGTTCTAAGTGCTACATACCGAAACCTTAAACACTGAACCAGGGAACAGCACCACTTTGGCTCATCCTTCCGTTTACTAGATTACTGAAGTGTACTGCTTGTTTGGGTTCGTAAACTCTGAACGGTTCAGGATTTAGGGTTCAGGATCTGGGGTAAAGGACACACTACACTCCTGTCATAGTTGTCATGGCCTTGCATGTTTCGAAATGCTGTTGCCGAAATCCCTCGCCCCACAACGTGGAACTTCTCTGCCAGAACCCTTACATCAGGATCTGCTGACACAGATCTACGAATACTACCAGGCTCGGAGACAAGTCGCAGCCAGCAACAGGTCATAGTAGCGCGAAGAAAGTGAAGCATAAGCCACCAGCTTAGCATATCTCAGCAGCACGAGGGCAGCAGTGAAAGCATATCAACTCAAGGGGAAGTGCAGAAACACAAGCATGCACCGTGCTGGTAGCACTAGTCGTGGTGCAGTTCGTCGTGGTTGTCGTCGTCGTTGTTTTTGCTGCTGTTGTTGTTGCTGTTGTTGTTGGTCTAGTAGTCGTCGTAGTAGTCGTAGTAGTAGTAGGTTACACGCGCACCAGGCGCCACGATCTATCGTGCCTTCCATTCCATTAGGGGGGAGGGGGGAGGGGGGGGGGGGGGGGGGGGGGGGGGGGGGGTTAAGAACGACCTCTGGCCTCGTATGCATCTGCAGACCAAGATTTCAAGTTTAGGGCTTTGGGTTTTTTTTTCAGGGTTAGGGCATCTACAGACCAAGATTTCAAGTTTCTTGTATGTCAGCTGCTCACAGAGCGACAAGGCATCGGTCAAGCGTCTGAGATATGTTTTGCGAATTTCTGCTCCAGACCTGTAGCTGGGTCACCCCAGGCCTCAACCCTAGGTACAGGGCTTTCTGTGGTCCTTCAGGTTCCGGTGCGACTTTGGCGTGCAGGTTGCGAGTCTTTCGGGTTCAGAGTGTCTAAGACAAGAGAAAACCACACCCCAAAAACAGCATTTCCTGGTGTAAATTAGCTGATTTATCAATAAAAAAGAATAGTTGGGGGCTCCTGATAATAACTTGAATTTACACCAAAATCATACCAAAACCCAGGCAATAAGCACATTCAGACCCTGCAACGTAACAGGGCGCCTCACGCGCGTGTGACCTAGTAGTAGTGGTAGTGGTAGTGGTACTACTAGTAGTAGTAGTCGTCGTCGTCGTCGTAGTAGCTGTAGTAGGAGCAGCAGCAGCTGCAGTAGTAGCTGCACTGGTAGTACTGTAGTAGTACTGGTGCAGGACTGGAGCGGTCCGATAGTTCCAATGTTCCTCTTCGCAAACACAAGCTTACTATAGAAGCCTAACAATACTGTTTTGGGGGCTCCTTATTACAATGATAGTATAATATACCCCAAAACCCTATTCTAATTATTAAGACAAACGATGAAGTTGGAAGCGTCCTATGCGGCGCGGAGGCACCTTTCGACGAGGGGCAGCTGCGCCGCATTCGGCAGCATTTCGGCGAGGGACAGCCCCTGGGCAGTGCACGGTTTGAGTTTAGGGTAGAAGGTTTCGGCTTACGGCGGACGCTCTAACTAGAATTTGGGATCCGGCGTCTAGAATTGACATTCTTAGCACTGCCGGTTTGAGGGAGAGGACAGCAGTGGTAGTAACACAGGGCCCTGACCCCTAGGTATATACCCTTAATATAGCTATTATATACCCATTATACAGCCCATTAGAGGGTAGGGGTCCCCATTAAGGGTCCCTCCAAACCTCGTACTTCTCCAAAGTCCGGCCAGCATCCCAAACTACAAGCTTTGGATTTGGAAAGCTTCACTAACGATTCTCATCTTACCTTTGGTTAGTATGGAATGGAAGAATGGTAGTAATAGTAGTTATAAGTATACCCCATTCCTCCATGCCGTACTAACCAAATGTAAGTCATTGCTGAGCCTTTTGACTTTAAACTCAGGACGCAAGCGGGCCATGGACAGGAAACCCTTGTACCTACCCTACAAAAGGAACCGAAGCTTCACACAAGGAAGCACACAGAACTCGCCCCCAGAGCCTAAACTAAACCCTGAAATCAAGAAGCCCCTAAACCCTGAGCCCTCAACCCTGAAATCAAGAAGCCCCTAAACCCTAAATCCTGAAATCAAGAGGCCCCTAAACCCTAAACCATGAAATCAAGAAGCCTCTAGACGTTAAGCCCTAAACCCTAACGCTCGCAGCCCGTCGTTTCAGCCCAGAGAGCCTTGCGGCACCCAATTCAGGAGTACTCGTCAGCAGAAGAAACCCCCAGCGAGTTCAAAAGACATAATGTAGGAACCTGACTAAGAAACCCTGGGCCTATAACCCCCAAATAGTAGGATTCATATGAGGAGCCTTAATAAAGGCCCAAGATTTCTTAATCAGTTTCCTACAGTATGGGTTGTCGAATTCAGAGTATAACTATATCAGGGCTCCCCAACAGGACCATGATTTTGATAGTCACCCATGTCTTATCAAAAGAAGAAGCCCAAGCTAGTTCGAAAGACATATCCTATCAACGGGGTATCGGTCTCTCCTCAGCGGGGCCTGGAGTCTGGAGTCTATGATTGAATGTAATCCGCTTAAACTCGAAGACCCTTTTATGGAACCACAACGCCGGAGCACCTAAAGCCCTAAGACACTCAAGCCCGCTAAATCCTCAAGCCGGAAACCCGAACGCCCGAGGTCCCCAAACCCAACCCTCTGAAACCTTTAAATCCCAAACCTTAAACCCTATAAGCCCTAAACCGAAGCCCAAAATCAGAAAAGAGCCTTGAAAAACCTCAATCTGTCAAGGCTTGGGGACACTTTCGGCGGCCCGGCGTCATGGGTTTAGGGTTGAGCGTTTAGGGCTGAGGGTTTAGGGTTTATTGAGCTTGTTGACGGCGTTATGTTGAACCCATTGTTTAGGATGCACGGCTGGAGTGCATCAGGATTCAAGATTTTAGGGCTTACAGGCTTTATGAGGTTTGGGTTTTGGGGCAGCCCCTTCCTTGATTCAAAACATGTCCTAGGCTGTAGGCAGGGATCCCTGCTAATGGATCTTTGTTCAATGGCGACTGAACTCCCTGCATTATGCACCTTATGCATTAGGTACTGCCCCCATACAGTAAGAGTCTATAAGAAGGCTACTATTAAGGTCCTAATATATCTATATTATGAATATTCTTCAACTATTACTGAGTGGGGGCGTACCCAACTTATGCATCCTTACAGCCTCCGGTTGACGCCTGTCGAAACCCGAACAGCCGAAAAGCGGGGAGCTCCTCAAACCTAAGACTCGTCCTGCCCGAACTCCTGTAAATCTACCTGCACCCCAAGAAGTAGGATAATGATATATTCAGGTCCTAATATAGGAATTATGAATATTAATAGCCGTTAAACCTGTTTGACCAATGCTTGTACTTTCTTTTAGGTACTTTTGGTGGTTCAAGTAGACCTTACTCCCCGGTTCGTGTTGTACCCTCAACCCTATAAGCCCTACTTACTCCCCGGTTCATGTTGTAGCCTAAACCCTAAGCCCCACTTACTCCCCGGTTCATGTTGTTCGGGCCCCGGCCCACCCTAAACCCTAAAACCCTAAACCCCAGGATACATCCGGGCCAATGTCAACCCCGAGGAAGATGGAGGAGATGCTGCTGAGGCCCCTCAGTTCAAGGTTGTAGTGTAGGGGCCTTTATAATTAGAATAAGGTTTGGGGCACTTTATATTATAGTTATAATAAGGAGCCCCCAAAACAGTATAGGCAATGATTCAGGCCCCTTTAGCAGTGTTTAGGGTTGAAGGTTTGGGGTTTAGTGTATTTTGGGGTTTAGGGTTATTGGTATTTCAGGGTTTAGGAGTTTTACTGTAGGGTTTTAGGGTTTGTGTGGGTTTTGTGTCGGAGAGGCGGTTCAGGGTTGAAGCAGTTTGGTCTAATCATGTATTGGATTGTGACCCACTCGTTTATTAATCATGGTGTATATCGTCATTCCACTTATGGTAGTTACATAAAGGACTGGTGCGAGGGTGCAAACCAGAAAGGACTGTTGCTGGAGCACAGATTCCTCAAGCAGTGTCAGTGTGGCATGCATTACCCCCTTCTTTGGTGGCATCAAGAATACGCTTCGATCCAACATCCTGGCCCAGGGTTTAACCGCTTTGACCCGGTGCCAAGGACCCTCAGATTCCCACGTGGTTCATGGGTAGTAACAAGTGGGCTTATAAGTTTGCTAATGTGGGTTGTAACTATAGTTGCCTTACTCATAAGGCCACTTATAACTACCCTGAACCTCCAAGCAGCCCTAGCTACATTTGTGATTGGAGTGTAGCTACAGGCGACATAAGTGCAACAAGCCCTTGGTGTCGTCGCCGGTATTCTAAACCAAAAGCCGTAGACTGCAAACCCGGTTTCGGATTTAGGGTTTAGGGTTTAGGGTTGAAGGTCGAGGAGGCAGAGAACCCGACGAAGAAGCAGCGCGTGCCCCGACTCAGCCTTCGAGGAGACTCCATCCGTCTTGAACAGTTTCGTTCAGGGTTCAGAGTTTAGGGTTTGGGGTTTAGGGTTTCGGGTTTAGGGTTTTGCTCGGTTTCGTTCAGGGAGCCCACCCAAGCCCGTGCGCGAGGAGACCTCGCCTATGCTTTTAGCCATAAACTAAACCTTCAACCGTAAGTTTCAGGAAGGATTGGAGGTTCGACAGAGGGGGTAACCCTAAACCCTTAACCCTAAACCCTAAATCTCGGTGAGGCGGTCGTATGATTCCTGAGTATCCTTGCCAGTTTCTATGGGAAGGGCTTCAGGGCTCCCAGAGACTCCAATATCCCTTTATTAGGGAATATACCGTAACTTATGGTAGTAGAACCCCTTATATAATTCAAGGAATATTCGTTACTTAAGGGATATTGGAGTCTCTGGGCTTAGAGTATGGGGTATACGAGCTTATGTTTTGGAGCGCTGCTCTGCGGTTTCAAGCTTTGAAGCTTTCGTGCTGTGCACTTAGGGCTTACTTTAGGGGCCTTAATACTTACCAATACTATTTTGGGGGTTCCTTATCGTAATTGTAGTATGATGGCCCCAAAACCCTATTCTAATCCTCAAGGCCCGTATACTAAACCCTTATAATGTTAGTAACCCTTAAAGTAATCCTTATAGACTCCGCCTTTAAAGGACCCTGAACTTAAAAGACCCCTAAGCCCTTGGCGTCACTTGGCCTTGCCAGGAGATTCCATCTACTTCGAAGGCTTTGGCAGATGCAAATACTTCGAGGATGAGAAGCTAAGTGGCACTTTGGAAACTTTTTCCTAATGAACCAATAGACATATCTGTTCGTAGAGACGTTTTGGAGATAATTAAGTAATTAGCTTTTCATGGAGATGGAGATTTTTCGAGGCTTCAAATTACAACACAGGAAGAAGCTTTATGCCGAGATGATGTTGGGCTCTTAGATTCTGGCGCTGGGCTGATCCCCCAGAATCTGCGTAGCTCTGCTTGACTTCGGACAACCGAGCTGGAATCTTCAGGCCATCGTGCCATACGGTTGATGAATTCCCATAGTTTAGGGTCCTTGAGGTAATGCAGGACTTTTATCATCAGCCGCATTTCCTTTTCTTCCCACTAGTCAGATCCTCGTGACAACCTCTTTAGCCTTCTATAGACCCCAGTCAGGTTTCTATCTTGCTCCTCGTTTTTGTCCAGAAGTCGCTTTGCCTTGATGTAGCAGTGGTGCACGCAGGGCGTTGTTGTTTGCAGGGTGCAGCAAGCCACTTCTGCTTTTCCCCTTTGCTCAAGGTTGGGCATCTGACAATGCATCCCTAAACCCTAAACCCTAAAGTGCAATACCGGTGGCAGATTGCCCCTCGCCCACTCCCCAAAAGAAGTTGTCGTCGATAGGTCTAGGTTTCAGATTCAGCATTCGGAATTGCATCAGAACTGCTGGACGTTCCGCTGCCACGTCGGTCAGCATGCTACACGCACAGTGCTGGACCCAAACATACCGAAGCCGGCAAGACTGGTTCACTATATTGACCCATCAATCCGCAACGCTTTACGGACGGGATTCGTGGACTCGGACCTTTACATCACATGGACAAATCTGTGGAAGCCTAGAACCATAGCAGGCCGGTTGGGTTTCATTTTTTTGCCATGTCTTCGTTTGGAAGACTTGCAGCATGATCTGATTCGAGGGATCTGTTCGGCTTATTTAATTTGCTAAGCTTGCATTTCGACCATCTGCCTCTGTGTTGTTTCGGGCGTACCCTAAGCCTAAACCACATACCCTAAACTCTAAACCCCAAGCCCATTGTTGCGAGTCTTTCTCTGGGATTGCCCACAGCTCTCTCACTTTGTTGTCGTTTAGGTTGCGAAAGTGCAAGGGGGTTTCCGAAAATAGGGGACCCTAATATAGTACCCTAAATAGTAGGATCCTTATTATAAGGATCCTAACATAAGGTACCCCGAATTTTCGGAAACCCCATAAAGATCCATGCTTCCTGACAGGGGAAATGGTGTGATGTCGCAAGGGGGGCTTCTTAAATCCTCGGTCTCGCATTGGGCTCAGGCCTCCAATCCAGTCTTGATCCCAATCCCGTGCCGGTGTTCGGAAGTATCATCAGGGCATCTTGATACCCAAACTGCCACTGTAGAGTACCTGTTTCCGTGGCCTGAGTCGTGAGAGTCTGAACTCGAAGACCTTTCTTCCTTATGATCTGTGTCCACGACGTTTGTGAGTCGTGTACAAGCGTTGCTGAATTGCCGTTCCCTCCCGCCTTGTTCCTTTAGATACCTGTCTCGGCATTTTCTATACATGTTTTGTATATTATGTGTGTGTGTGTACATATATATGTATATAGAGTAAAGACATGTGGATCTATGCGTTTTTGCGGGTGTGTGTTCGTACATGTTTCAGCTCCAGCCCTCCCTTTCTCTCTTTCTTTCGCTCCTGGTGTCTTCCTTTCCTGATGATGTCCTTCTTTGCACGTGCTTCTTTTCCTATTTCAATCATATCAGGTTTCTCTCCTCTGTATTCGCTCTCCGTCTCTCTCTCTCTCTCTCGAAGTCTTTTCCACACTCTTGATTTATTTATCTTTCTCTGATGCGCTCGGCCTGTCTGTCTCCCTCTCTCTCGCTCTCCCTCTCTCTCTCTCTGTGTCCTTCTCGCTTTGTTTCTCTGCTCTCTCTCTCTCTCTCTCCCTCCTTCTCACGCTCTCTCTCTCTCTCTGTGTCCTTGTCGCTTTGTTTCTCTGCTCTCTCTCTCTCCCTCCTTCTCACGCTCTCTCTCTCTGTATCCTTCTCGCTTTGTTTCTCTGCTCTCTCTCTCTCTCTCTCCCTCCTTCTCACGCTCTCTCTCTCTTTCTGTGTCCTTCTCGCTTTGTTTCTCTGCTCTCTCTCTCCCTCCTTCTCACGCTCTCTCTCTCTCTCTCTCTGTGTCCTTCTCGCTTTGTTTCTCTGCTCTCTCTCTCTCTCTCTCTCCCCCTCCTTCTCACGCTCTCTCTCTCTGTGTCCTTCTCGCTTTGTTTCTCTGCTTTCTCTCTCCCTCCTCCTCACGCTCTCTCTGTCTTCCACGAGGGAGTCTTTCATTGCAGTTTAAAGGGTTTTCGCAGGCTTCAGTGGGTTGGTTCTAGCCACAACCTCAAGCGTTGTCCGACGCCCAACCGCTTGGCTTGCCAAGAGTAGGGTTTTAGGTCCAGCAGTTCGCTCATCGTTCCAAAGGGAGAGGCCCGAAAATCCCAAACCCTTGCAGAGAATGCAGTAGCAATAGGAATCGCAGTACGAAAAACAAGTTAGAAGAACCATAGTAACAATGAAGCCAGCATTAGCAATAATCTTGCAATAATCGTCAGGATATGCCAGTCCCCTCAACTCCTAGCCGGAGGTCGAGATTGGTCCGGTAGTCTTGTTTGAGGCTTTGGCGGCCCATGCTAAGGCCTATTGGTCGAGGTGTCACGGTTTAAAGCGCCAGGCTCCAGCATACATCTGACGAAAAAGCCCTCCGTCCATGGTACAATCAGGGTTTATGAGTTTGGGTTTAAGGCAACCCTTGAACAGGGAGTGGATTGGTTAATCATTCGCCTTCAATCGTGGGGGGAGGATCCATGCAGATCAGCGTGTGAGTGGTTTTTGTGACTAATTGGCATTGGAAAATGAGGTTCATGAAGTTCCCAAGCCCTACACCGCAGAACCTCTGTGCCGACATGTTGAGAAGAATGCCGAAGATAAGGTTGCCTCTCATGGCATCTGTCATTGCTGTTCATGGGGATTGCTGAGAGATGTCAGGAAATTAGCAATCAGGCCCTGGATCCCTCGTACATTCCTCCCTTTAGGCGTTTGGCGAGCTGCTAAAACATCACTGTGTGCAACACACAGCAAGCTCGTTTGGGCGAATGCGTTTAAGCCTGCGGAAGAAGTAAAAAAGATCTCTCAGTGTTCGGGCCAGGCTAGATTTTTGTTTTTATGGCTTGAATTTCTAGGCTTGGAAAGGTTGCCGTAGGTGTTCGGTCCTGGCTCTTGCCCTAAAACCTTTCGGGTCTCGCGATTACGGTTTAGAATGTAAGGTTAAGAGTTCTTAGCGCCCGGGTCGGCAGGTCTGAAATTAACCCCTTTGGTTTATAGCATCTTGCCGTAAATGCGAAGTTGGCTTTCCTGATTGCCGATGTAGTCAGCAACGAGGCATTGAACCCTGAGACTCCCCCGACCCTTAATGCCCCCAAACCCTTTACAACCCTCATCGATCAGGCCATGACCCCATAAACCTGCAACACAGCCCCGAACCCCAAACCCCAAACCCCCTTTGTGGCCGAAGTGAGACCCCTGTGTAGCCCTGAGCCCCTCTCCCGGCTTGGGGGTCCAGGTCCTAGTGCACGGCAGGGGTACTTGGAGGGTCGGGGGACTTAGTAAGTAGGTAATAAGTAGACTTATAAGTACCCTAAAAGGGACCCTAATTGGGGTTATGGTACTTATAAGTCCCAAAAATAACCAGTTACTAAGTCCCCCGACCCTCCAAGTATCGAATGGTCAGACACGCTTGGGGGGGCGGGTGGTTGCTGTGAAACATAAGGACGTTGCATCGAAGCTCATGGAGCGGGTATTAGGTTTTACCTCGCACACCCGCACAACAGTCCTTAATGACGCCCGAGTTACACCGCTGCACTCCTAAAAGCCGTATATTTTTAATCCAACCGCGAACCAAGGACTGATGTTCTTCAGATTTGACGGCTAAACTCCACTTCCTGTACCGTCAGCACTCAGCCCTATACTGAAACCCTAACATGTTGCCTGCCAGGATGGTTCACTTCCTCCTGCAGGGCGTGATTATTACTGACACGCTAGAGATGGCCGGTCTAGCGTGTTGTGGGTTTAGGGCTCAGGGTTTTGCCATTCCAGCTGCTGGTTTCGCAGGTGTGGGATAAGTCGCAATTCCTACCGTGATCTTGTGAGTTTGTGCTTGGGACAACTACTATTCTAAGGTGATCGTCATGGCCATTATAAGCACTATTGCCTTCCATGACTGTTAGTCCTACTCCTACGTATTTGCTGCAAGCTGTAAGTTGGTTCTGATGTCATCAGGGTAGCCATAGTGTTGTTGGCAGTCCTGTGGCTTTGTCGCTATAGTCTATCTGGCGAAACTATCTCATTATTGCTCATGCTTGCGCTTGGGGTGAGGACGCTGCTTGTGGCAACGATGATGCCGATGGTGATGGATGGCGGCAGTGAGGCTTATGTTCTTGATTATCACTGATGAGTTTTCTCACCAGTTTCGTCTCTTGATGGTATGGACCCGCTCTGTTTCTGTTTAAAACTTCACCTACCTTAGCCCCGAGTAGCCTACCTTGTTAAGGACCTATATATATATACATACATACATACATACATATGTATATATAAGGAAATCATACTAAGATCCCTCCCCCTAAAAAGCAGAACATGTTTCTTATGGCCCACCTATACCCTGATTGAGGGTAGACGTGCTCGCCAGGCGAAACAGACCTCCTATGTGGACGCGAAAAAGAAGTCGTTGATGTGGGACCCTCAACGTCTCGGGTTCACTTAGTGCTGTTGTGCAATTCGGAACCTTGGGCCCTAAGTCAACAACCCGGAGGTCGCAGTCGCAATTTGAGCTGAGCATGTAGGTTGCTTTAGTGCCGAGGGTTTAAGGCTGAGAGTGGAAATTTGAGAGTTGATCCTAGGGCTGCGGGGGGCTCACGGGATTCGCGTTACCAAGCGTTAACTGTGCCTAAACTGTACGCCCCAGCACCCATTATTCAGACAACCTCCTGGTATCTTTGTTGGTGGCTTTGTGCTGAGACTTTAGTCTTTCGGCGAGGAGTCCCGTGCGGCTGTTCCTGGCCGAGGGACCGCGTGCACAAGACACGCTATCAGGTGAGGTTTATTTTCTTTCAAAACATGGTCAGCGGGATTTTATGAATCCAGGATGCATCCACGTGCCAGGCCCTGTACCCCAAACCCTTTTGGCGACTTACACTTTGAACCCAGCCTCTACGCATCCAGAACCCCAGACATCCTGGTTTCGATCTCGGGTCCGAAGCTTCACCCGACAGAGGCCCCGAAATCCAAGCCCCGAAGAACTCGAAAGCATGAACTAGGTGGCAATTTCGGAAACTTTTTAATGTCCCTTATGGTTCCTATAGAGGTACCTTTTCATAAATACTTTTCAGAACCCCAAAACTACAACCCAGTGAAACACCAACAAGTTTAGAAGTAAGGATGATGCACGGAAGGGTTTAAGGCTAAGGGTTGGAGAGTATGGCGACATTCGCATCTCTCAAAGAAAACCTGGTTTTGACATTTCAAGGCCTCGTGTCGTGACGTTGGATGGCGAGGTGATCGCACCCAACGGCAACATGAGTGCAGGGCTTGGAGACAGGAGCTGTCTCTAACCTTTAAGCTTTGCTTGGGGACGCAATTGTGCATACTAAGCCTTACCTTAGAAGGGGCCCCCACCCTGTAATAGCGACTATAAGGATTATATTATAGGGCCCTATTATATTCCTATTATGCCACTATTACAGGGTGGGTGCCCCTTCTGAACCTTACCCTAACTTAATCCTAGGTCTGGGTGACTGTTGCGCACGGCCTAGGAATCACCGGGCTAAGGATGTGAAGTCCTCTATCCGGGATGCCTTCGCAGGGTCCGTGACGCACCGTAGGCCCACGGCATGAAGTTGAGGTTTGAAGTAGGGCCCATGTCTCATATAATAAGCCCCCTTATAGTGAAGCGCAGGTAGGTAGGGACATCCCGGTAAAATGTGTCTGCTGGTGTTCTTTTTTGGGGGCCTCTATGAAGGTATCCAGGCTCGTAGGGCTCAGATGCAGGAACAGGGGTACGTGTTTTACTTCTAGGTGGCAATTTGGGAAACTTTTTAGTTTCCCTTATGGTTCCTATAGAGGTACCTATTCATAAATACTTTGCAGAACCCCAAAACTACAACCCAGACTTTGTGTTCTTTGGCCCGACAAAAGGCAACCAAAGAATCGTGTCGTGGTCCTTATGTTACGCATGGACGGGAATATCTGCAAGAAAGCAGCCGGTGCTCCTAAGTCCTTTTGGTTTTGAATGGCGGTAGTTTGGTTTCTTTCAGTTTTTTGATCTGCTGCCCTGACCATACAAACCCCAATAGTCGAGGAGGTAACCGTTTAACCTTTTTTTGGGTAGTATAGTTCCTATATATTCCCTATATATCCAAAAGGTTAACCCTTAGTTCCCAATGATACCCGACAAGTAGGAAACCCTAGGCCCCTAAAACCTAAACAAAAAATTAAACCTGGGACCGACAAGAACCACCTCAGAGACATTTTCTCCTTGGTCGTTTCAGCTCTCGGCACCTCCCCCAAAAGCATGGGAACCTAGTTTAGGGACGCGGCAACTCTAAATCATGAACCCCTAAACGCTCTAAATCCTAAACCCCAACTCCCTCAACCCTAAACACCTAAACTCCTCAAGCCCCATAAGCCCAGCACCCCGATTATGAATCTTCAAATCTGAACCCTCGGCCTTATTGAACTGGTTCAGGGTTTTGAGGTGTAGAGGCTTTGGATTGCCAAAACAGGAAGGTCACACACCGACAAAACCCTACATAGTCGGATGTTTGTGTATCTTCGTAGCTGCATGGGTGTTCTCCGAGCCCGTCTTTTTGCTACGACATCAGGGAATAGGTCGTGGTGAACAGCCTGAATGCTGGGCTGAACTCGTATCACCGACACTACCTATGGCGCATACACCCTAAGAGGGCTGCATGAACGGGACATGAGTCCTAAACTCGTTCATGGCTCATTCGTAGCTATATTCTCAACCCGAACCCCTAAACCCTAAACCCTAAACCCGAACCCCTAAACCCTAAACCCGAACCCCCTAAACCCGAACCCCCTAAACCCTAAACCCTTTAACCCCGGATCCGAATCCTCATGCCCACCTCCGGGACGTGACAAAGGTGTAAAGGCCCTCCCTCCACATCGGGTGGAGTTCGGCGGCATGGAGCAGCTACACCAGCTCCGTGAGAAGGAGAGAGGGGTGTTTTTTTTTTTTTTTGTGTGTGTGTGTGTTTCTGGGATTTCGGTGTTTGGGTTTCAGCGTTTAGGGTTTATAGATCAAAACGGGCTGCAGGTTCTGGATGTTAGAGCAGGCGTGTTCGCGCTGTATGTTTTGGCTTGCAGGGTGGAGATGCATTAGCGCTTTAAAACCCTGTTTCCAATTAGCTTAATGCAGCAGGCCTGATGCTAGTCCAACAGCTGAGTAGCAGACTTAGTGTTTATCCTACCATTACGGAGAGGTTAGACTGCCCGAAGGGCCGTGGGGAGATAAGAAGACAGGTGGTCACCGAAGCTAAGACGCCAAACCCTTTGACCCTGAGCTGGGCGACGTGACTCTGGAAAATACCCAGACCCTGGACAAGTCGAACAACCCAATTTCCTAGATACTTGGGTTCCTTGCTACATACGCCGCAGTGTGATCAGGGACCCCAACGCAGACCGACGATCGATATTCCACGTAGGATTCGGCTGGACTCGTCGGCACTCAAAAGCTCTTAATGTAAACTCGCCTGGCCACAGTCTAGATTCTTGACTTCCAGTCTCGGCAGCATATTCTTCCAGGAGCTAAAACCCTAAATCGGACTTGTACGGGCCCCTAAACCCCAAACCCTAAACCCTAAAGCCCTGGTGCCCAAAGCAATCCAATCCTAAACCTTGAAGTTCTCGCATCAAATCCTACGAGGTCATTCACCTCGGAAGCCCCCCCGACTTCGAAGCTTGAACTTCCCTAAAGGCTCCATGTATATATATATATATATATGTATATATGTATATATAGATAGTATATACTTATGTACTAATGTAGGAACCTCCTTTGAGGCCTAGTATATACTATATAGGTACATGGAGTCTTCGAACTCAAAGTTTAAGACAGATACCTGGACAACTAGCTACCCTAAAGGCCCCATAGTAGTTCCTTTTTGTGGTTCATATTTAGAATCCTGTAAGGTGATCCGATTATGGGGCCCATGGGTAGGGCATCCCCTGACTCATAGTCCCCAGACAGTCCCCGTTTGAGGAATCCGGGGACTCGAAGTCCAAGAAGCATGTAGAGTAGAATCTTCAAAGTTGGAAACCCAATAGCCTGAGTCCTTAACACTACTGTATAGGAAGCCCCAGCACTAATATTTTGGGGCTTACTGTAGACTTAAACCTGACACTCCGAAGCCCCGGTCGCTGGTCATAGCGTTTGGGTGTCACAGGGTTTCATAGGGTTTAGGGTTTCATAGCGTTGGGGGTTGCATAGGGTTTAGGGTTTTATAGCGTTGGGGGTTGCATAGGGTTAAGGTTTTCATAGGGTTTGGGCTTGCATGGGCTTATAGGGTTTCATATGGTTTGGAGTTGGCGGGGTCTTCTAAACATCACCGTCTGCAAAAACGTGTAAATGCTGATCAGAAGGCCATGTGGCTAAAGCCTTGAGGCCACAGACTCTATGCCCACCCTAAACTCGAAACCCGAAAGCTGAAATCTCAGACCGTAATCCCTGATGCGCTGAAGATCAATCAAACCCCCTAACACCCTCAAGAGCTTTAAACACTAAAAACCAACACAAACGCTATCAAAACCCTGAAACCCCAAGCTCTCCTGCCCCTTGAAACCGCATAAGCCAAAGCTGTGGAGGAGAGCAAACTCGACCAGGCATTCACCTGGTTTGTCGGGGGCGGGTGGGGTAGCGTTTCGTCTGGGGTTAGGGCTTTAGGGCTTTAGGTCTCGCCCGTGGCCACAGGGCCTGAGCTTTGAAGGTTTCCGGACTTTCGACTAGTTTTTAGAGCTTCAGGGTTGTTGTGTAATGGAATGTAGGGTTCAGGGCTTCTGCGAACTCTAATCTTCAGGCTTGTGGCTTAAGGGTCAGGGTTGGGCGCCATGTAGGACTGGAGGAACAAAGATGTTGAGCAGCATTGGGGGGGGGGCAAGCTATGGCGTTGTGGATTCCGCGGTTTGGGGTTCACGGTTTAAGGGTGTTGAGTTAAGCAGTAAACCTTCCAACTCCTTAACCCTGAATATAACTAGGTGGCAATTTGGGAAACTTTTAATGTCCCCTATGGTTCCCATAGAGGTACCTATTCATAAATGCTTTTCGGAACCCCAAAACTACAACCCAGATAAAGGATACAAAGGCTGGCGCGCTTGAAGCCCTTGACTCCCATTGCAGGGCAGTTCGGTTCGCGTTTACCAGCGTCTGCCTTGAACGAAGCCAGAGAAAGCTCGGAAAGCCAACACAACTACAAAACAACACAAAGCAACCCTAAAACGGTAAAGCAACCACTAAATCCTAAACGCTTACCCCTAAACCCTGAAGCCTAAGCCCGAAGCTTGTCCAGAGGTCAGCAAAGACTTGGCGACCTTGGAAGAGGAGTCCGAGAGGAAAGCGAAGGAGGCCCGCAAACCCGTACTTTGGAGGCTTAAATAATTACGAATACTATTTTGGGGCTCTTTATTAAACTTATAGGGAACTCCAGAAAGTTGGAATATGGTTTCTTGGTAGGATACCCTATAATTTACCATAGAAGGGTTAGGATAATCATATTCCAACTTTCTGGCTTTTAGCTTATAGTATAATGGGCCCCAGAAGCCTGCCCGAACATTAAACCTTTGTATAGCCCTGTAAGTGCTCCTTTACAGAACCCATTATACTGTTGATGATAAAAATCCTGCATAACCTGAAGGATCCTAAAGTATGAGAATTATGGTATATTCCTTATAGTGGGTAGTGCAGGATTTATATCATCAACCGTATGGGAACCCTTGTGGGAACCTTGCTTCCGAGGGTCTGGGCCTTGGGGGGTTCATGTTTTTTGGGGATGAATGAGAATGTAGGGGACCCTTGAAAGGTTGAAAGGGGTCTATAAGGGTACCATAATAAAGGGTGTTCTAAATGGGAATGTATAGTGAACCCCAGAAAGTTGGAACATGGGTTTAGGATGATTAGTGCGGGGATTCCCTCTACTTTGCCTTAAAGTTATGGGGATAATGATGTTCCAACTTTATGAATTCTACTGTAGGAGCTTGGGGTGTAGGGGTTGAGGCTAAGGGATTTACTACGAGGCCCAGGGGACATAGTAAGTCTGTTATAAGTAGAGTTATAATTGTGGTAACTCCATTTAGGGTACTTGTAACTCTACTTATAACCTACTTACGAAGTTTTTCTGGGCCTCTAAGTAGGGGAACCCTAAATCCTAAACCCCTAAACCCTAAACCCCTAAACCCTAAACCCATAATCTGGTGTAAGGGCAAAGCCCGCAGAGGCTGCTTAGATCCTCGCCAGCCTAAGCCATCTTTCGGGTGTCCCACTTGCGGGCCGCTTAGGGTTTAGGGTTCTAGGGTTTAGGGTTTAGGGCTTGAGGATCTAAACCCGAAATGCAAAACCCTAAACCCTCTAAAGCCTTAAAATATAACACCTGAACCCGGAACCTTAAACCCTGAACCCACTGAACCCACACAAACCCCTAAACCCTAAACCCCAGACCGACTACTTCCAAACCGCGGCGAGCTCTTTTCCTGGGACCATCCGACCAGCGGCCCGCCGACCGCTCTCTTGGCCGTGTATGGATCTGCCCACCAAAAGGGCAGTGGTTTAGGCGTTTAGGGTTTAGGGCCCTCACCTTAAGAACCAAACGAGCCCTAAAAGAGCCCATGGCTCAACTCCTGCATATCCTACAAGGGTTTTGGGGTTAGACAGGAGATACGGCTTTTCCCACATGGGTAGCTCTCTACATTCGGGTCCGCTTCAGGATCGTTTCTATAAGGGTGCCGTGCGATTTTGGGGGCCCTGAAAAGCGACCCTAGTTAAGCTGCAGTGCGAACTACCTGCGTGTTCATCGCGTTTTGCTGCTTGAGCATGATGAGGCCTGAAGATGGACTACTTGGACTGTGAGGGTAAGCTCTCAAGTTAAGACTCCCAAGCCAGAACGAGGCAACCCAAAGCCTGTTGACGCTGAACCCTCAATTTTCACAGCTGAAACCCATACCCTGAGCCCTAAACCCTGATTAAACGTGAAACCCTAACACCCTAAACCCCCAAGACCCTGAACCCTAAAGCCTTAGACAGGAAACCTCAAGCCCAGCTTCGGAAGCCTTCAAGCCGTGCAGCGTCAGGTGAAGACCCTCTCAGACGAGGCACGGTTGAGGGATTGAGGGTTTCGGGATTAGGGTTTGAGGGTTTAGGATTATTGCTTTCGTTTTGTTGTTTGTGCTGTCTCTGGTCCTTGAAATCCTGGCCGATCATCGGTATTAGATGCCGCCCAATGCTCTTGACTGACATGCGTTTCATTTGGACACATGTTTTGGGCTGCGTCTCAAAAATCAGCCCACAATGAGAATTTGCACAACCACACAACATGGATGCTAGCACGGGGCTAATTAGCTGTATGAACTGCCAATACCGCAGCCATCGCTCCTGTAGCGCTTGCTCCGCAAGTGTCAACCCCAATATCGCGATCCTTTTTAGCTATACAGGGGCACTACTCTAGATCGAAATCCTAGTGTCCTCATTGGAGGGTATCCTGACCTCAAGGACTATTTACCTTTAAAACTTAAAACATGTATGTGTCACTGCCAACGCTTTGTCGGATACGAGCCAGAAGTTCTTTCAGGGCTCAGTTTGGTCCATATGGGTGGTTATCAATATTAGTTTCGCTTTTGGGGTCCTTATTATAATGCGGCACTTAATATCTAAGGTACCCAAAAAAGGGACCATAATTTTGACAACCACCCATATAAGTCAGGCTATGGTTTCGGGGTTTAGGACGAGAAAAGGGGGATGGCAGGCTTGGGGCATGCAAGTCTACGGTGTTGTGCGCTGCGTATGCCCTCAAGTTTCATAGGTTCCCCAAGGGTCCAAAGGACCCAATAATCAGGTACTCGGCTCTAGGGTAGTAGTTATGTAGGTTAGGATTTTGGAGAGTCTATGGTTATTGGGTACTTGGACCCGTGGGGCTTGAGTTGTGGGATAAAGATGCCAGAGATGGGTTTCCAAAGCGACTCAATGAGTATGCAGCTGACTTCTCTTTTGACGGGTATGCTACGAAAGGCAATAGCCAAAGCAAAAGGCAGACTTTAGAAGGGCCCCCACCCTGTAGTAGTGACTATAAGGATTATATTAGGGCCCTATTCTATTCCTATTATACCACTATTATAGGGTGGGGGCCCCTTCTAAGGCATACTAATGCTGATAAACTAGTCGTACGAGGAGTGTGAAGTGCATCTATGCAAAACTGAGCAGACCCCGGCACTCTGACTCGCGTTGTAAACCGAAACTCACTTGCCGTAAAGCCTAATCCCACGAGTCTTGAATCCTTATACCTGAACCCCAAAACCCTTTATGATTAGGATAGGGTTTGGGGGTACCGTGTACTAGAGTGAACGTCTGGAACCCCCAAAACCCTATTCCAATTATTAAGGCCCCTACCTTAGACGCCCAGCAACCGGACAGAACCTTCGAGGCTCAGTAGAGACCTAAACCCTAATCCCTAAACCATATATAATCCCTAAACCCTGGCCCTAAACCCGAATCCCTAAACCCTAATCCCTAAACCCTGATCCCTCAACCCTGGCCCTAAACCAGAATCCTTAATCCCTAAACCCTTTCCCGTGACTGTCGCGCCAGGTGGCCAAGAAGGAGAACGAGCTCCTGGCCGTGGAGTGCTTTGGTAGCAGAGATAGAGGGCCCTAGGGTTTAGGGTGTAGGGCTTGAAAGAGGTCTATAAGGGCTACTACAAGGGCTGCTATAAGGATTTAGTATAGGGGGCCTAGATAATGAGTTCCTTATTATAGATATAGTATAATGGACCCCCATATACCAAGCTATCTAGGCCCCTATATACAATACATTCACAGGCTCTTTCTGGTCAATTCCGGGTTTTAGAGCTTTGCGGGCTTGGCGTTTGAAAGCGTTTAGCCTTGGGGGTTTTGGGGCTTAGTCTTGTGGATTCACGGCCTTAGTGTACGTACTTTAGCGTCAGAGGAGGTTAACTTGTATCTTTCTGTGCGTGTATATCCCTGCAATAACGACAAGGTTTAACCTATTCTGTAGTGGGCTATGGGAGGCAGCAGCCGGGATAGAGTCAAAGGGGTTTTGGGCTTGGTATTGGTGTAGGGTTTAGGGTGCTCGGGTGCACTTTATGGTTTTGGCGCGTGGTGCTCAGGGGTGGAAGCAGCTCGAGTCATAGTCACGTAGGTCTACTCCAACGAAGCTCCAGACCGGATGTCTGTTGCAGTCGCCCTCGTGGCTTACACGTCGCTCGTACCTGGTCGCAAGGTCCTTGTGGTTTAGGTATGAGTGTGTGTGAGAGAGAGAGAGAGAGAGAGAGAGAGAGAGAGAGAGAGAGAGAGAGAGAGAGAGAGAGAGCGCTTTTGGCGGTCAGGGTGGATTTCACGTAGGCCCTAGCTCTATAGTCCCTAGCAGCCCGGATCAACCGGAGCACCAAGAAGCAGATTTGCATTCACGCAGGTGCAACCCTTTCAATTCGTTCTGCCCAACAGCACATGAGAAATCTAGCACCAACCAGCAGCAAATAATCAAGCCCAAGCCATTATCTCTTTAACCTGGCTTTGGGGCAAGCCTTTTGACTTCTCCGGTCACTCAGAGTCCTCCACTACAGTCTACAGACGCATAATGGGGATTTCCACCTAAATAGAGACTGCATGAGGATACTGCATCCGGCCGAACATAAAGATAGCAACGGTTAGACTTACATCATGCCCTATACAACCCGTCATTAACTAGGACCCAGAGTAGGCCCTTATTCCCTTTTTCAGGGTTTACGTTCCCTTATAGGCCCCTTTAAACCAAAAAGGGCACCATTTTTATTCCTAGGTTACTCTTAGGTCTACCTTAACCCCACGTGACCTACCTTTGTAGGGATTTATATAAAGAAATCATATTGCACTGAAAAAACCCTTGCCATGGCTGCGGCCGACTGGCTCTTCAACTGCTGCAGCAGCTGCTCGCCATGCACCTACTTAATACAGGGCCCCAATAAACACCTATACTATGTTTTTTTTGGGGGGGTGGGTTCCTTATGATAATTGTATAGAACACGGGGTCCCAAAACTATAGAATATGGGGCCCCAAAAACTTTATTCTAACTATTAAGGCCCCTAGATTAGTCAAACGGAAACAGGGCCTGAAACGTCAAGCTGATCGTCCTCGCAGTCCCGAAGACCTTGATTGGGAAGATGCTTACTTACCCTTAGGGTCCCTTTCAGGGTTCCTTTCAGGGTACCATGAGGGTTTAGGGTTTAAGGGTCCATGTACTCATATGGTATATACATTGGCATTCATGTACTCCCTATTCAGGTACTTTGGAGCCCAAGTATATGCTATATGAATACGTACATGGACCCTTAGGGTTAGTCCCTGAGACACTGATGCTTCAACATGCTTCTATACACGCTCCAAAGCCCTCGCATTCTACACTTCTCTGTTGGAAGGATGCCGGTTTTTGCTTGTCCTTCGACTTCGATCTCTGGGTATAGCTGCAGAGCACTATGGAAGAGTAGCCACATCGTTTTCAGGAAAGGGTGCTCATCCTACACCAGCCAGCAGGGCATGCCACGGCTAGGCCAAACTCAATGTCCCAGAGACTCCAATATCCCTTAAAGGAATATACCTTAAATTATAGTCGGATCCCTAATATGGTTCATGGCATATTCCTTTGTTAAGGGATATTGGAGTCTCTGGGGGCCTCCAGGTGACCATCTGCAGCGTTGCCGAAAGGTCACGAGGATTGACTCCCGCAGCTTGTCTCTAAGAGCCCCTGTATCTGTACTCTAAGGCCCCATAGTATTTCCTTTTTGTGGTTCATATTTTTAGAATCCTATAAGGTAATCCCAAACAGGAACTACTTTGGGGCCTGTGGGTGTTGCTACATATATTCATGTCTTCTATGCAACAGATGTCCTATGTCTGCTAGAGTTTGCATCTATTCTACAACATGTACGTCTATACCCTGGCTACCTAACGCTATCTATATCTATGGCTGTTTATGTACATTATCTGTGTCTGCATGCATGTCTAGATCTATTGGTATGTCGAAATCTTTACCGATCACTATATCTAGATCTAGGCCTATGCCTATAAAGGCACATACATACATACATACATACATACATACATACATACATAAAGAACTCCATCTGCAGATACATACAAGCATGCCGACTTACATAGATTCTAAATACATACAAACATACATACGTACGTGCGTGTGTACATACATGCATACATACATACATAAACACATGAAAACATACATGCATACAGACATACATAGTTTTGCATAGAAAGCGAGTAAACATACGTACTTGTAGGAACAATTGAGCAAGTTATGTGTAAAGACATGCTAATCAATATGTATGTCGGGTAGGTGTATGTGTGTGTGTGTGTTTGTGCTTTCAGGTGGCAGGAATTAGATTTGCAGGAGTCCGCTACTGGCTCCTTAGGACCCCTTGTTCAAGCCTGAATACAATGAATACAATTTCAGGCAATTCATTTTCAGCGGTTGCGTGATCGATTGCCTGGAATGCTGAACCCTTTTCCCGAAATACTCGGCACGTACAAGCCATGCATAGCCCGGTTCTACCCACGTGAGGCGGAGATGAGCATGATAGAGCCCGTGTCCAGGATTCGGGGTTCTTATAGGCTTCCCTATGTACAGTTGCCGTTCAAACTGCATCTTCCTCATTACCTAGCAGGCCCTAAACCTGTAAACCACAAGCCAGACGCCAAGTTTTTAGAAGGTCCCACATCCGAAACACTGCAGCTCTCTTATAACACCCTAACAACAAAGAGCAGCATCAGCAAGAATCTTAAAAAGCCAACAGCTCAACTCGACTGTCTAACATTCTAACAAGAGGAGTTTCGTACAGGGTTCCAAAAGGTGTTCTACAAAGGGTTCTCATGCAAGAGGCATATAATTTTTATGCGCAGTTCCATAGAAACGGTGAGTTTAATACTGGATTCTAAACGAAAGAAGACAATTTGATGCAGGCTTCTAACACAGAGAGGAGTTTTATGCAGGGTTTCCACAAAAAAGGGTGCTTAGAGTGGGCCGTTGATGTTTCTGTCTGCTTTTCGTTTTTTGTTATGGCTTCGGTTAAAGTTCCGAAACCAGGGAGCTTGAAGCTTCTCCAAAAAGAAGTGGAAGTTAGTCACTGTTTAGGACTTATTATCATTAGGATCATTAGGATTCAATTTAATCCTGTTGAAAAGACATCAGGATTCAAGGTATAATCCTCTTCAAAAGACCTTAGGATTCAAGGCACAATCCTTTTCAAAAAACATTAAGATCGAAGGTAATCCTTTTCAAAAGACGTTAGGGTTAGGATTCAAGGTAATCCTTTTCAAAAGACATTAGGATTGAAGGTAATCCTTTTCAAAAGAAGCCAGGGTTTGGGCCTCCGGCGCCGTCGGAGCGGCCGCTGCTCCGGCCGCGCTCCTCCGCTCAGCAACGGGACCTCCGACCTCTGAGCTACAGCTAGGGAGCAGCTGGGTTCCTTAAAGGGTTCCTTAAAGGGATCTGTAGGGGATCCATAAGGGGATTGGGGTTTAGGGTTCAGTGTAGAAGGAGTAGTAGTAAGGGTTGAGGGTGTAGGGTTATTGGGACTAGACTTCCTTAAATAGGCCCGTATTATGGGCATTAAGGCCCCCTACCCCCCCTCCCCTTCCCCTAAGGGTCCCTATGATGCTAGGGTGTAGGATTCAGGGCACAGTATTGGGTTTAGGGTGTTAGGTTTGGGATTTAGAGTTTCGAGTTTGGGGTGCATAGGGTACCAAGGTTTTTGTAGGGTTTAGAGCATTACTACCGTTTACTCCGACAAGCTATGTTAGGGCCTTTTTGGGGGCTATTTGGGTTAAGGGCTTATCTCCAACGCCTTAGGAATTCAGTGCATTTAGGGTTGTCGTATGGTTTTCATTGAGTCTAGCGTGTTTTTTTTGGGGGGGTTCAGCATTTTAGGGATTTGTTTCAGAGGTCTAGGGGCAAGTAGGTGTCGGCACACTGTAGGGCTTGTGCGGGCATAGGATAACATTTTCAGATGGATAGGGTAGAGTTCACGGCCACCTTAAATTTCGGTGTTGGAAGGGAGCCGTTACGCGAACTACTGCGATTTTTTCATTGGATATTCAGGCCCCATGCTAACGGAGTCTTAGAACACATACAGGGCTATGGACGCTCCCTCAACCAATCAACAATAAATCAGTTGCGGCCTCCAAGCTTCGAGAACTCTGCCGAGGGCATTTTTGAGCATTGTTTTGGTGGGGTGCTACGACCCTAGACTCTCGAGCTGCAGCCGTCAGATGCACACAAGCTGTGACCTATCTGTGTTCGTGCTTCGGAATGGTGGGGCTTGGTTTTATGCGATGTGTCAGCAGCATGTCCCGTTTGTAGAGCGATGGGTGCAAGTTTGGTTCTCTTCGTTGCAAGTTTTGAGCCGGAATGGAGGGTTTGGATTATCACGGCTTGTTCCTGACCTCAGCTGCATCCAGGCTTTCAATTATCTGTCTCTCTCTCTCTCTCTCTCTCTCTCTCTCTCCCTCTCTAAATCTGTCTGTTTATATACATATATATATATATATATGAAGATACATACACTTTTTTCATAGGTATGTATATACGTATATATATATATATATACATACTGTTATCAGGAGTTTAGGGGTTCGGGAATCGGACTCGTACACCTTTGGAGTGTCGAGCTTGGAGGATTCCTCGTGCACTCCTCCGCGCCGTCGGTCACCGCGACACAGCGCTTCTCCTGGGTTCCTCACGCAAGGTGGGTGGCAGGGCTTGGGGTTAAGGTCCAAGGGCTGCTATTTATAAGGGTTGAGCTTAATTATCGTCGGTCCTAGGGTTCAGGATATGTTTGATTACAGCACCTATTCTAGTCGATAGGGACAAGATGTTACGGGCTATGACTGCCGCTGAGCAGGTCTTGCAGCACTTGCTTGACATTGTTTCAACACATGTGTTGTTTTTTGGATCTCGCTCCATATCACTAGGTTTTTGGGGTGGTATACTTACAATTCCTCCGGTCCCAAGCCTTGGAGGACAAGTACCAACTTTTTCGTTATCATCTTCGCCATGATCACCACCGGCACGATCATCGTCCATGCATCAAACACAGTATGAACATAGGGCAGCAACAAGTAAGTGCTTCAGCGTCATCACATGTGTACGTTTACACGTAAGGGGCACAGACAGCAGAGAGAGCGAGAGAGAGAGAGAGCTAAACAACTAAAGAACAGGAAGATGCAGTTACCAGCACGCATGCACACACGCACATGCACATGTGCGTGTATATATATATATGTATACATATCAGCATATGTTTATGTATGTATATACACATACATATATATATATATATATATAGAGAGAGAGAGAGAGATACATAGTAGGATTTTTGTGTTCCCGGTTCTCGGCTCACGCAACCTCGCATGACCCTGTTCGGCCCATGTCCTCGCCCACGCCGCGCAGCACCCAAACCCCGCCTGCAACTGTTAGGGACCTACCTTCTTTTGGGGTCCGTATAATGAGGATCCTACTTTTGAGGGCACTATATTAGGGTCCCCTATTTTTGGAAACTCCCATATAAGCAGAAGCATTTTATGGGGATATCCCTACCTTGTTGGGCTTCCTTTTACAGGGGGGTTATATGAAATATCCCTATCCTTATCTTTGCTTATGTTCTTCTTTTTTGGGGCCTTAAACTGTGATGGTAATACCAAGGCCCTAGCCAGACCCAAACCCCGAAGCAGACATCACAGCATCGGTGGGGGAGAGTCCACCAATCAATGCGGGTTATCATATATTTACATATACATATATCCACACAGACTTATATATATAGATAGATAGGTAGTTATGCAAGTATATATGTATTAAATGTGTGTGTGTTTTTTTAAAGATGTATGTAGGTATGCAGGCAGGTAGGTAGGTAGGTAGGTGGGTAGGTAGGGGTATGTACGTCACGTAGGTAGGTACGTCTTCATGCATGCATGTATATACATATATATATATATATACATTTACATATATACATATATATATATATATGTACATGTATATGTACTTTTATACATCTATATATATATATATATATGTATACGAGTACATGTCAGCCCGAAATCCTAAGCCCGATGCCGTAAAGGACTTTCCCCGGAGCTGCCTTCCAGTTTGCCGCTGCTGGAGAAGCCGGTCCGGAAGTTCGTGCCTGGGCTAAGGGTCGAGGGTTCAGGGTTTTTGGGTCTCAGGGGTTTAGGAGTTTTGTGGTTTAGGGGTTTCGAGGTATAGGAGTTGGGGTTTAGGGGTTTCGAGGTATAGGAGTTGGGGTTTAGGGGTTTAGGGCTTACATGGACCCTGAAGAACCTACCTTTTCAAAGACTTAAAAAGGAGATCATAACAAGGAACCCTAAAAAGGCAGGTTCTTTAGGGTCCAGGTAGGGTTCGTGGCAACTACAAGATTTCAGGATGTAGGGTTTGAATTTGGAGTTTTCTGTTTAGGGTTTGGGGTAACTGCAAGGTTTTAGGGTCTAGGGTTTGAACTTAGGGTTTAGGGCGCAGGGTTTGGTGTAATTACAAGGTTTCAGGGTTTAGGGTTTGTATCTAGAGTTTAGGGTTCATGGAACTCTTGTCAGCGCTTCGAGTTTCGCGTTCCAGGTTTAGGGCCTAGAGTTGCGAGTCCTTCAGGGTTTACCCATAGGCCCTATAGAACTTCCGTTTTGGGGTTCATATTTGGACTCCTGTTAGGTAACCCCCAAAAGGAACTACTATGGAGCCTATGGGTAAGGCATTCAAGGTTGGGCTTCGATACGGACTCGGGGGCTCAACCAGAATCTGGCTTCGTGCTGCTAGGGAGCTTAGACTCTTGCAACTTGGCAGAACAAGGAGTCCGCGTTGCCGACTGTGTATGCCTATGATTGTGACGTCAATACATGGGCTTAAATACTACCTATACTTTTTTGTGGGCTCCTTGTTATAATTAGAGTACAAAAAGACCCCAAAACCCAATTCTAATTATATTGAGACCCCTACATTACGCTCAAGAGCAAGAAGCGCGTAATCTTTGCACGAGGGTGCAGGCTGTCAGGACAGCGGCTTTCGTTTTGGTTTCTGTGAAATGAAGGGGCCTCATAATTACCTACAGTATTTTGGGGGTTCCTTCTTATAAAATTTTAAGCTATAGTATAATGGACCCCGAAACCCTACTCTAATTCTGAAGACCTCTATTGTATAGCCGTTGGAAATCGGTGGCCTATTGGAGCTTTTCCTGAGCCGGAAACGTCAAAGACAGGAAGTCGAGGTTGCATCAGTTGCAGCCGATAGCATTTTTGTGACTGACGAGTAGCTTCGTCGCAGAGCTCGCAGAGCTCACAATGCCCAAGGAGCACGGCGATCTGCGCCGGACCAGGTGATGTACTGGGGGTCCAGGGCCAGGCGCAGACTGCCGCTGTCGTGCGTAGGAGTTCGAATGGCTTTTGCACTTTGCGGAGGCGACCGCAAGACCAGTGCTCTGCGATTCAGCACCAACGCTGTGATGTCAGCTCTGGGTCTACCAAAGTTCTTGGGTCTAAATCACAGCTTTGAAGCCACAGTGGTCCATTGAGAGCACCAAAAAAAGCGAATCCGAAGCCTTAATGCTTCCAAGCTTCAGACCATTGAAGGGGCTAAAGTCTAAGCCACTTTCAGAAGTGTTACAGACCTCTGATGGATAAACCCTGTCTTTTCATTTCCGTGGGCCTCAATGACTAAAAAGGATCCTTGGTCATTGCGTAGAGGGAGGGAATCTTTCAACCAGTGGTCTCCATGAGGATCCATCTAAGCTGGCTTGTAAGTATAAATACTCCCTATCCGAGTGTTAAGTCAACTTCGAGGGTCGTGGGACTTAGTAACTGGTTATTTTAGGGACTTATAGGTACCATAACCCCAATTAGGGTCCCTTTTAGGGTACTTATAAGTCTACTTACTACTTACTACCTACCTACTAAGTCACCCGACCCTCCAAGAAGTCTTAGAGACTGACAAGTTCCCAGATTCTTCAAAACGGTAAGCAAAAAGAAAACTGAACCCTGTGCCCTGAGCCCTGCGCCCCTCCCACACTTTGAAGGTCTCTTAGATTCCGGGAAGGCATCGGAATCACCAAGATCCCCCCCCCTTGTGTTTTAATGTCCGCTGTGTCATAGAAGCCTTATAGTAACCCTTGCAAATCCCCTATGGGAATCATAGAACCCTTAGAGTCTTACAGTGACCCATATGGAACCCATTTAAACAGGAACTCCTTAAATCCTTAAAGGGACCGCCGTCTGACAGCAAAGCCTTCATGTCCAAATAGAGCCCTTTCTCGTAGCCCGGTTTAGCACCCTTTCGGGGAACCCCTTAAAAAGGGACCCCTCGTAATCCGTAAAGAAGCCGTATTCTAATGTTTTTAGCCTCTGTTGAGCAACCGAGGAGGATGAGGCTGGTGGTCTACCGAAGCCCCAGGCTGCGAAAAGGGGGGGTGTGAGGATTAGGTTTTATATAGCATGTTTTAGGGGTTCAGGGCTTAGGGTTTTTAGGGTGGAAGACCACAGGCCCTAAACTCGAAGAGAGCCAAACCTTCAAAACCCTCAGCCCGTCGATCCCCTAACTAACTTCTAGTACACCTTAAATGCCCACTACGAAAGACCATAAGGGCTCCGTGAACGGGCCGTTGTTGGGGGTTCCCAGAGCCTCCAAAACCCCTTAATTGAGGAATATACCTTAAATTATAATAGGATCCCTAATATGATTTAAGGTATATTCCTTAATTGAGGGATCTTGGAATCCCCTAAACCCTAAACCCTCTAGATCCCTTATAGACCCCTTAAAAGCAACCCTAACCCTAGGTATTCCTTAATTAAGGGGTTTTGGAGTCTCTGGGCTCCTGGCCCGAACCCAAAACGCTACCTAGTTTGAGTTTTTGCGGTGGGTTTTAGGATGTGGGAGTTTCCGAAAATTAGGGGGTTCCGTTGAAGGGATCTATAAGGGTTCTATAAAGGGTTTAGGGTTTAGAGATTCCGGAAATTAGGGGTACCTTAGTTTAGGGGTCCTTATAACAACGCTCCAACGTGCTGTTCACGCGCGCCTTTCCAAGGATGTACCAGGAGGAAGCGTAGTTTTACATGGCACGTGCAGCACTTTCAGGCTTTGCAACAGTGGGAACTGAAGAAGGTCGACGCACGGAAACTATCAGTAGTTTGGTAAGAAATGCGCTGCGGCTTGGGTTTTGGACACATCGAGGCGTTTAAGTAAAGCTGTTTACGGAACAAGCTGCTTCGCACAGGTTTTGCTTTTCAGGCACTCAGAGTCTGACCCACATGGATGCTCTGCGGGAATGGATATGGTCTGATCTGGACGTTATCATGGTTGGCACATGGATGCTCTGCGGGCATGGATATGGTCTGATCTGGACGTTATCATGGTTGGCACATGGATGCTCTGCGAAAACAACAGCAGGTGCGAGGTTTTCAAGCTGCAAAGTCGAGGAAACACCGTAAATACCGATACATTCGATGCCTCAACGCCCGCGCCTCCACTACCCCCCGAAAAACACGACAGGCGCGACGTTTTCGGCTGCAAGGTTCAGGAAACACCGTAAATACCGGTGCGGTCGGCGTCTGCGCGGCGCGCGTGAACAGCACGTCGGTGCCTATAACAAGGATCCTAGAATTTTGGGATACTATATAAGGGTCCCCTATTCTCGGAAACTCCCATGTAGGGTGACGGCGAAGCGGTGCTAGGGTTAAGGATTCATGTTCAGGGGTTTTTGTTCAGGAGGCGCAACACAGCAAAAAGAAAGCCCTAAGCCCTAAACCCTAAACCTAAACCCTAGAGCTCTAAATCCTAAAGCCTAAGCCCTAAACCTAAAACCTAAACCCTGAAGCCCTAAGCCCTAAAGCCTAAGGCCTAAGCCCTAAACCTAAACCCTTAAGCCCTAAGCCTAAAGCCTATACAGAGGTTCTGCTCAGCTGATGCCATCGGCAACCCTGAACCTAGACCGCACGCCCCAGACCATGGCCAGCATACTATGGGAGTTCCCGATTATTAGGGGACCCTACTAGGGTTCCTTTAAGGGGTACCATAAGGGCTCCTTTGAGGGATCTATAAAGGTTCTAAGAAGCTTTAGGGTTTGAGGTGAGAGTTTCCGAGAATAGGGGACCCTAATGTAGTACCCTAAATAGTAGGATCCTGATAATAAGGACCCCCAAGATAAGGTGCCCTAAATTCCGGAAACTCCCATATAGAGGTCGAACAAATTTGTAACAGGATCATGATCCTTTTTTCTATACCATAACGTCTCCCTAAGCCCTACGTACTCATGAGTGCCCTAATACAAAATCCGCAAGGACCCTAGACCACCATATACGAACCCCACAAAATGCGCAGGAAGCTCAGCCTAAACCCGAAACCCTAAAACCCTGGACCCTAAACCCTAAACCCGAAACCCAAAACACTGAACCCAAAACCCTAAAACCCTAACCCCTAAACCCTAAACGTAAAGCACCATGTTTCAGAGGCCGCCAAGCACGAAGGCGAAGTGTCGCCAAGGGCAATAGTGGCCCAGCAGGCATTTGTCATTGTCATCATCCGCGATAGTAGATGGAGATAAACTCTAAGCAGAAAACTATACATATATATATATATATATATATACTTGTATATATATATATATATATATACTTGTATATATATATATATATACACACTTATATATATATATATGTATATATATATATAGTTATGTATATATATATATATATCTTACATACATACATGTGTACAGTACAGGTTACTACAACGGCTACAAATGGACACACGGGAAGCAGTTTTAGGGTTGAGGGGTGCAGGTTCAGGGGTTAGGGCGGTTTGGGGTTTCAAGGCATTGGCTTTCCATTTCTTGTAGTGGTGCAGCTCGTCAGGGGGGGGGGGGTTGCGAAGAAGGTCAGTGTCGCTGGAAGCCTTCGGGAACCTTATGATGATAGAGCTCCATGTCCAAAACCCCAGAGGCTCGAAGAGACGTGGCCTTTGTGCGGCATCTCCATTCTAATCTTCTTAGGGGTCACACGTCCCTCAACAAGCATTGAGATCTATGTCGTATACTGGATCAACGCTCTACGAGGTATGAACGGCATGATTTGCCCGAGTTCCCGCTAGCCCTGAACCTCAACGCTTTCCTGGGCGTATGGCGTAGAGATTAGGCCAAAGATCTGAAGCCCCATGCAGAACCATCGAACGTGCCATCGGCTGTAGGAAGCCTGTATGTGCACATAGGTACCGAAAGAAGTATGTGCATCGGCAGACCAAAAAATTTATGTTCGGCTTTTGCATATATACATATGTATATGTATATGCATATGCATATGTATATGTATATGTATATGTATATGTATATGCATATGTATATGTACACACACACACACTTATAATATAGACACACATGCTATACACGTCTGTATGATGCGCACACACACAGAGATAGACATTTATCAGGCTTAAGGGCTTCCGGGAAGAGTACTGATTTACACAGAGCCAGAAGCAGAAGAGAAGAGAGCTGCCCTTCGTTGCAAAGTGTGTGTGTGTGTGTGAGGGTGTATATAGGCCTTCACCCGTTTCCAAGTGCGAAGCCCTATGACCCAATGACCTGATATGCTCTTAAGTCCCAAATCCCTAAAGCCATAAATCCTAAGACCCTTAGAGCACGAAGCAACTTCTGGGTGTAGCCTTAACGCCGCAAATCCGCTAACAACTCCAGCGACACTCGTAAATTGCGCAATTCAGGGTCCCTCTCTGTATGTTGAGATACATTCCTTGATTCGACGGGCTTATCCAGGAGTTTATTACAAGGATGTTTGCACCACTAAAACTAGGGTAGCCCTGTAAATAAGCCTGATGGTAACCTTCGCAACTTTCACAGAATCCTCATCGTAACCCTTACAGCAACCCTGATAGCAACACTTTCAAGTCGAACTCGTGCAGCAGCCCTTATTGCATTATGGCAACTCGTAGAACCCTTATAGGAGCACGAAGTAGCCCTTAAAGTAACCCTCAAGACAACCCTGACAGTGGCGGTTACAAAAACCCACAAGAATTGAACAGCCTATGAGTAAATCCCTTCTGACGCCAGCAGAAGAAGAAGCTTAAGTAACAGGTTGTTTTGGAGTTGGTGGAAAGCCCAAGCCCTAACAAGCCAGACCCTAAAGCCTTACCCTATCGAAACATCAAACCCGAAGCCTTAAACCCTAGCGGCCTAGCTTGCCAAGTCCCTAAACCTTTAGACTAGGAGTCACTACTATAGGGGCCTTAATAATTACCTATACTATTTGGGGGTCCCTTATTATAATCATAGTTTACTGGGCCCCAAAACCTTATCCTACATATTAAGGCCCCTAAATTACCATGCAGCAAACCATTTTACAGCGACGCGGTCTTGTTTAACTCAGATAGGGGTTTAGGGTTCCACGATAGACGATTCAGATCCTCTAAACCTTCAAGCCTCCACTCCAAGGTTTTCGACGGCACCTTCCCGCCACTTCCGCCTGCGCCCCCCGTGGCGGAGTGTGTGCCCTCCGCCGAAGCCGTTGACTTAGGCCCGAGGATGTGGATTTCTATGAGGACTTCTGTAGGTTTTATGAAGTCATTTAGGGCTTCTAAAAGGTTGTACCGATTTTGTAAGGAATTATGACAGCGTTCCTGATGGCTTGGGCTTTGTTCATTTTCCTAGAGACGAGATAGGTTATTTAAGGATTTGTAGGGGTCTTACCAGGGCTTCCTAGGGATTCATTGCTTTTTATTCGCGTGGTGTTCCGTTTTTGTGTTCGGTTTTACAAAACAGACTGGCACAAGTCGTAGAGGAATGAGAATCCTTATGTAAGGTTTGAGCCCCAAGCCCTCCACTGTAAAGCCCTGGAGCCTGAGGACTTAAAGCCCCAAACTTTTAATCTTAATGTAAGGGCCTTGTTAATCAGAATGGGTTTGGGGGTATGCTATACTATGACTATTAAAAGGAACCCCTAAAACCCTGTTCTAATGATTAAGGCCTCTATATTAGTTTCATCGGAGCCGTTGGTTCGCAGGCCACCTGCACTTTATCAGCGACACTCTGGAGGCCTTCGCATGCTTTCGCGGTTACGACTCGATGCCGTGGGTTCATGTTGCGGTGGTACTTGGGGTTAAGGGCTTCGAGTGGCAGTAGATAGGTGTCGTACTTTGCAGCAGCGATGAGTGGTGGTAGTAGCAGCAATAGCGACAATGCATGTTCGTTTTGGCTGTAGTTGCCGTTGACTGCGTCTTCCTGACGGTCAAAGCAAGCAAGCAGCAGCCACCTGCAGCAGCAAGAGTATGTAACCTTAGCATCATTGGAACAACAGTAGCAGTACTGCTAATGTCGGGGGCTTGAGTAGTTACTCATGCTGTTCCAGAGTTGCCCACAAACAAATATACTGTATCATACCTCCAAACCATAATGCATCCTGATCATTAAGGCCCTTATGTTACCCACAAAACTGCCAATCGAAGGAATCGTTCAGCAATTCTAGCAAGCCCACAGTTGTGTGGTGATGAAAGCGCGAAGAGCGAGCAACATCGCAACAACAAAGACAGAGGTTGCAGGCTGCAGTACGCAACTAGAAGCCACAATGCGATGAGACGGATAACTCCTGGTTTGCAGCTGAGTTCGGGAGAAGCTTGACTACCGTCGTTCTTTTATCTGGAATATGAAAGAGTGCTATAGCTGGATGGGGATGACAACCCAAGCCCTACATCCTGAATCTTGAATATTTCAATCCCGAAATATTTCGTTAAGTTGCAACACCCACAGCGCTCATGACAAGGACGAGACCACTGAAGAGCCGGATGACTCTCCAGAGCTTCCCGGCAGGAGTGAATTAAGGAGCCTGAAAAATTTGATCGAAGAAGGCTTGATGTTTGCGATTGATCCTTCGAGTATGTTCTGACGTAAAGTTGTTTCTATGCCTAAGCTAGAGGCTTTTGGGTAAAGTCCAGAGAAGCATCGCGTCCTGAGCACTTAACCCCGTAGTAAAAAAGACTGAACACGTAACACTTACAGTACATGTGCATAGGGAAGGAGAGGATAGGATAGGACAGACCAGGGCAGGAAAGGATATCATAAGAATATCGTCGAAGGAAAGAAGTTTAGACAACTTAGATAGGTAGGCACATAGGTCGATCTCTGGGCAGCTAGATAGGCAGGCCTAGACGGACAAGCAGATAGAACGACTAGAAACGTGCTTGTGTTTAGTCGGGCATCTCGGTATATCCCTGACGCACTACAACCTAAACCCTTATAATCTTCAAGCCCATGATGTGTCTCAGCCGAAGTCCCCCAGAGTCTGTCTTGAGCATGCGCACGCAACACAAGGACATGAATAATTGGCCAGAATCCCAAGCCCGTGCTATGGATTTGTCCCGTTATAGTAGGCTTCAAGAACGCTTCAACCGCGAAGGGTGCACCAAGAGTCGAACCCTCTGATGATAGAGTTGAAAGACTTCTGGAGCGTAAGGTCATAGGGACCCATAGGGGTGGAAGGGGGTGGGGGGTAGGGGCTTATACTTCCTCAACTAGGCCTTGTTAGGTCCTTATTATGGGCAGTAAGGCCGCCTACCCCCCCCTCCCCCTACGCCCCTGTCAGGTTTGGTTATGGGCTGTATAAGGCTCTTGTCTTAGCGGGAGCTTTTTGGACTCAGAGCAGGGGATTGTAGGACACTTACATGGGTGGTTGTAATTATGGTCCCTTTTTGGCTACCCCAAATATTAGGTGCCGTATTATACAGGGTACCCAAAAAGGGCCCATAATTTTGACAACTACCTACATGTAGAGCTTTTTCACGCAAGGCAAGTACCGCTCTGACTAGCTGGCTCGCTCTGGCCGCACATAGAGTGTGCCGAGCTTTCCTTCAGAACCAATCATTGCTTAGAAGGCCTTCCTTAACCCCATGTAACCTACCCTTTTAAGGACTGAGATAAGGAAATCATATTAGGGAACCCTGAAAAGGCAGGTTCCTTAGGGTCCAGGTTGAAATCGGTTCGTTAACTTGTGGAGCTCTGGCTGTGCGAAGCTTTAACATTTGGCTACCGATCGGTGTTGTGCCGGAGAAGTTACAGGGGGGTCTTAAGCACGAAACCCTCAGCCCCAGAGAGCGGTTTAGGGGTACGGTTTAGGATTGAGGATTTAGGGTTTGGGTTTGGGGTTTAGGGTTTTGTGTTTTGGGTTTAGTAAGGGTTTTAGGGTTTAGGGTTTGAGGGTTGGGTGCGGGGTTGTAGGTTCTGGGCCCCCTTTCCCTGACGAACACATGCCAGGCTTGCGGAAGCGACAGAGGCCGAGGTAGCCGTGCCGGTGGGCAGGACGCGCCTTGGTCTAGTTGGGGTTCAGCGTCAGGTCCTTCCATATTTGGGAGTTTCCGAAAATTAGGCGTGCCTTGTTTTGGATCTTTAATATAGGATCTTCCTATCTAGGCTGCTACATGTATATCAGGGTCCCCTATTTTCGGAAACTCCTATATAATTAGAATCAGAATCCAGGTTGCGGGACGTAGACCCACATGGTTTGGAGGGGCCCTGAGTACGCAGGGATTTAGGAAGTAATTATTCTCGTTGATTCTCCGATTGTGTTAAAAATTTCGACAATGACGTTGATTCATGTCTCGCGAGCGGGTTTATGGATGGTCATTCTCTCTTTGCCGCAGGGCGTGTGGTGTTTATCATGTAGCAGCGTGCTAGTGTCAGGGTTCCCTGCAATTTCCAAGTCCATGCAGTGTCGATCGTAGCAAGGGCTCTGCGCGGGACCAACAGCCAGAAAAAAAAACACACAGGAGTATGTCGAAGGTTAAGTAAGGCTTGAGGTTCGTGTCTCGGCTCCCGTGACCACAGGCATGGAATGCGCCGTGAGATCCCCTACATTCTAAAGCGCCCCAGAATCTGTATACAATCCTAGTTTTCCGAAACACTGACCTACTAAATTGCAAAACTCTGAAGAAAGAACAAAAAGATAGAAGAAGCGTAGACCCTAAACCCCCAATAAACCCCTTGATCCCTAAGCCCTAAACTCGGCTTTGGAGTACCACACTTTAATACTTGTTGGGGACCTGTTACTGAAAGGGAACCAACTATGAAATTAAAGTCTCTACTTTTTTCCCCCTGGTTACTTCAAAGTCCAGTAAAGACCCCTAAGCCCTAAACCCTAGACCCGTAAGCCCTACACTCTAGGTGGCAAACCCTAAAGCCTAAACCCTAAACCCTAAACTTAAACTCTAAACCTGCCCTAAACCCTAAAGCCTAAACCCTAAAGCCTAAACTCTAGTTGGGAAACCCTAAACCCTATAAACCCTAAGCCCTAAACTCTAAACTCTAAACCCTAAAACCCTAATCCGACCCAGAAGCCCTGAACTCTAGGTGGGTCCTCATGGCTGATCCCACAGCCTGGGCCGAGACTGGCAAGGACCGGGCGCGGGCGCAGCAAGCGTGCCAGTCCCTGGCTGGGAACTAGAGCCCAAAGGGTCTAAGTACCTATAGGGTTTTAGGGTTTGAGGTTGCAGGTTTTTGAACCCAAACCCTAGGGCTCAAAATGGCCCAAAAGCCTTATATAATATGGTCTTTAGGCCCAACAACCTTAGAATATGAGTCCTTAGAGCCTTAGGGAAAGGGTCTAAGTACCATTATAGGGTTTTAGGGTTTGGGGTTTTCGGGTTTAGGGTTGTAGGGTTTTGGGTTAAGGGTTGTGGGGTTTAGGGTTTTAGGGTTGAGGGTTTAGGTATAGTATAGGTACTTAGCAGATCTGTGGGCCCCGCAAGTATATACTGTACTATTACTTGGACCCTTTGGGACCAGAATATTTGCAAGGTCTTTTCGGGAAACTAGCCTCTTAAGGTGATGCTTCTCCACCAAGTGTAGTGGGAAATTCAGTCAGGGTCCAGGGTCTGAGATGTTGGCTTTCAGACCTCGTATGTAGAAGTGAACTTTTTAGTTTAGGATTCGAGTTTAAGGCCTGTTTTCTTGGGACGAAAACTGATATCCATTGAAGTTTCCGGGTTGGGACCAGTACAGGAGCATCCTAACTTTGGCATCCGGAAAACGATTTTGCTGCTATAGCTTGTGGGGTGTTAATCATTAGAACAGGTGCTTGGGGTATATAAACGTATAATGTATATTCAGGAAGCTTAATAGGCACAGTTGGTGATTATTCAGACCCCCTTTGCTCTTTGCCTTCGAGTGCCCCGCCTAGCTGTTTGGAAGCAGCTCAGCATGTCGGTTTTTACGGTTTGGGCTTCGGATGCATCCTGAGTACCAGCCTCGGGCTTGGCATGAAGGAGTGTTTGGGTTTTAGGGTTTACGGGTTTAGGGTTCAGGGGTTTAGGGTTTAAGGTTTAGGGTTTATGGGTTTAGGGTATCGGTGGTAGGAGTCCCGTCATTCAGTGCTCCATCGTTCGGAGACTTGCGGATTTGTTTTGAAAATTCACATCGTCGGACAGCAGTGACAGCAGGGCTTCAAATTTCGGGTGGCGGCTTCAGTGCGTGAGGGCCCCCCTTTAAAGTTTTAGAGCGCTTCGAAGTTGGATCTCGACTTGCTTCTTCTCATTATTTAACCTTGTTATAACTGCCACTAATTATTGTTATTGTTATCATTACTAGTATGGTTATTGTTATTATTATATACTGCTCTTGCCAATATTCTTGCTACTATTATTCTTATAGCTTGGCGAGAGCCGCCATGATTCGAACCCCAAATCTCTATCACATGCCTGGGAGCGCAATACGCAGCCCAGAAGTTGGCGTTATGTCGTTCACCCTAGAAGCTTACAGAAATAAGGTGATCCTTCGGCTTCTAAGCCCCCAAACCGTAATTTGTCTAATGCGCCGAGGCGTTTTGAGTGCTGGTTTTACAGCTGCGGCTTGCTTCCTGCCCTGGTCGCCCGGGATGCAGCCGATTTCCACGTGATGGCGCGAACGGCGGCTGTGGCTGTGACAGGAAGACTCTTGGGTTTGGGGAGTATAGTAAAGGAGTCAAGGAGGTGCAGTGTTTAGGAGGAGTAGTCTTGTGCGTTCTGTTCGTTGTGGAATACACTAACATATGACAAAGCAAAGCATGCTGCGGCACAGCATTGCTCCAACCCGTCTGGTAGTTGTTAGCGACGTCGATCATGCCTAAACATTCAATAGGGTTTCGGGGTATATTGTAGTACAAGTTTGTAGAGCTTGTAGAGAGTAGCTGAGGCAAAGCTGACTATGGCTATGGGCATTACTAGTACCGCTGTTACCAGACCATATAAGACGTTTAAAATTTAGATTCATGAACCCCCAAAAAATTTCTTTCAAGCCTGAACCCTACACCGTTTCTACGGCCTTCTACGGCCTCAAGAGCATCATTCTCGAGCGTTGGTCTGTTTTCGGAAACAGACACTCACCAGGCCTAAGTCACCAGGCCTAAGTCAAAGACCCAGAGACTGCAAGGCCACCCCCAATTAAGCAACATACCTTGGAGTACAAAAGGGGTTCTTAGTATGAGTCTAAGATACATTGTACTTGATTGGGTACGGTTTGGGTTCTGGGTTTAGGGATAACCTGATCTATTGGACTTTATCGGCTGCCCAGAAACGCCAATATACAAGCCTTGTTTGCCCTAAACCCTAAACCCTAAACCCTAAACCCTGAATGCTTCCTCAGGCTGAACCCTCACTCTCCGACTACGCCCTAAAACCCTAAAGCAACTAACGCTCAAACTCCAAACTACATTTTGGGAGTTTCCGAAAACTAGGGGTACCGTATGTGGGGGGTCCTTATAATAAGGATCCTACTATTTAGGGTACCATATTAGGGTCCCCTATCTTCGGAAACTCCCATTTCAAAAGGAAAACATTCAAAACAAAGACAAGAACAGGTGACAGAGGGCTGCCAGAGCTTCGACACCTGTGTGGTGATCCTCACCGGCCTCCACGCGCTTCAGCCACCGGAGCCAGAAGCTGGGTGGAACATGCTATGGGGGCCCTAAACCATTGCCAATATCATTACTTAGGACTTCGGGTACCTTATAATCAAACTACAGGTCCCTGTTGACTCTATCTCGCCCGTATAAACCCTGCACTTGTAAACTCTAGAACATCTTGAACGCCCTGTAGCCAAGAAACCCTGAAGCCCCAAGCCAGCTATGGCAACGAGTGCCCCAGCAATCTACACCCTCAATCGCAGTACCTTTTTGGGGACAGTCCATCTTATATGGCTTATCCTACAATATGGACCTAAGTGAAGCCCTAAACCCCACCGCGTCCAGCAAGAAACAAGGAAGAGGCGGGCGGAGAGGAATCCCCCGGCTCTGGATGGTCTTTTGGCTACATTCCTGGTTGGGCTCAGGGGGTGGGTTTGGGGTTGGGCCTAGGGGTATAAGGGTCGGGTTGATTGCATTTGGGGCGCGTGGGAACGTCTTCATTGCATTTGGGGCGCGTGGGCGTTTCAGCAGCTAAAGGGTCGAAAAAGCTGTACAAGTTCCAGAAGTTCTAAAAGTTCTAAAAGTTTCAAAAGTTCTAGAAGTTCAAAGTTCTAGAAGTTCTAGAAATTCTGCAAGTTCTAACAGTTCTAGAAGTTCTAAAAGTTCTAAAAGTTCTAGAAGTTCTAAAAGTTCTAAAAGTTCTAGAAGTTCTAAAAGTTCTAGAAGTTCAAAGTTCTAGAAGTTCTAGAAATTCTGCAAGTTCTAACAGTTCTAGAAGTTCTAAAAGTTCTAAAAGTTCTAAAAGTTCTAAAAGTTCTAAAAGTTCTAAAAGTTCTAAAAGTTCTAAAAATTCTAAAAGTTCTAGAAGTTCTAAAAGTTCGAAAAGTTCTAAAAGTTCCAAAAGTTCCAAAAGTTCCAAAAGTTCTAAAAGTTGTAAAAGTTCTAAAAGTTCTAAAAGTTCTAGAAGTTCTAGAAGTTCGAGAAGTTCTAAAAGTTGGAAAAGTTCTATAAGTTGTAGAAGGTCTAAAAGTTCCGAAAGTTCCAGAAGGGTAACTGCGGAACCATACACAGACATCACCAGAGCAAACAATTTTTCAGGAAGCAAGGCTGCACCAAACACGCCCGAAGCCCCCCCCACATATATCTACAGACATACAATACATATTTCATGTCGATGTATGTATATATCTATGTAAATATATACACACACCTGTATATATACACATATGTGTGTGTATGTGCAGATATATATGTAGTGATATGTGCATGTATGTGTTTGTGTCTTTTTCGTTTATGCACATATGTGTATGTATACAAAGTTCTAAAAGTTCCAAAGGTTCTAAAAGTTCCAAAAGTTCTAGTTCCAAAAATTGTCAAAGTTCTAGACGTTCTAGAAGTATTGAAAGTTCTAAAAGTTCTAAAAGATCCAAAAGTTCTAAAGGTTCCAAAAGTTCTAAAAGTTTTAAAAAAACCAGAAGGGTTCAAACTGCGGAACCATACACAGACATCATCAGAGCAAACACCTTTCCGGGAGCAAGGCTGCACCAAACACGCCCGAAGCCCCCCCCACATATATCTACAGACATACAATACAAATTTCCCACATATATCTACAGACATACGATACATACTTCATGTCGATGTATGTATATGTCTATGTAAATATATACACACACCTGCATATATACACATATGTGTGTGTGCGTATGTCCAGATATATATGTAGTGATATGTACATGTATGTGTTTCTGTCTTTTTGTTTATGTATATTTATATTGTAAGTGTGTGTATGTGTACATGTATGTATATCTATACATACATACATACATACATGCACATATGTGTATGTAAACAAAGTTCTAAAAAGTTCCAGGGGTTCTAAAAATTCTAAAAGGAAGTTCTAAAAGTTCTAAAAGTTCAAAGACTTCCAGAAGGGTTCAAACTGCGGAACCATACACAGACATCATCAGAGCAAACACCTTTCAGGAAGCAAGGCTGCACCAAACACGCCCGAAGCCCCCCCACATATGTCTACAGACATACAATACATATTTCATGTCGATGTATGTATATATCTATGTAAATATATACACACACCTGTACATATACACATATGTGTGTGTATGTCCAGATATATACGTAGTGATATGTACATGTATGTGTTTGTGTCTTTTTTGTTTATGTATATTTATATTGTAAGTGTTTGTATGTGTACATGTATGTATATCTATACATACATACATACATACATACATACATGCACATATGTGTATGTAAACAAAGTTCTAAAAGTTCCAAAGGTTTTTTAAGTTCTAAAAGTTGTAAAAGTTCTAGAAGTTCTAAAAGTTCTAGAAGTTCTAGAAGTTCTAAAAGTGCGCCAAAATTCCCACGCACCCCAAACGCAGCGGAGACATTCCCACGCACCCCAAACGCAACTAGCGCTAAGGGTCTAGGGTGAGTAGGGTTCAGGCTCTTGAGGTTCAGGCCTTTCGGTCCCAAGGCTGCAGGTTCTAGGCTTTGGGGTTTTGCGGGCTTCAATTTCTACGTACAGTTCCGGGAGCCTATCTACCCAGAGAGCCCAAAACCCCTTAATTAAGGAATATAGCTTAAACCAAAATATGAATCCCCTTATAGTTTAACGTATATTCCTTAATTAAGGGGTATTGGGCTCTCTGGGTATTTGCGGTATTTACATTCATCCTTACAAGTATCCTAAATGCCTCAATGGTAAACCTACTCCTGGCCCTGATAGCCCTCAGGGCACTTATGCATTTACTTATCACGACCCAAGAACCTTTGGGCACTCTCCTTTAGGGACCTGAACTATCGATGCGAGTCTTTAGGCTTCTTGATTAATTGCAGGTGTAGTAGAACAGTTGAACATACCCCAGCATCTTGTTCTGGTGAGTATCGCAGGTCCAAAGCATCTGACAAATCAGTGCTTGGCCCACATTGCGATTAGGATAGTAGTTACTGCAGCGAAAGTTATTTCTACACTGACGAAAGATGCTTTTATCACCCAATGCGAGCTGCCTCTAGATTCCGCTCCATCTACCTCTACACCCGAACCATACTATATAGTGCGTTGGTGTATTGCAATATACGTGACAACCCCAGTGCAATCGAAGTCCCTAGATACTGAGCCCCAATCTCTCGCACCCTGGGCAAGGTTGCGCGACTTTTGGCTTGCTCTGCCTAGTGGCGTCACAGTGGTGCTGATCTCCGACTGTGCCTCATTGCGGCTTAAAGTTTAGGGCAGGGTTTGTTGCTGTAAGGGTTGTGAATATATTTAGTACTATAAGTGCTTAATGCATGTAGAAGCCGGCATACTTGTCAAGACTATTCCTCAGGGTTCATTGTTCACAGTATTAAAATACACCCGGGACCCAAGTCCTATTCATTATGGGAGTTTCGGAAAGTTAGAGGACCTTTTGGCAGGGAGTTTCGAGCACAAGCAGGCATGCAATGATTCAGCGTTTATATGGGTCCCTGGCTTCAAGGGACTTCAGTGAATCCGTCTTGCTACATGCATAAGAATCCTCTACGGTGGTGACATCCCTTTACAGCCGTAGAATCCTGTATGACCCTCTATAATACCCGCTTTCAAAACCCCCAGCAAGCCAGCAAGCCCTGCGAAATGTCATTAAGCCTCTCTACACAAGGTGACCATACGGAGTTCCTTGAGGATGTGCAGAAAGAGAGGCTTGGCTTTGGAGTACCATACTTTAACACTTTTTTGGGAGTTACTTTAAGGGAACCATTCCCTAAACCCACACCCTAAATCCTAAATAAACCCTGGTTACTTCAAAGCTCATGACGAACCCTTATAGTACCCTTACAGTAACCCTGTAAAGGGAACTCCAGAAAGTTGGAATATGGTTTCAGGGTAGGATACCCTATAATTTACCATAAAGGGTTTAGGATAATCATATTCCAACTTTCTGGCTTCTACTGTAAAGGAACCCTTATCGTAACCCTTTAAAGGAACCCTTATAGTAACCCTTTAAACGAAGCCCAGAGGCCTTAAAGTACCCCCAGAAAGGTTACCCAGAGACTCCAATATCCCTTAATTAAGGAATACCTAGGGTTAGGGTTCCTTTTAAGGGGTCTATAAGGGATCTAGAGAGTTTAGGGTTTAGGGGGTTCCAATATCCCTTAATTAAGGAATATGCCTTAAATTATAGTAGGATTTTTAATATGATTTAGGTATGTCCCTCTCAAAGCCCAGGAGAGTGCAGAAAGATCTCCAACTGCAGCTGGTGGCGTTTCTGTGCCGCGAATTGGGGAGTTTCCGAAAAGTAGGGGTACCTTTAAAGGTATCTTTTAGGGTTCCTTTAAAGGGCTCTCAGGGTTCTATAACGGGTTTAGGGTTTAGAGTTTCCGAATAGTTTGGGGTCCTTAAAATCAGGATCATACTATTTAGGGTACAGTACTATATTAGGGTCCCCTATTCTGGGAAACTCTCATTTGAGGGTTTGGGAGATCTTTGGGTCCGGGCTTCGGCGGATTTTCGTCTTTGAAGTTTCGGGTGGCATTTCTGTGTACAGTCCCTAGTGCTGTAAGACCCAATGTAGCTTTAACCACCGTTTATGAGAAAAACTTCAAGCCCCAAAACCCTATACCCTCAACCCTATAAACCCTAAACCCTCAACCCTAAACCCTAAACCCTAAACCCTAAACCCTCAACCCTCAACCCCCAACCCCTCAACCCCAAGCCCGCACCTAAAACCCTGGAGTCGGTGCACACGACATTTAACCCTAAACCCGTAAAACTCGAAGCCCGAAGCCCTAAGACCCTACCTTAACCCTGAATAACCTACCTTTTTGGTGGTTCCTTTTTATGACCTCCTTATACACGTCCTTAAAAAGGTAGGTTATTCCGGCTTAAGGTCAACCCTAAAGTGTTGCAGTGCCCCTGGGGAAACTTCTTCTTGGGCTGGGCGGGCACCGATCAACTTAGCAATGGCCTTTGGATCCAAGATGAACTCGGCGAAACGGAATACTGTGTACCGAGTTGTTTTCGGGTTTCGATTGGCGCTTGCACAGAGTTTTAGGATTTCAATTGAGGTTCTTTCAGTTTGGGAGTTCAAAGTTGTGAGATTGCGGTTCGGGTTTTGATGATCCTAACCTCCCGATCTCAAGCCCCAGATATCGAACTTTATGATGAATCTCAACCCAGACCTCACATGACGAGCTCGTAGAGAACAAGCGGAAGAATCAAAAAGGCCTACTGGCGAAAATTCTCCAAACGGGGAAAAGCCCCAAGCCCAACGGAAAAGCCAAAGCGCTTTGTTGCTCTAATTGCCACCACCCCAAACTCTGCATGCCAAAATCCTTCAGCTTCTTCGCACAAAATCTTCAAAAGCCAGTCTTTCAAACCAACCCTACGTAAACCCTAAACCCAAAAAGGAGCCCTTATAACAAGCACAAAAAACAACGAATCACCTGGTAGGTACGGCCCCCATACAGTAAGAGTCTAAAATATAATAGGGCTATCTATATTACGAATATTACTCAACTATTACTGAGTGGGGGCCGTACCCAATAGATCTCTTAGGTTTTCGCTCCTCTGCCCTGACTCGGAGCCGAACTCTTCTTGGGCTTCGCTCTGTAGCGCGGCGATGCTGCAGGCGGCTTGGGGAGGGTTTAGGGTTGAGGGTTTAGGGTTGAGGGTTTAGGGGTTAGGGTTTAGGGATTCGGGTTTAGGGTATAGGGATTAGGGTTTACGGTTTAGGAATTAGGGTTTAGGGCTTAGGGTTTAGGGTTCAGGGATAAGGGCTTTGGTATTCGGAAGGGCTTGAAGGGTTCTCACAGGTATGAGGGCGGTCTAGGCGCTTTCTGGTCTTGAGGTGTTGGATTTCGGCACTTCAGGGCTTGGGACGTCGGGGGGTTGGGACTTTGGGTTGGGCTATTCCAGCTTTTGAAAGCGATTGAGAGGTACAAGAGCCTATGCCCTCAAACCTCATCTCAATCCTATACCTTGTAACACTAACGCATAAACACATACCTACAAGCTCTGACGCAGGCGGCCGATGCACTTAGCTTGGCCGACGGGCCCTGTAAGCTCACCTGCGCAGATTTCTTCCGCGAGATGACGGAGCAGGCGCTTGTTTTGAAGCTTTTTTCTGGTGGTGCTAAAGTGTGCTCTGGGGTGTCTTAGGGTACTCCGGGGTTTCGAAAAGGTTCTATTGCGATTGGTTCGTGCGGTTTCGCAGCGAGATATATCATGGGATCCAGGTTAAGGAAAGCAAGGAAAGGGGATCCAGGAAGGGAATATTTCAGCCGAGTAAGCCGCTTGAACCACCGATTTAAGGATCCTATACTAGTAGGTGTCATACGGATAGTTCTCAAAATAAGGGTCCCTTCGAGGGTCCTCAGCCTAACCGGGGCCGTAACCACCGAGACATGCCAGGACAGCACAGACGGCAAGCGTGCAGCGGAGTGACATGTCGCGGGCTGGTTTCAGACTCGAATCTGTAACACCACATGTCCTACCTTAAGAACCTGGACCCGCTAAAAAAGTAGGGTCTGGGTCAAGACACGGGTTCTGAGATTTAGAACCGAGGTTTGCAGAAAACCCGAGGTTTGAGGTGACATTGGGATATGCTTTGTCATGCTGCTGTTGTGTGTTGAATGATCTTCTGATGCTCGGATGATGTACAATCGGTGCGAATCTTTGTTACTTACTGATGCTCTGCAATACAAAGGATCGCTCGGATGCTCCCACAGAGTTTTCTCATCAGCTTGCGCCTTCGATCAGCAAACCGGCCTTCACCCAATGACTGTGGCACGACTGAAGGTAGCGCTGCATCACACGGGTGACAGTTCCTCTCGAAGAAACCCTGCGACTCAGGCGCGAAGGCCTGCCTATAAAGTCTTCGCTTTGCTGCGTTGACAGCACCAATGGGCTTAACGCATGAAGATTTGCTTTGCTTGCAGACAAAAGCTCTATGGCCATGTGTTGTAAACAATGAAACTTAGGCTGGATGGGAAACAGCGTTCTCTGCAAACTCCTCGCTCGAACGGCGCAGTCATTGTAACGCCTCAGAAATTTAGCAGCGAGATCGCCAGCACGACCAGCATCAGCAGGGGGGATCCACACAGCTGATTCGTAGAGCAATCGCATGAAACTGTTCAGCGACACAACAGCTTCTGTTCCCATTGACAACAAAAGGTCCACATCATCACCATTCATGTCGATAGACTCCCCCAAATGCTGTAGAAACTCCATGACGTTGGTTGTAAGCTGGCCTTTGTACCAGCCAGCAGCTGGATACTCCGTGGTGCTAGTCCACTGAATCGTATCTTTTGTCAGTTTTGAAACAAACATCGCTCGCCCGCTTGCTTTGCAAAAAGCTCTGTATTTGGTGGTGATGGAATCAAATCTTTCCTCGATGTTGCCGGCTTCACGGTCAGACCACAGTGCAAGCATCGTCCCCGTCAAATACCGTCCAATGCCGAGTTGAACTGTATGAAAAACGTCGAATGCATAGTGTGCCGCAAGTCGTGCAGGGTTGTGTGGCACCCGAGCCATAAATGGAACCTCGTCGAAAGGACATGTCTGATACATAGTGCTCAGCCATCTGGGTCGGCGCGTCCCGATTTGCTCGAAGGGATAAGCATCGGTGCCAGCATCGCACAAGTGACATATCCCGCCCGGGGTTTGGTCAAGGCGCTTCACCACGTTAGCATACGTGCGGTTGAGCTTGGCAGCACGATGCAACCAAGGCCAATCTCCAATTGTGCGAAGCACAATGACCCAGTGCTTCTGCCCATACCGGTCTTCAACACCACAGTTTGCAAGGTGCGCAGCTTCATCAGCAATCGAGGTCATCAGGCCGTCAAAGAAATGATCGTTGTCATTGTACATCTTTCGCGTCATGGCAGCGGCCAAAAAACGTGTCGTGTATGTATGTCCCCCGAAGTTTGTTGCCATCTTCAAGTACGGCTTTTTGACTTTCTTGGCCTTGCGTGCTCGTTCTGCTGCTGCTGTGCCTTTCCCCAAACAAGAGTGATAAGATAAAACCAAGAATGCTTGCCTCCTCCTGCCACGGCCTTCATCTCCATGAAGCAGCATTGCTGCGCATCTTTCCAGCTGCACAGCTCCTTCCCTAGCCTTTTGGAAGACTGTGTGCCCTGGGTCCAAAGCACGGTACTTCTCCCAGAAAGCTCCCCAAATCGCCTGCTCCCGCTTGGGGTTTGGTGCATTCAGCCCACACAAATGGTGCCAGGCATTTATCTTCAGAATATAGGCTAGCCAATCCCGCAAACGAAACATCGGCAGCCCTTCTCCCTCTGAAAATTCATCACCAGGAACCTTGCTGATTGGTATCGGCAGGGCCAGCTTAAGCTTGCCAGTGAGAAGTCGGTTCGCATCTCTCTCCGAATGAGTCTCTGAGCAGCTTGCTAACTCTCGAAGGCCTGCCACCGAGCCAGCCTTGTCCCCCAGGTCCGAAACCAGGTTGCGGGCCGTCCGAATCGCAGATCTGCATGTGGCCTCGGCAAACGAAGTTTGGGTTCCAAACTTAACATTTCAATCGAGGAGAATGCTTTCGCAGAAGTGCAGGCACCCGAATGCAGAAAATCGCAAAGCAAATCATTTTGCTCGAGCCCCGGAGCCTTGGTGGAAATTTCGAGTGAAACTTGGGCCACACATGAAAACTATTGTTTCTGTACGGGTGGCGGAAACGTGAAGGATCTGTACACGATGTATGTCATATAGTGACTATCTGGTATGTCTTTGCTCTGCACATTGTCACCACCACGATTGATGTTTCGGCATCCGGTCGTACCTTGAACCAAGACGAAACCATACTTGATGAGTTTATTTAGCTATCTATAAAAGCTTCGTGTGTTGCAAACCAAGTAGCTACTGTATTTGTCAATGAGGGCCGCTTCTAGCATCGCTGGACCGAAATGTTCTTCTGATATATAAAGGATCATCATGTGACTCCACTTCTCTTTTGCCTTGCCGTATCCATACACTCGGTTGGCCCATCGCCACACTGGGTTATGGGTGAAGCCCAGTTTGAATATCAACGGCTTTTGCACTGCAAGGATGATGTCTATCTCCTTCATACAATGCTGCACCACTCTTCCGGCCAGTGCATTCCGAGAAGGAACATTGAAGATGATGCACCCCATTTCGTTGCATTCGTTATACATGCGGCACAGAGCAGGTGACATTTCCAAATGGGAAAGCAGGTTCTTGGATTTGCTCATGGGGATGCCGATGCTCTTGATGTTCGTTCTGAACTCTGGCTTCTCGGGGCACTCCGGGGCGTCGTCAGGTGCAGGCTTGGCATGCGGTTTGGTCACACGATCGCAGTCAAGTACTTTGGCCCAGGGAAACGGAGCCAAACGTTCCTTGCATGTTTGGCAGCACACACACACACCCAAATTAGAACATGTATTTACAAAGAAGACAAAGGAAGAAATATAGAGTCGATAGACACAATATATGTGTATATAGAGATAGGTTTTCGGTTGTATAGACTATATATATCTCCGTGTATATAGAGACTTTATGCATACAAATCAAAACAGTCTTAGACAATACCATCACGCTGAAATGAAGAAGTAGCAGGCATCGTCGCGATGACATGTCAAAAGATCGTAGAGCTCTTCGTCCGGGCTTTCACAGGCAGGTGCAGCTGAGCTAGGAGTTTCCATGGTGACATAGGGAGGGAAGCTGCATAATCATTGCCCAAGCTTGATCCCAAACATAACTTGATGCAGACACACAACCATGAGCGAAGATAATGCTCATCGCCCTCGATCTATCTAGAGCCTCTCCAATTCTTTGAGCTTCCGGCGCCCTCGCCAATGTCGTGGCTGAGTCCACGAACGAGTCGGCTTGGGGTAGAACCTGGCATTGCACATAGCTTGTGGCTTTCTAGGGGTTTCTCGGGCTTCAGAGTAACAAGCAATGATTGGGTTCTTTTGCAGACCCCCAGCCAGATAAGCAGCACGGTTGAAAGACCCCAGTAATTAGGAGTGCACACATTTGCGGCCATTTGCCACAAATCAGCTTCAGGGCGGATGCTCCAACGATGCAGGTTCTGCCCGCACCATCTAGCAATCTCCCAGGAAACAGCGGAACACTAGCCGGTTTTGGGCTTCATTCCTTTCTTGGCTGAGGCTTTAACCTTGGGCTTCGGACCCTCAGTCGTTGCCTTTGGCGCGGGCCTTCCCTTGGGTTGCTCGGAACTCACCTCGTTCTTGTCGTAGAACTTCTTGGCGGTCCTACGAACGGGATTGTTTGAAGGGCAGAACATTCGACCCAACAGAAACAGCCACGACACATTGGCAACTTTAGCAGAACCCGAATAGCCCAGCAATACATGTCTCAGGAAGTTTGGCGCTGCTGCTGCATGCTGCTCCTGATCTTCATCTCGGTCGCTGATGCTCGGGAGCACCTGGGCCGGAGAGGTTAACTATGTAAAGGGGTCGTATGGCACCGGGTTGATCTGAGACGAAGACACAACAGTCACCTCCTTGATGCGAGCTTCCATGGACTTGTAGATCCTTAATTAGTGGGACTGGGTTTGTGTTTTTGCAAAGCTGCTAACCATTGCTCAGTGCATAAATACATACAAGGCAAGCAGCTCCTCACTCATGCCCTGAGAATCAGCCTTGGCCTTCTCGTCGCAGCACTTGTCATACTGGGTCTCCATGTCTTTGATCTGGGTTTCCAAGCCACTTGTGCACCTGGGCTGCAGGATTCGTCTAGGAGGGAATATTGGCAAGAGGGACTATAGGACTTCGGGTCTTAGAGGGTGGTTATCCAACATATTTTCAGGCTCGCGTCTTCGTGGTTTCGGCATCCTTCTTGTATTTTTTCTGCAACTCACGAATGAGGGCTCGAAGCTTCGAGATCTTTGTCATGGTGGATTCCATTTGCTTCTCCAGGGTTGCTTTGGTCTGAGCGTGCAGAAATTGAGCAATCTCAGGAACCTTCCTCTAGCAATTATTCTAGCCTTATAACTATATATACTTTCATAACAAACCTTACAACACCATAAGCCAGCCTGGCTCCACTTGTGTGCGGAGTGGTCCACGGCAGGGGCCGGGGTGGCTGCAACCGGCTCCATACGAGCACTCAAATCTTCGAGAGCCTTGAAACTCTCGAGGCCCTTTGGCACCTCGGGCACATCCTCAACCTGGCCACGAGGTTCCGTGGCGGTCTATATAGGGCTTTAAGGGTTTATAGAGTTTATATAGGAGGAACTGGTATGGGATTGTTTGTGCACGGGTCTGTTTATCACACTCCCTCCCTCTCTTCTTTATTTACCGTATTTATGGATCTTCTGTATCCCTCTCTCTGCCTCTCTCCCTCTCTCTGTATGATGTGTATACATGTGTATTTATTCATATATAAACATATATATATATATGTACAGGTTTGTCAAATTAAATAAATATATATATATATATATGCATATGAATATGTATATATATATATATATAGCCCGTCCATTTATCTCTCTCCCTCTCTCACTTTCACTACCTCGCACTCTCTCTCTGCATCTCTCTCTTTCTCTCTCTCTCTCTCTCTCTCTGGCTCTCTCTCTGCTGACAGAAAGTCACGATTCACCGAAACCTCCTTGATCTTCTTGTGCGACTCTTCGTAGGAGTGCGTGTGCTTCCGTTTTCCGGATTCACGGACTGTGACCCAGAACTCCTCCTGCCCATCGTAGGCATTCAACCTTCCGGGAAATATTCTGAAAGATCGATGCCCTGCTAGCTTGCATATATGGTAAGGACCCGAGCCTCACATGCGAGGCACCCTTGGCCCTACAAGCCGCAACAGCACCATCCGCTTTCTTCCTTGATGCAGACAGCATGTTAGGAACATTGGTCCTAGCCGTGGGATACTGTCTGTGCCTAGCTTGAAACTAACGAATACAAGAATCTCCGACCAGCCCAACTCGTTCACCATCTCATCTCGTGAGTACCAGCCTTCTTCCACTTGAAGCTGAACCTTGTTCTGCTTTTTGATCTCGATCTGCAAGGTGGCCACGAACTGTGCCTCGGCAGCGACGGGGCATTGGAAGTGATCTTGGCATGCAATCATTTTAATGCAGGAGCATGTTTTGGGCCAAATGGTGTTTATAGGGACTATATATATATATATATAGGGGGTCCTTTAAACTGGTTTGTGGTGCTGATTCTCGGATGATTGCTCGTGGGCCCCAGGGCTTTGCATTGTTTGAACTGAGAGGAAGCTTCGGAGCCTTGTGGATTTATGATTGGTCGGTATGGTGCGAAACCTTGAACCCCCAAAAAAGCAGTAAACCTTTGCTTGGTCGGTATTGAAACCCTGAACCCGAAAACCCCTATAAACCCTTTAATCCTTTCTAGATCCTGCATGAGAGCTACCTTGTCGAAGTTAACTCGCTGAAGCAGCTGCGCCATTTCCGTGCGCTTGCCGCTCTCCCATTGCTCTCTTACGAAAGCAGGTACCTGAAGATCCTTTCTGCGACTTTTCTCCTTGACCATACGGGCTATTCTGGCCTTGGCGGCCCGGAGTAAGCGCTCCTCGGAACATCAGGCTACACATTTATATGTTTCGTGATGACATCGATTGTTGAAAGAGCTAAAAGTCAAGGCTCTTGCCGGCTGATAACCCGAACCTTCTTGCCGGCCTCATCCGGCTCTGTCTTGATCGTTCCATCCTCCCCTGCTTCTTCTGACTTGTCATCATCAGACAGCAAGCCGGTGAGGGCGAGGTACATGTCCATAGCCGAGGCCTGCAAGCATCCCATAAATGTCGAGTACCATAATATATAGTGGGAAAAGAAGAAGAAGCGACACAGTATACACCTATTTTAAATTATTGATACATCTATATGACTCCATATACATATATATATATATGTACAGGCGATGTACACAGGGCTCATATATATATATATATATATATACATACATATATAGCTGAGAGGGTTGCAGGACTTAAGGGTCTATATAGACAGGGTTAAGTAGAAAGACCCCCAAAGCCCAAACCGATCAAAGGATAAACCCCGAAACCCATTCCGTAAGAGCAGCCTTCTCCAGCTCCGCATCACATTCTGCATCGTCAGCCTCCCAGGTGCAAACAAGATAGCTGGTGTCCCCACTACAAGAGAGAGCTCTATATGGATTGCGAATACAAACACATCGCCTCCTCGAAGGCTTCCACATCCACTACTGTATAGGCATCATTCTTGCAAGGAGAAGGACCAGGTTCTTCAGAGACTTCGGGTCCAGCGGTCGCGGGGGCAATGTTCTTCTGAGGATTGTCGGAATCCACAAGGGTATCAAGGCCCGAACCCAAGCCAGCTTGCAGAAGCTCATCAACCGAAGCCTCCATTACAGGATATATGTGTTTGCACAAGACTTTGTACTTTAGCGAAAAGCAGCACCAGTCAACAATCAGCCCAGGAATCTCACCGGCAGCGTTTCCGGTGCATCATCGTCATCTGCCATCTGCTGCAGCTGCAGATACGAGGATGCCTTGGCGAAGGCAGAATGAGGTCTTGTTTCTGAGGCACAGTTTTTGCAAAGGCATCCGAGCATGTGTGTGTGTGTTGCATGCGGGGCCCTGGCCTTATCCTCTTGGAGCTGTAGCTCTAAGTCCTGGGTTGAGATCTCAGACTGCACTCAAAAGATACTGCGTGCGCATGATGCGTGCTTGATATACAACACAAAGGTCCAGTCCTGCATCTCTAGCAGCATCTGCTCCACAGTAAGTTCCGACGATGCACTTTCGACATGTGCAACACCATCCTCAAGCGTCGAACAGCTCCATAGCTTCGACACTGGGCCCTTCGTCATCACTATCCCAGCACCCCTAACCAAAGATCAAGAACTTAAAGCCTCAGCAATGGACAAGCAGGTGTGCATCAAGCTGCATCAATCTGTTCTGCCGTAACTGGATCAGATGCACAAAATATATATGCAGCTTGGACGGCAGCATTTGCAAGCTTTTCGGAAGTTTGCTTATTGTGCTGCGGGCAATTCCAGCAGCCACAACGAATTGCGAATTAAAACCCCGCAGAAGCCCGTGAAAAACTCTGGCCAAAAGCTACCAAAATATGTTGATTTGTGTTAGAAACCGTACACCCTAAACCCGGGGTTTACCCATGACGCGGTCACGGCTTGGGGACGGGTCTGGCACGCTTAGGGCACGGGTAGGTCACGGGTTGGGCCAAACCCCGGGTTTGCTCAAACCCCAGGTTTGCTAGGCCAAATCACGGGTTCAGGGGTCCCAGGAGATAGGCAGAACCGGGGTTTGTGGTATCAGAACCCGGGTTTAGCTAGCCAGGTCACGGGTTAAATCACGGGTTAGAGCTCCCCTCTAAGTACCCCGTAAGATAATAGTTGTAAAACCACGAAAAAGCGCCCAAAAAAAACAAAAAGCCTACAAAAGCGTTAAACAACCAGGCCCTCCATCCCACCTAAAACCCAAAATCCCGCAGGCCAAAGTACATTCCGAACAGGATCCAAAGTGCATCCTAGATAACAATATGACCCATAACCCTATAAACCCCAAACTACACTGGCCCAGGTATTCTAAATCGGTTTGCACTGAGGACTCTAAAGGCTTGCTGGTATGACGGCCCGCCACATCTCTGGCAGCCTGAGCTTCCGCCCTCCCCTCAAGTACCTGTACACATCCGGAAGATCTGCAAACTGAAAATTGTCATCCTCACCTGTCATCAGAACAGAGAGCTGTTCCGGGCCCGACGGAATATTCTCCGGCTCTTGAGGACATCCTTTGCGGTGGGCCTTCAGATCCTGGCTGATCCTCACGAGCTCGGCACAGAAGGCGGCTGGATACTTCCTCGGAAAGACAGGGGATGTTAGGTTCTTAGGGTTCTTAAGTTTGTTGTTGTCGGCCGGGATTAAAAGGATTCAGGGCTCGAGTTGGCATTGTTATGCTTGCGACAGGGCTGGCTAAACTGGCTTTCAAGTCGGGGTAATCGGGCCTCGGGGCTACTCCCTAATACCTGGCTCGAAATATTTCTATGACGATTACACATTACATACGTGGTTGCTTACTGAAAATCAAGATAAGGATCCCCGTGTCTTCCAGAAACCGGGTTCCAGTATACTTCTCCTTGCCACCATGAACCCGAGTCCTTTTCGTGGTGTTCGACCGAACCCCAAATCGACCCATCATCAAGCGGCCTTTGTTGAGTATCCCAACCTTGGAGCTGTTGGAATACATGTATTGCCTCTTCGGTGTCTTGCTGAGAAAGTGAGCCATCCAGAACGAAACTCGAGTCACCTTAACTAGCAACAGTACACAGAAACAGACAAGTAAATTCCCATGCATATATACATTGCTCAGAACGATCGACAACTCTAAGGGTTGGGCCGCATATGGTCCACCAGCACTGAAAACACTCCTCATCATGGCCCGAAAGCAGGGGTAATACTCCAAAGTCGATCCAGCCGGTTGCTCGACGGTCCAGGTGCAATTCACCGCGGTGCAGAGCAAGATGAGCAATGTGGTCCTGCAGCACCGGTTATTTAGGGTTTCTAGGGTTTGGGGCCGGTAGGGTAGTTTATCGGCTTACAGAGAAAGATAGTATTGGGTTTACTGGGTTTGTGAAATGTTGTAACCTTATATGGGTATATGTAGAACTATATAACCTATATATTTATAAGTATATGGGTGTATATAGGCTTTGGCATGTTTACAGATTTGCATAAGTCTATAGATGTTGCTCTGGTTTGGAGGAAAGATCCGGGCTTTAAGTGGGCTATATAGCAGGTGAGATTGAAGTGGGTCCGGTATCGATTTTGTTCAAACCTACATATGAAGAATCTGTCCTTTCCAACAGCTTGTTGGATGCCCCGACACTCGGGAGACCAATGTATCCCAACGGCGTACATGCCGATCGACCACTGGTGCCACGGTTGAGGCCACAGAAGGACCCACATTTTATCCCGAAGTGCACAAGACCAGTACCATCGGCAAGCTTCAGAATGTACAGGATCGCCAAACTTAGAGCAATG